>JAREIK010004892.1:600000-1027500 GCA_029783825.1 Sapria himalayana
ATAATTAAATACAACAGTGCAAAACATATAAGTTACAGAAACTTAGAGCAAAACATGAACTTGCCTGATTCAAAGCCTTCCAAGGCTGAAATCTTTCAAATTCATAAGGGTTTTTAGAAGTTTTGGGAGGATTTCGGGAGGAGGCGGGGGGGAGAAAACCATGTAGTATCAAATTTTTTTTATTTGGTTGCCTGTATAGATCCTAGGATTAAGGTAGAAATGGTATAAAATATTTTGAAAAATATATCAATATGCATGAACTAAAAACATCAACATGAAAGATTCATTCATGAAAAATTAGGTAACTTGTTTATATATTACAATACTAAGTATAGTAGTAGTTCTAGCTTGGCTCCGAGTACGAACATGTATATCGTATTTAGAAATTATGACTTCTCCATTCAGTTAAGTTAGAGAAAATGATAAGGTGATCTGTCAAATAGGAATAAGCTATCTCGGTACTTAGATATCAATTACCATTTTATCATATCACATGATGATAATAAGAATTTGTATATTTAATTTTAGTATAAATCATATGAATCTATTTATTTCGTGCTATCTAAGATGACATGTAATATACTAACCCTCTCTAGTATATAGCATAACATCAAATTCTACTTTTTTGTGATAGCTAATTTTATTTTAGATAGAAGATCGAAACTATTGATATCATAGAGGCACTTGCATGCATGAAAGATTAGGAAGATTTGAGATTAAGTATTCAGGATAATGTGCAAGAGGTGATGGAGGATGATTATTAATGAGACATGGAGATAGAGTATATTGAGGCCACAACTAGAGATATCTTCACACACATATATGATGGTGATGATGATCTAAAATTACATCCATGCTACCATATTGATTATTTTTTTTCTGTATAGACTAAATCACTCTATTTTAATACTATCTCATGAAGATTGTAATTGGATTTAGTCTATGATACTACAAGTGCACATGTCATTCAAGTAATAAAAAATAGATGTAAGTTTAGATATCATTTTTATAGAGATTGATAAGAATTGAATTGCCAACTACATAAACTACTAAAAATTCACACTATTTGAACCATTAAAAAGGATGTACTCAGATGCTAATTAGAAGATAATGAAAATCAAAGAACTAAAATTCTAAATAAAAAGTTAAAAATGAAATCCATAAAGATAATTTAGACTGGATGGGTTCTCTTATTGAAGATGACACTTATACAAGGTATTATTGTATGGCTAATTCCTATAGACTTATTTATCATGGCTTGCTTCTAGAGAAAAATTGAAATCTATCAAAAATTAATATCTTGTAACCCTGGACCTCTCCTTGTAGCAACACAATTCACCACTTAAATTACATTGCTTTCCTAGAAGTCTATGATCTAAGTAGTTGCTAGTAGTTTGAGCCATCTTATGAGAATTAAGTATTTTTCTTTCCCAATACTTCATGCCCATTTTTAATTATTACAGGTCTCTTACTTCCCAAGATATGTGTGTTGCGAGTCTTTGCAAATTGTTGGTTCCCTCTTCCTTTAAATCTTAGAGAGTTTTCTCTTCCCTTGATTGGATCTAAACCAATATTAGGATATCGATTACTCAAAAGATTAAGGTGATGTTTATGATAATTTATATAGAGAATCACTTCACTTTCTCATCTCTGAGTAAAATGGGAACTTCACTACATTAGCAAAGTTTCTTTATTCACCATTGTTAGCCTAACAAATCCCCTTAATAGATTATTCACTGACCCTCAGAAATTCACCTTCTTTCTGTCACTCAGAGGGCCTACCAGAAATAAGGGCATGATACAGTGAATTAAGGGCATCCGGTACTAACATGGCAACAATTACTTAAAGTGCATATAGATCCATTAGATTTAACCTTTTGCTTCCAAAGAACTCTTACTGATTCCTACAAAAAAGAACATGCTCACCAGCTAAAATTAATGTTACAGTCATTAATATCTTAGTCATTGTATCA
This sequence comes from Sapria himalayana, assembly GCA_029783825.1. NCBI lineage: Eukaryota > Viridiplantae > Streptophyta > Magnoliopsida > Malpighiales > Rafflesiaceae > Sapria > Sapria himalayana. Next base: position 601,974 of record JAREIK010004892.1, read on the forward strand.
TGACGTTTAACACTAGTGGGATACTTGATTACTATGATATAAAATTAATATTACAGTCATTTATATTTTACGAGAAAAGTATGACTACGACTCAATGTTAATATCTTAGTCACAAAGTACCTAGTATCCTAAAGATAAACAATATGATTGAAAAATATTTTTTCCTTTAAAGCATCTTGAGAACTTAATATTATATTCTAGTCAAGATATTTTTTTGATGGAGGATAATAAATTTTCTAATTCCTTTATAAGACATTTAGAAGGGAAAAAGGTATGAGTTAGCACCAAAATGTGCTAACTATATGAATGAACAAGCCAATAATCTTTCCATGCAATGCATTTAGGTAAGAAAAATTTGGGAATGGTTTTATCCAAAATATAATGTCCATGAAAAAACTCGGAGCATAATATGTTATCTAAACATATTTATGTTACTAACTGATATACAAGATACAACAAAAAACAAAAAAAATCATACTATTACGATATGTGAGATATGGAAAGAGCATAATAATTTTATATTTCATAATAAATTTTTTCTAGTGACCAAATAATTTTTGCAAAAGCGTGCATTATGTAGAATATTAAAATGACATTAAATTTAACATACACCACAAAAATATTAGGGGCAGTATCAGTGTAGGCAACATGCAGATATATACTAATTTTGGTTGGATTGTTATTTTATGAAAAAGAATTCACAGACATGAAGATATATGCAGATGAATTGAACAACATGTTTACATTTGTGCATGCTTGAATTAACACACAAGAGTTCTATGAGCTACAAAATAAGCATTGTTGCATACCAGAGTTAAAAGCAAGGAAAGAATTTGTTTTCTTTGAAAATTTTTGTATGTATATATAGTTTTTCCTATTTTCATAGGTTTATTTTGATGAGTTTTAGTGACATTGCTAACTTATTTATTGAAATCAATTACAAATTTTAATAATAAAATGTTATTTAATATAAATCACTTGATATATCATTCTAAAATAAATCTTCAAGATAAAATAAGGGACCAAAAATAAGAATTATTCATAGGCTAGATGAAGAATCAAAGGAGTGTAATCATTATCATTATCAAAGCACGGTCACGTTATTAATGGGGCCCATCATATAGTTTTTTGTTCTCTGACTAATATGATGCTTTTACAAACAAGAACAATTATAACAGTGTAATAATAAACGGTCTAACGCACATATAATGTAATATTAAGTTGCAAAATGAGCAAGTTAATTGAGACTTAGTGCATGAAGCGAGAGCATTTTAGAACATATTTCTCTTCATGATGAAATTTCAATTTTTAACTATTTGGTGATATTGGCTTCACAACATGATTCTATATCTTATTATCTTGCTCATTGATTAATTAGAAAAAAAAAAAACTAGTCAATTACTATAATTATAACCATTCTCATGAGAGAGATCACTAAATAATTCATGATTATTACTTGTATTGACATTGCGCATTTGCAATAAAATTTAATTCAATCATGTTTTTCACACCAATGTTGAGATAATGAACTTGATTTATTTGATTGTATTTGTTTTAATTATTAATTATTTTAATTCTTAATAATGTGTCTTAGGCCAATGGTATGAGAATACATTTTTATTATTATTCTAATTATTTAATTTGATAATTTGTTCATATTTGCTCTGACTCAGGGCCCCAAGGCTCATATCAAAGATAAGTGCCTAGTTCAAATGTCGAAAACACACAAGACACACCACACACACACACACTCACACCCATGTACCCACACGCTCATCCACACGCACACATACTCTCGCACCCACATATCCACATGTACCCATATACTCACACACCCACAGACATACCCACGTATCCACATGTACCCACATACACACACCCACACAGACACCCATGCCCACACCCATGCCCATGCCCACACCCATGCCCATGCCCACACCAACTCCAACACACCCACACATGTTCCACACCCACAAAAACACACACACCCACACAACCACATGCACACACTCACAAACACAAACTCACACACGCACAAACACAAACTCCCACACACACACACACACACACACACACACACATATATATATATATATCTTCTTGATGTATTAAAGTATATGCAAGGGAGGAGAAAATTGGTGGATATCCATTATTCCACCAAATGAGAGGAATTCTCTAATTCATATATATACATTACGTCATTCATTAAGGAGTAAAATCATAAAATGACAAACAATTGCACAAAATTGCCACTATAAATAATAGTTTATCCCTACCTCAATGAGAGATACATGGGGAACAGCCAAACAAACAGCAGGAGAACGACAATTTTTACGAAGAAACGAGTAGATTATATTCACAAGAAGCCTCTTGAAGAAGGAGGAATCCCATTTTGCCTTGATGCGAGAATGACCAATTATGCATGCGATGCCTGCGTTCTTGGCGTCGATAAGATCCAGCAGCTCGTCGCTGAGGGCGAGATGCGAGCTCCCCGAATCAAATCGGATCTCCGGTTCATGTCTTCGGTCTTTTCGGAATCCCGACCTAAACATGAGCTCCAATTGGAGCAGTGCTGGCGAACGGCTGGCGCCTACGACCACGGGAGGAGACGCGGAATCACAGCCAGAGCCGCCAATTCGATTGCCACCAAATTTCGGCGCAACAGATCTCTTGCTGTTGCAAGCTTCACGAGATCTGGAATTGTCCGCTTCGATGAACTCCGCTATGCTCATCACGACATCAATTTCCAGGCTGGTTTCGTTATCATTGTCACGAACATCTTTGTACCCATTACGAACAGTGCAGCGGTAAATCTGAAACGATTTTGGTCCCACCCGACTGACGAGATAGCGTTCCTCTTGAAGAACATAAGGCACGGGTACAGTTTTCACGCACACGAATACAATCACTCTGTAAAAAACCGGCAGATTGGTTAGGAAATGGGAAAGAGTGGTGGGAATGCCACTTGCTAGCTCCGTGTAGATGAGACCAATCCCTGGCACCCTTACGACGCCAAGATCAGAACCAAGACTGAGAATCCATTTCATGGGAGCTTTGTTGTGCATGTCGTATAGGTACTTCTTTCTCCCACAATGGTGCCACACGTGCATGATGAACAGCAAGACCAGAGAGAGGAGGAGAGGAACCCATCCACCCCTAGGAATTCTCATCAGAGACGAGGACAGGAAGCCAATTTCCACTAATCCGAAGGATAACAGGTAGAGAACAGCTACCATTAGGCTCCTCCTCTGTACGAGGTGGATGACCAGAGATGACAGACAAGTGGTCACAAACATTATGATTATGCAAGCAAGCCCTGGATTTTTTGGTCAGAGTTGGTGTTATTGGGTGGAACAAAGGGACGAGATCAAAAAAAGCATGGGATAGAGATGACGAACCATATGCATTCCCTATGTGAACAGAATCATGGAAACCAATTGCGACTGACAGACAGAGAACCATGACGATCCAATTTATCTCTGGAATATATATCTGCCGCGGAAACCATTTTGATTTGTGCACAATCTTGATGCGAGGAAAGCACCCCAATGCATGGCACTGCTTCACGATCGAAAATGTCCCCAAGACCACCGCTTGGCTGGAAACAGCTGCAGCTAAAATGGCAATCACCAGAATTGGCCAGAAAAAGAACCCTGCAAGCGCATACACAAAATCCATTCTATTGAAATCAAAGAACAATAATCTCATCTCCAAGAGTTAAAGTACAAAACTATGTTACAAAACCTTGTAATGGGTTGTGCTTGATATTACTTTTTTGCCCCTACTTTATGAATGAGATCATCTCGCTACTTGATCTGCCCTGATCCAAGTTTAGACCCCCCCCCCCCCCCCCCCCCCCCCCCTCCCCCACACCCCTATTATACACATCTCAATTCTTACTCTTAGTGAACTTTCAATTATTCATAAGGTAAGTTGGTTCATATATTCATATGGTATTAGAGTAAATTATTGCAAATCCTAGGGGCATAATAGGTACCCAATACGCATATATTAGGTGCACACATAAGTATGCACGATAGGCACCCCATGTGGGGAGGGGCCCCCACGTGCGAGAAATGCCTGGGTTAGCATTTCTATTGTGCGTAAGAGTCAACAATCATATTACATGTAATCAATTATTCTATATTTTTTATTTTCGTTTCTAGATTATAACAATAATCAATGATAAAGTATGAATTTTTATCTGTTATTTATGCAAACAAACCTGGAATTGAATAGTAGAAGCTCATTCGTGCTGCAGAAAAATTTTTTGAGAAGAAGGCAGCTTGACCCATGTATTGAAGGACCAAACAAGGGTACACAAAAGAATACGCAACCTGCATATATATATATATATATATATATAGAAAGAGAGAGAGAGGAGAGAGAGAGAGAGAGAGAGCAGAAATTGCTGAAGTTTCAGAGTGGCATTTACTGATGTTAAAGAAAGAATAAGAACATGGAAGGAACTTAAAATCTGATTTCAGCTAGATGGGGACCTACCCTTATTGAAGATGCTGTGAACTGGCCAAGGCTGGTAAATACAACGTCAGTTCCTGAAATGTGAGAACAAGAACATGCATCAATCAGCTAGATGAAGGCGGAAAAAAGTTGATGAAGAAGGGTCAGTGTTAATTACCAGCAATGCACAGAAGAATTCCTCCAACAGAGTACCAGCCAGCATTGCTTGTGCCCATCAAGAAGCTGTAGATATAATATGGCGAAAGTGCCTTGTACACATTTGGATTCCATCGGAGGATGTTGTAGGTGCCAACGGAGGCAATAGAAACTAGCCACATCACAGTCACTGGAGAAAACATGAAAGCTACCCTGTGTGTTCCACAGTGTTGCAGAACAAATAGACCAATCAATATCGAGGAAACGATGACTACCAGCATTCCTGCGAGAAAATAGAAGTGCTAAGCAACTGAATTACAATTTCTTCATTTAAGACATCGTGATGATTTTTGGCAAGAATAATACTATAATGATTGATCACCTTGAATGCCTTTGTGTTTCATTTATATATATTAAGCCAATGCTTGGAGCAATAAACCATATTTTCGTCCAAGGACGACAGGCCTCAAGTTCATGACTCATCATGCATGACCTCTCTCACTTTCAGGGATAAAACTGTCAAGATATTAATATTATGATGATTGATCACCTTGGGTGTCTATGTTTCGTGTATATAGTATAAGTCATGCCTTGGAGCAATAAAAATATCTTCGTCCAATAGCAATAAGTCTCAAGTTTAGGACTCATCTGACAGGCCTATCTGACTTTCAGGGATAAAACTATCAATATATTAATACTATGATGATTGATCATCTTGAATATCTTTGTGTTTTATGTATGTATTATAAGTCACGCCAGGGAGCAATGAAAAATATCTTGGTCCAAGGGCAAGAAGTCTCGAGTTCAAAACTCATCAGACACTGCCTCTCTGACTTTCAAGCATAAAACTATCGAGATATTAATACTATGCTGATTGATCACCTTAGATACATGTGTTTCATATATGTATTATAAGTCATGCATTGGAGCAAAGAAAAATATCTTCGTCCAAGGACAAGAAGTCTTGAGTTCATGACTCATAAGATATGGGCTCTCTGACTTTCCGGCATAAAATTGTGAAGATATTAATATTATGATGATTGATTACCTTGAATATCTGTGTTTCATATATATATATATATATATATATATAAAATAAGTCATGCCTTGGAGTAATTAAAAATATCTTTATCTAAGGGTGAGAAGTCTCGAGTTCAAGACTCATCAAGAACAGCCTCTCTGACTTTAGTATCAATACTTGATAAGTAAGACCTAGTTAAAAAATAAATAAATTTTTGTAAAAAGATAGAGATGAATTAGTATAAAATATACAAAGGAAAAAATTAGTAGAGAATTATATATACATATAAAAATAAGTTATATAAATTATGAGAGATATCATGGAAAATATAAATTTAAAAAAATAAATAAAATATGAAGAATAACTTTAAATCTTACTTATGCTTACATACTTTCTATGGCTAATATCTATTTTAAGAAGAGAGTTAAACACTATAGGACCTCCCAAGATAATTTTAATAAAAGTCGAATCGGCTTTTTTCTCTTATTAGGAGAGAATAAAAATTAAGCAAAGATCATAGAGTGATATCAAGAGCATTAATATTTTAAATAAAAATTACCACTCAACATATATTAATCATAATTAATCTATAACTCAAAAGGTACAATTTTAGAAAAACTTCAAATAAATGTCTAAAAATAAAATAGTCAAACCTAAAAGAATAAATGATAAATATTTTCAAGAAATACTAAATAATAAAATTAATTAATTAATCCTGAGATACATATAAATACTGAGTGAAAAAAAGTGATAACATATATAAAAAAACATAAAGATATATTAAACAAATGTAAAAGAAATATTCTCCTGCATAAAAAAACTTGGCTCCTCCATAGACTCATCTATGGTATGAGAAGATTGCATATATCTCATTTTACTAATATAAATTCTAAGTTTTAGGTAGTCAAGTCTCTCAATCTCATACTCATCATAAGTCTGAACTATAGGTATCAAACAAGCCGATCAGCCCAGGCTCGACAAGAGGCACTGCCCGAGCAGACTCTCAGCATGACTCATGCCGTGTCGTGCCAAAAAAAGTAGTCCCGCGTGCCGTGCCAAGCAAGCCCCGACTGCCTGGCACATGGTCATGACACGGGGTACGACGCGACACATGCCCAAGGGATCCGCCAATCTGGTCGAGACTCAGGACCGTGCCCAACCCGATACCCAAAACGGCAACGAAGTGATCACCGACAGGCAATGCAATGATAGCCTGATGCCCGACGGACAACACGACGAGCCAAGCGAGTCACCGGGAGTGCCCGTATCCCCAAATCAAAACATTAACCGACTCGAAACCAAGCTAAATTTAGGTGGTGGACCGTGTCAGACCTGCCCTCCAAGGAGCCATGTCGTGCATGGCACGGGCCTGCAATCCAGGGGAACCATGTCGTGTCTGCACGGCATGGTTACTATAGCATGTCGTGCCAAACATAGCATGCAGGCCTGTACAAGCCTAAAAAAAAGGTCATGCCTGCCCAGCACGGCCCATTTGACACATGCAGTCTGAACTTGTATAGACTTGTACACGACTTTGTTATCTAGACCAAAGAGATTTTCATCGCCAAAAAAACTTTAGTCCTTCTAGAATCAATATTATTTGTAATTGTTAATACATTAATGACTCCATAAGAGTATTATCATAATATAAACTAACATATTCAGATATAAGTCCTGGGTGAGTCTCGCTTCTAGCTAGAGGTCTTAGTAGGGGTACATTTAAGTAAACAAAAAATAATGAATCTAGATATATTCTTTTGACTCTCATTCTTCCCAAACTACTAAAAAATAAGTCATGTTCAAAAAAATAACACAAATTACCGATTAAAATTCTACCAGATTCTAATGAAATTATTTTACATCTTTAGATTCTAGAGTATCCAAGAAAGAGAAATCTCATAACCTTATATGCTAATTTCTCTCAACCTATGGAGAGATTGTGGACAAAAAAAAAAATACAACCAAAAAAATTAGGATCTAAGCTAAATAATGTCTCTTCAATATATATAATCTAAAAAAAAAATACATGCTATGAAAGAATATCCATATCCATATATATATATATATATATATATATATATTCTTTTTGGAATCTTATTCTGTTGGAGTGTGCAGAAATATAGTCTTGTATATAATTTCATTATATATGAAAAAAATATTAAATATATCTGACGATTGACATTGATTCTAATTCATTCACTTATTATTTTTGTAATATTATTATTATATTAATTTTTATTATTTTATTAAATATCTAAAAAATAAAAACAAACTTAAGATCTTATACAAATATATATATATATATATATATATATATATATATCATAAACTATCACTAAAAATAACCAAATACTTAAAATCTTCTCTAATCTCATTTCTATTAGATCTTCATATATTATTAGATTTCCATGTATTTAAATCAAATAAATTATTAATTACATCAATCTGATGGACAACATAATCCATGCTACTCAGTTCAAAGTAAATTTTTCTAATGTCTTCTGATCCTACAAACAAGAAATTAATAGAAAAAACATTAAAATTAAGTTATCTAAAAAATAATTAACAGAAAAAAAATTAATAGAACAATTAAAATTAAGAAAAATACACAACAACAAAAAAAAGTCAATCTAAGATTATTGATGCATGATTCAATAATCTATGAGCCCAGCATCGAGAATCTATGAGCCCAAAATCAAAGAATGAAAGAAAAGGGTTACCTAGAGGTTAACAAAGATCTAGTGCTACCTCATTAGGGAGGAATTTTGAATAACCTCCTACAAGAGTTATGATAAAATAGCTTAGTGAAAATTCTCAAATGAATCTAGTAGATGAGATGTCTCTCTCAATTATTTGTAGTACTTTTAGCATTCACTCTAGAAATAACTATTAACAATTATCTCTAATATGACACATTCTATTATAATATGCATGTTGAATTACAAATTTCATCTGCTACAACTAACACCCCTTCAACTCCTAGCGAGTACAAAACAAGAAATTAAACTTTGTATAAACTAAATTACTTAATAATGCATCTTTTGTACGATATAAAACTTTCTATCAATCAAATATGACTGTAGAACTCAAAAAACTCATAAAGCAATGATTGTAGAAACATAATGCATAAAAATCTCTCTATCTTACTATCTCTTTAGCCTCGTTAAAGGTGTCAAACGGGCATTGTGGCCCTAGAACAACACAAGCCCCATTTAATTAGCATGTCAGGCCCAACACGACAGTCCAGAATCATGTCAAACTCACAAAAACTATAAATTACAATTACCTTCCTTCTTCTAGAAACACCTCTCTCAGCACTCCCAATGTCACCACATAATAAAGTTATTATAATAATCTAACTGATCATCATTATTTTGCTCAATAATAGTACAGTAGTAGATGCTTCAGCTTGAATGATTAAATAATCTTCTAGCAATCTTCAAGAAAATTAGCAACATATTTTCATTAAGAATAAGAGTCTGTAAACTAGCACATTGCTCTCTCAATAAATATAAATATAAAATATTATGAATTTAATTACTCAATCACCTTAATGAAGTCGAATCAATCAACAAGTATCGCCCCAACAATCCTCACACAATTATATTCAAACAAAACAAGTCATCCCATCCAATCAATCAATTTGTATATCAATAATTAAGTTATACTTTTGTAAAAGTAGAATGTCCCACATAAGTACATCAACATTCTCAAACCCTCTTATATATATGTCAAGAACTAAATATGATCATACTTGAATTAATTGACTATCATAGATGAACCGACAGCTGTGTATCGACCACCAACCAATTATCTAACCCAACATCATGTGTCTCAGATACCCTTATCCAAATAACAAAACTATCACCAAATTAGCTCAGAGTAAATACCTATCTTAAATTTGTATTAGATTATTTCTAGTAATATCATACTAATTATACTCATCTTTCTCAACGAAAAACACATGACAAATCAAGAGTGTTCCCACTACAATATACTAACACAATCAAAATACAAACATAAAGTATCATTGACACACCACAAAACATAACAACAATCACCACAAGCAACACCATGACACTCTATAACACATTGTAACAATCCACCATCATAATCACTATGGAAACTTTCATTAAAATCACGATAACAATCATAGTTGTTAAATCGAGATTTAAATCGAGAATCAAAATAATTGATTAGTGAATCAAGAATCAAATCAAATCAAATCAAATATCAAATACGCTCATATTTTGCCTTTTGGTTATTGAAATTCTTTGCAATTTGCTCCTTTGCTCCATCCATAGCTTCATAAACATACCCCATTGCTGGTTTTGTATTATCATCTACAAGTTTTAAAATTTTGACAACTAGACCAACACACTTTAGGCAATATGTTTATGATTTCCAAAACATTTTGTCCAATAACAATTTTGTCCCTACTTTTTTGCTTCTATCTTGATGGCATAATTATTCTTACCCCATTTTTCTGATGTAAACATAGCCTGAAGAAGAAGCTTATTCTCAAAACTCTTTAGTATGAAAAATAATGTAGCAAATCTTATAACACTAACCCTCTTTGCCTCTCTTTTCTTGGAAAATTTTCTTAACATATATAGCACCCAAGCATATCTATAAATATAAACACAAACTTCTCTAATTTTTTAAATAGTATCCTTGAATATTGACTATTCACCCATATCCTTCAACATATTGTCAATGCAATGAGCTGCACAAGGAGGCCAAAATAGCTTTTTTCTTATTTCCATTAGCAATTCACTAGCTGCTACACAAGCCAAAGCACTTTCAGTCACCACTTGCACTACATTTTCTTCTTCAATTTCCTCAACTAATGAATCAAACAATTCAAATAATTTTAGTATATATTTTATAACATTTGAGGTGTCTATTTATATTAAAAAAATAGTTTTTACTTGGGTTATTAACTAAGAAATTAGTGAGAGATCTATTTTTCTTATTTGACCACACAATTGACATCAAAGTACATCCGGTTTTCTAACACTCCTTTTTATATTTCTCTAACTTCATAATCACATTGTTTACTTCACTTTTCAAGTAAATAATTCTAGCCTAGTGATAACTTTGAGGTTTTAATCCTCTACCATAATCACCAATTTTTTCAATCATAGAAACAAATAATAAAATTTTAACCAAAACAAAAGGCAATGCATGTCCATTATAATATCTACATATGCTCTCAATTGCACATTCTATTTTCTTAACAAGTGCATTCAAAGTTTAATTTTTGACACATTTCCTTTTGTCTATAAATGCATCCATTTTAGCCTTTCTTTTATCCCTATAATTGGTATTCCTTGCTCTCCGCCTCCAAACTCTTCCATACTTTCATAAGTTTTTATAGACTTTTGTGTCTCTAGTTGGACTAAAAATTTGATACAAAAATCTCTTAATTTTTTTTTGGACATTGAGTATAAGGGGCAACATTATTATGATTACCTGCTAAATGATATTTCATCATATTAATCCCTCCCCATCTCTCAAGTCCACAATAGTTACACTATATTTTATTCTATTGTCATTAATTCTAGAACAATGTTAAAAAGGATCAGCCGCATTAGAACATTTATTTTACAGTGGTACCATTTTAATATAATGATAATTAATAAACCAAATAATAAAATTAATTTTCAATTTAGATATATTACAATATAAATTAATATGTAAATAATATGCAAAAATGATATATTAATTTATTTAGTGATAGTGAACTAGCAAACTAACAATTAAAATTATTAGCAATGATCCACTAACTAAAAAAATGATATGTTAATTTATTTAGTGGTAGTGAACTAGCAAACTAACAATTAAAAATTATTAGCAGTGGTTCACTATCTGGAAAAAATGATATATTAATTATTTAGTGATGGAGAATTAGTAAATTAACAATTAAAATTATTAGTGATTATCAATGAATTAGAAAAAATAATATGATAATTTATTTAGTGATAGTGAACTAGCAAACTAACAATTAAAAATTATTAGTGGTAGTCCATTAACTAGAAAAAATAATATGTTAATTTATTTAGTGATATAAATCGAAATTCTTTAGTATTTATCTACAAATAGTTTAAATAAATAAATAATTATTTATTTATTTATAAAAAAATAATTCATTATTTTTTTTTTGAAAAAATAATTCATTATTAATTTATTATTTATTTATAAATAGATAATTTATTTTAATTTATTTAAAATAATAAATTTATTATTAATTTATTAGATAAATCAAATATATTAATTAATATAAATACATATTAAATAAATATTTTTAATTCATGTAAATCTATTTATGATTTAGCAATTTAGTCTTCGATTCATAACTATTTTTTATTATTTTAAAAATACAAATCATTTACTTCCTAAATCATGAATCGAATAATAAATCATATAATTTTAATAACAATAATAATAATTCACCAAAAAAATATTATAATATTCAGCACAAGCACCACCAATACACTCCATAATGAATTAAAACTATCCACCACCAAAGCCACAATGAAACCACAGTAGAAACCACCATACAATCAATGTACTATCATGACACCACTACATGTCCACTGCACACTATGCATGCATTTACAAAAGTAAAAACCAAACAAACATCATGACCAAAATAGTTACTAAAATGAGCCCCACAATTACAAGTGCTAAATGCCTATGCATGCTATTTCAATCCTCACAAGTCACGCATGGTGCATCAACAATGCCTATACCATGTTGAAAGATAAAACTCTCAATGTTTTTGATGACAATAAAAAAAAAGTTGAGAAATTAGGGAAAATAAAAAAATAAAATCACATGTACACATATTGAGGCAGTCTATATATTGGGTATTCCCATAATGAAAAAAACATGAACATAATAAAAGAAACTAAACAAACAAAATTTAACCACATATTATGATCAGCAAATATTTGATGACAAAATGATTAAAATATAATTTAAATGTAAAATTCAAATTTTGAAAAAAAAATAATATTCTTGAATATTCATCAAAAGAGTTTATTTTTTTATGAAAATCTGAAAATAATTTATTATAGTTATATTATTTGATTTTTATTTTTATTTTTTAATCTACTTACTTTATGGATGAGAGCACATAACATGTGAGAAGCTCCTATTCAATTAGTATTGCATTTATAAAGGCTATGTATACATTTACATTGAGTTTTTGGGTATTATTTTTATTTACTTGTATTTTCCACATGATATCATAACCTTGGGGCATGCAAATCCTAACCTAGGAGAGAAAATCATTACCATAATTCTATTATAGAATAGTCCCATGTAGCACATTTGTAATAGTACAGACGCATGTATTATGCGCACCATAAATGTGTACACATAATGTGTGTGCAACACCAACCCATATTGATATCAATGCATGGGAAAAAACTAGCAATGAAATTTTTGTGGTTTTGAACAAAGACATGTATTGTGCATTGGAGTCCATGAGTGTCATGGCATGTGTTGTGTGGTAGTATATTGTGCACATAATGTGTGCATGACGCCAATCCCTGTGGATATCAATGCATGGAAAAAAACTAGCTATGGTGTTCGTGTGGTTTTGCACAAATACATGTATTGTGCATAGTGGGTGCATGTGCATCATGGCATGTGTTGTGTGGTAGTATATTGTGCACGCTGAGTGCATTGTACTGTTCATAAATTCTATGTACATGTAGAGTGACAAAGCACACAATATGTTCATACTAAAAGAAGAAAAAAAACAAAAAAATAAATGACAAACTAAAAAAGGAAGTGTAACTCTCCTTTTTTCGACTAATGAAATTTTAAACCCTTGTTAGTTGTTACTATTACTTTACAGAGAGACCCAAGCAACAAAATTATACATAGTTTGAGCTACTGGAATTTAGACATCTCAAGCAAATTGCATGAATGAGCGATGAGTCTCTTTGTGATGGGACAAAAGAAAATTGATGACGTGTTACAATTTATCAAGAAAAAGTTGGAGATATCATGTGAGTGAGCACCATCATTGTACTCATCTCAAGCAATATAGATATAAAATTATTGAGGTTTGATTTATCTTTTTATTTATTAATTATTTCATTTATTCATTTTTTATTATTTGGGATCATCCGACTTATGGGCTGTCTCAAACCATATATATGACTTATGTTGTATTCTTAATTTAACTTTTTTTATTAGTAAAGTTTACTTTTTTCTTGATTCTCCTCCCTTCTCTTCTTCCCGATGCATAACCTAACCCTAATCGGACAAGCATCAAACATGATAACAAAGAATGCTTTTTGACAAAGTGGCCCTAGTGTTGGGCTGTGTGGGTGACGACACACTCTCTAGCAATGCCAAAAATAGTAATCACCAGTAGTTTGCAATGACTACATCATGGTGATTTGTATATCATTATTTCCAATTGATATTTGTGTGAAAATATAACATGATGTGAAATAAAAAAATAAATAACTAGAATCAATGCTATACTATTAGAGATAACCCAATAAATATAAAAATTAAGGACAGATTCATTTTTTTTTTGGATTATGTTGCTGAGGATCTAGTTTGTAGCTTAAAAGTTTATGGGTCATTTATTAGAAAATTCATCTCAAACTAAAATTGATAAATGGATGATGATTAATACATAATTATGATATGTGCAAGGAAAATTTTGCAGCCTTAAATATTGACCTGATAAACAAGGAAGAGATTAGTCATTATACAAAATTCTCATCTTCTTGAGGAAATTTTTGACTAACTATTGATTCTAAGTGCTTTGATTTGTGCTACCAAACAACAACAAAAAATGAGAGTTTTTACCACACTCACTTAGAGATCAATATGTTGTGTTACAGACTCAATTTTTGTGTGAACGAGAGCTCCTCACTCGAATGAATATACACTAGAATGTGAAATTGGCGTCTAGAATCAATGGAAGAATCAAAATCATGTCTACAACTAGAAGAATAACTTTTAGTCCATGTCAATGTTTTTTCTTCACTTAATAAACAAAAATAAAAATATGAATGATTTATCATATGAGAACATAAAAATAGGAGAAAGTTTTACCCATTATAATTATGATGATATGCATTGTAGGTGAAATAGTGATGCATCAAGAGAGAGACATAAAGCATCCACAAGCCAAGAATAACTTCACACAATAAGTAGAGAAGACTCAAGTACCTCTTCTGGTGCACAGAAAAGGAATACAAAACCCCAAATACAATCTCCAATTTAACAGACAATGATTTTAGCAGCCCAACATGAAAGAGGACCCAAGCACACTTGAACTAATGCCTAAATATTTAGAATGCCCTGAATGGTGAAAACTGAAAACCCATAAGGCACTGAGTCTAACAACCAAGACAACAAACAGTGAATTCAGTGAGGAAAATGGCAATAAATATTATTTATATGATAATAATGAGAAAAAAAATCATGTCTTGGTACGAAGTGTGTCGGGCCATGCACAGCCAAGTTTTGTTGGGTTGGCACACAGCCATTCGAGCCCAGAAGGACCCAAGTTGCTGGTGGGCAACCAAGGCATGCCGGACTATCCATTTTTGTAGCCGTGTGCAGGCCAGACATTGCCCATTTGACACCTCTAAACATAGCTGATCTGACAATCTTTGTTGTAACACAATGTCTAGTGCAAATAATGTCACAAGTTCCTTTTGCATGCTCCTATATGATATTATAGATGGTCATACATCCTCAACTTTCACCATTTTCTGTTCTCCAATTGCAGACTTTTCCAAGTCAATTCAGTTTTAATTGGCATGCAATACAATGTCTCATAATCTCTTAGCTGAAGCATAAGTGCAAACACACATCAGCATATAAAAAGTGTGTGCAAAGGAATAGAAATGTACAACAAGTTTTCTTAAATCACAGAGACTCATACTCACTATCAGGCACAGCCTTTGATTTAATTTGCAGTCCCTCCATAGATGACCAAACTAGAAGAACACAAAAAAAAAAAAAAAGCAGTAAGAACCAAGGCCACCACCAATGGATAAAAAAGCAGCAGAAATCTTGACTCAAGCCACTTACTAGAGATTGCAGGAGCAATAACACCAATACTAATACTCAGGCAAGCACTAAATAGAACAAGAAGAAGCAGAGTCCTCTTTGCTTTCTTATGTTGCTCCATGAATTTTTTGAACCAAGAAAAGAACACGCCTCTATTATTATGGCCTTCAAAATGATATGCAGACAGCTCTTCGTCTGCAGCTTGTTGATTAGGAAGCAAACCAAGCTTTGCATGCCTACAAGCAAGGGAATATAAAGCAAAAATCCCTCCTGCGAAAAACAGAAAATTGTCACAGGAGCAGAAAGAAAGCTCCTGACGGAGAAACCTTCAAGCCCTTACCTTCACCATTATCATGTAAGCTCAAAGTAAAAACAATGTATTTTAACAATGAGACCAGCGTCAGAGACCAAAATATCAAGGAAAATGCACCAAAAACCAGATCTTCATTCTGATTGTGCTGTGACAGCCCTGAAAATGCACTTCGATAAACATAAAGAGGAGAAATGATCAAGTCACTGAACACAAAGCCAAGGCACTGAAAAGCTAAGAGAAAATCATGTTTGCGCCTGCTTTCGACTTTGACCTGCTTGAACATAAGATAAATTGAAGATAACAAAAGGTGGTACAAATGCCAGTCGATCACAAAAATAGCAAAGATCACCATGAAAAAAAAACCACTCTTCATGATATAAGATTTAACTTGCCCCTGAAGATCACCATGTACAAAAACAAACATTCTAATAAAAAATTTAATGAAATAAATTAAATAATCACTCTTCAGAATATAAGAGCACCAGACCACATCACTACACACATGACTGATGCCAATAGTGGGTTGGCATCTTTATTACACACACATTGCACCACTTGCACACCAACAGTGTAAAAATTCTGCCCAAACAGAATATATAAACTGCACACACACTATCACTACACTACCACATACTGCACACACCACTGTGCACTTCATCACATTGTCATGCACACACTGCATTGTCACACCACTGCACAGACACTTCGTCACTGTAATTGTTGCTCACAGATCCTGTTACTGTTGGGTGTGCCTCCAATCACTATTGAGTGCCTACCATCATTGTTACGCATGCTTACTGTCACTGTTGAATATGCCTACCATCACTTTTAAGTCTGCACGCACCTATTATCACTGGTGTATGCCCCCACTGTCACTGTAGCATATAGCAGTGCCAGAAAGGTGGCCAAAATGGCTAGGAATCCGGCGAGGCCACTGATTAACCCTAATTTGACAGAGAGACCCTAACTTTAAACCTCACTATGATACCATATAAAACTAAATGAACATAAACTCATAATATAAAAAAAAAATCACTAAGTGAATAAAGAAATAATAATAAATCATATAACTAATCCAGGTACAAATTATCAAATAAATAAAAAATAAATGTGATTGATACGAGTATGACCCACATTTTACATACTCTCGTCACAAAATTAAAAGCGCACTACATGTTATAAATAGGAATAATATCAAATATACAAATGCATAATGGTGAAAAGAAACTAAAAATAAAAAATATAAACAAGGCATAAACTCTTGTCACAAACCATGCATAGCAAAGAAAATCAAATGATAAAAAAATAACTCATAATATAAATCTATACATTATTTTTTTTATCAATAATACTCTCGTATGTTGTTATGCCTTTCTTTTCTGATGAAGTACTCACATTGACATCATCATTTATCAAAGATAGAAAATACAAAGTCCTAGAACAAAAAATATCCCTCTCAGTAAAGAGATGATGCTCAATTGTCCATTAATTTTAGCATGCAACAAAATCCCCTATGGTAATTTTGGCAACATCACCCCAAAAACATGAATCGTCATCAATGTGACAGTGTCTACTTACCTTTTTTATTATTTATTTTATATTTATGATGAGAACATATCTAACCTGTGAGCACCCATAAACATTTCTAATCATTATATATATATACATATATATAGAGGAACTATTCTTTATATTATTATTATGAGTGAACATTTCCTTTTTTTATTTATAAAGGTTTATGATTTATTTTTCTAACATAGCATTAGAGCCAAGATTTTTCAAATCCTAGAGAATGGTGTTGTGCATGATATCATGCATGTAGTTTAAGTGTAGTGAGGTGATATCATACATACAATGCGGTGATATTGTGATTGCAATGAAGTGATATCGTGTATGCAATGGGGTGATATGATGTATATGGTGAGGTTATAATATGTGTGCCATGAAGTGGTATCGTGAGTGTAGTGAGGTGAAAGTGTATGCCAATGTGGCATACAATGGCATCGTACCGTGACATTATGTGAACAATGGTGATATCATGCAATGGGTGTGTGGTGGCATTGTATGTGTGTGTGTGCAAAGGCATTGCGCAGTGGATTGCAGTGGTGTTGTATGTGTGTGCATTGGCATTCGTGTAATGGTCATTGTGCATGAGTGATGTGCACAATGTAGTGAGGGTGGTGTTGTTCTATGAAATGATTGTGTGGTTGTGTAGGGCTTCATTTGTTACTGTTGTATACATTATACTTGTATAAAAAACTTAAAGAATTACTCCAACCATCTAGTACTTGTGTGAATGCGATACATAGAAACATAATGAAGACGTGCCTCGTATTGCTTACCCAAGAGACAAATAGAATATCAATCTAGATAAAGATAAGAAATAATTATAGTTTTATTTTATTTTTTATTTTTTTGATGAGAACACATAATTTGTGAGCTACTGCAATCCTATTTGTCCATTTTATAAGAAATTACTCATATAATGATTACTATAAAGATTATTGATTTTACATTTTGTAAATGATATCAAAGCTAAAACCCTATGAATTACAAACCTTAGGGATTCTAGAGGAAAAATTCTGTAAAAAATAAAGGAGAGCAGATAGGCATGCCAAAAACCCTAGGCACGTCATGTATATTGTTGACTCATAGTTTGCACAAAAGTTGTCACGACAGTTTGCACAACAGCACACACAATAACATGCACAACAGTGCATGCAATAACATGCATAACAGCATGCGCAACAACAAACATAGCAGCAGCATGTGCAAAAACACAAGCAACAGAACACGCAACAATATATGCAACAATGTGAGCAATAGTGTGCACAACTCGCACAACAATGCATGCAATGGTGTAGAAAAAGAAAAGAATGACAGCAGATTTGTGAGTTAACACCAACTCACTAATAGTGTTAAAATAATTGTGTGACACTAACTCATTATTAGTATTAACTGAGAGGGTTAATAAAATAATATATAAAATTATATATTATTTAAAAAAAATTATAAAAAATTATTTCATAAAATTATAAAAAAAATTATTTTAAAAAAAATTAAAATTTATGAAATAATAATGTATTAAAATATATAAAAGAAATTTAGTATTTATTATACAGGTCACTAAATCATACAATAAATTTTCAATGCCAGCAAACTCCATCTAAGTGAGATTAATGTGATAAAAATTAAAATATAATTAAAATGGCTCAAACACATTTACTTAAAAAATATTATGAAATATTATTCGATAGATATAGTTTGCACCACAAATTTTCTCATCAATAGGATGTCATCTTTTATCTTTTCTCAATGTATATTCTTTTAATCTAACACCCTAAAATAAATTATTTAACTTACATTTCAAAATTTTTGGTTGTACTTACTTTTTTTTTGAATTCTCTCCAAGATAAAACAAATTAGTATCAAAAAACTAGACCCAATAAAAATACTAAAATTTTTAATAAGAAACTGATATGATTTTAATAAATACTTATAATATATTTTTTGAGTATACTTTAAATTTTAACAAATTTAAGAAGAGTGTGAGTCTAAGATAAGACTAGTTAAATATTTAACTATACAAATCACATAAAATAAACTATTCACTTAGTAAAAAATAAATGGACCTCAAAACAAAAATAAAATATCACATAAAATATTATGATAAACAAAAATTTTATATAATTTATCATTGTGTTACATTCAAATATCAAGTTGGAAAAAAATTAAATAATGAGAAATTACATATGATATAACCATTTACTATTATGTCAATTACCCATAAATCATGAGTAAGAATACTAAAGATAAAAATTGTAATACTTCATGTGTAAGCATTACATTCAAAGAACAAGTTAGAAAAAAATAAATAATAAAAGATTACATATGACGTAATTATTGGCTATTATGCCAATTACCCATTAATCATGAGTAAGAATACTAGGGATAAAGATTGTAATATTTCATGGATAGGAAGAATCTACCATTATCTTACTAATGATAAAATTTACTTATACCTCTCTTGTAATAGTGATGGTGAATGATTTATAAGTAGACTCTTGTATAGATATAGTAGTTGACCTATCTCACTCAATAATCTACAATGTTCTCTTTCTCTTCTCTGAAATTAACTTCTAACAACTCTCACCAGCATAATTATTTTTTCTAGATGTGTATTGTACTAAGAATTTCATGTCTTTATCTCTACACTGACATGTATTGCTTCAATCTCCAAGATCACATAAATAGAATAAAATGTCTCTTTAGTAAGTCTCTATCTATCTCATCCATATAAGTACTACCTAAAAAGCACGGACACAGACACGGACACGGACACGGACACGGACACAGTCACGGAGATACGACACGACAGGATACGGGGATACGACAAATTCTAAAAAACTAGGATACGGATACGGCTAGGATACGGCAGGATAAAAAAAATAAAAATAAAAATAAAAATTATTAATTATAAATATTATGTATTTTATAAAATTCATTAAATTAGATTAAATTAAATTAAAATATTTTATTATATAAAATAAATATATATTATTTATTTTATAAAATAAAAATATTTTATTTTATTTTATAAAAATATTTTATTTTATGCACATCCTCACACAAATACGCCCGCCCCTGCCTCCTCCTCAAGCACGCCCGCCCCTGTCTCTCCCCTCAATTAGCACCGCCGCTGCCTCTCCCCTCAATTAGCGCCGCCCCTGCCTCTCCCCTCAATTAGCGCCGCCGCTGCCTCTCCCCTCAATTAGCGCCGCCCCTACCTCTCCCCTCAATTAGCGCCGCCCCTGCCTCTCCCCTCAATTAGCGCCGCCCCTGCCTCTCCCCTCAATTAGCGCCGCCCCTGCCTCTCCCCTCAATTAGCGCCGCCCCTGCCTCTCCCCTCAATTCGCGCCACCCCTTCCTCTCCCCTCAATTCACACCACCCCTTCCTCTCCCCTCAATTCACGCCACCCCTTCCTCTCCCCTCAATTCGTGCCACCCCTTCCTCTCCCCTCAATTCGTGCCACCCCTTCCTCTCCCCTCAATTCGTGCCCGCTCCTGCCTCTCCCTCAAATCGTGTCCGCTCCTGCCTCTCCCTCAAATCGCGTCCGCTCCCTGCCTCACCCTCAAATCGTGCCCGCCCCCTACCAGTGGCCAACGTCGCCCATGCATCAAAGTTGACCACCCGACGTCGTCAGACGTCGGACACTATAGGCATGGATATGGCTGCCGTCTGCCGACGCAACCATCCGATATGCCACATGGTGTATCGGATACGAATTGTGCAATGATACACCACGTGACGTATCGGACACATATTTGTGTCATGTCTGTGTCGTGTCCGCGTGTCCGACACTCAGACACGGCAGTAGGGAGTCGTGTCCGTGCTTCCTTGTGTACTACTCTATCTGATAATAAATCACTAAATTAGAGAGAAAAGTATGATCACTATTAATATGAATATAAACTCACAAAACTATCAAATAAAAAATATAACAATAACATGCCAAGCAATTATACTCTCTATCCTACTCTCATAATCACATCCCCCTCTACTAGAAGTACCTCCAAGAATCATGTAGCTAGCTAAGTAAAATAAATAAAGTAAGTAATACTTTATTTTATTTCAAATCTCAAGACTTCTCTAGCCTCAATCTCATCACTTGAGAGACCACATTATATATTTGTAAAATATAAGATTAATATAAAGTTGATGCAAGTTCTCATAACATAATTCAAGTGGCGTGAGAAATGATAACGAAGGATACTCTTGACTCAACAAACTATCATATAATAATCATTAATCATGTATTTATCAATGATCAAATGCCTCTTCATCTTATCACTAGGACAACCCTATGTCATATGATAAATTTTCTTTTGACAAAAAAATTACATACAAGCTTCAACATCCCATTTTGTATAATTTTTCTATCATAAATTCTACAGGGTAATAACTAAATGTTTGTCATTCATCTGATCACAACAATGTGGTAATGTGAATATCACAGTAACAATACATCGATCACACCACATTGCACCACATAACACTACAACACTATCACACAACCAACCCTAACACTTGCACCATGTTTTCCTACACAGCATGTCACATAAGTCACCAACATCACACACATTATGTCACACTATCATGCACTTGCACCATATTATCATACACCACATGCACTGTGCCACACTTTTCTCGGCACCACATTGTTGCTTGACATAGAATTGCATGAAACATGTCACATAAGATTGTCACCCATACACCTATTCTATCTCACACCACACTACATTGTCACCCAAGAACCTATGCTATCTCACACCATATCACATTGTCACACAATATAAGGACATATTACACTCAAACTTCTCTAGGAAGTACAAATCCTAATTTTGATATCATGATAAAAATAAATACACTAAATAATAAATAAATAAACTCAAATATTAATATTACAAGATGAAGAAATAATTCATAACTTATATAAACAAACAAATTGGGATAATCCACATATCGAATATTGATATTCTCATCATAAAGATAATAAATAAAGAAAACAAATACTATAATATTGTAGAAAGTCAAATTTGGAACAAAAATATTGAGAGAAAGGAGAGAGAACAAATTGCATAGAAAATTATATTTACTTAAACTTATAAATAATTAAGAATTAAATCATAAATGAAAACTTTAAAAACCATAAAATTAAATTATTTATTTGGCCATTGGAGGCATTGGTATCGATTTGAGAGTGGTTACCAATATGGCAACAACACACCATGACACCAATGGTTATTATATGGATAGTAATCATTTAATGAATATGTTGACTCAATGATAGAGTATTGGTTGAGTCATGAAACATAGCAACATACTTATACCCCATGTGCGGGTGGCATGTGAATAACCCCTTGAAGCTCAGAATGGCCCATGATTTCATGTTATGTCAACCCGGGGCACTCTAGCAGCCAGGCAAGACCAAATTGTGGGTTGTGTTGGGAGGCCCAACCCGAATGGACGCTCCCACACAAATGTATGTTGTTACATCCTTTCTCTAATGAATCACCCAAATCATATTCAGCAAAGTCACCTGAAAGACATCCCTCTGGTGCACGCCGAATACCATTGTGAAAGTCAGAAAGTAACTCAGCTAGAAGTATAGCCAAGGTGCCAGGTCATGCAGCCTTCAGCATGGTGACCTGGCTAGTGGCTACAATGGACCAGAGAGGACAGCCTGACTTAAAAAAAATGGTGCCTGGCAGTAGATGGTGCCCCAATCACCACAAACTAAAAAAATTTGAAAAAAAAACGGTGATCGAGACAAATTTAGGGATGTTGAGACATGTCAGACGTATGAGGTGAGGTGGAAGAAATATTATTATAATCATCCAACTCATGATCATCAACATCATCATGGACTCGTCGTTTTTCCAATGTGTGTGCCACTCCAGCACTGAACCCGCATTGTGGATCCCATTTAACCCATAGTAACAATCCATGCTGATCTCAACTAGTGATGCTCAGAGGTTTTCAGACCAGAAAACGAAGATGAGCGATATAGAAATTGAAGTTCCGAACAAGTACTACTTTCCCTCGTAATGTCATACTTGTGCAAGTTCAAAATTCTTCCCTCGACCTAATACAGAGGAAACCTAATTTGGCTGCATATTTTATAACATTTCCCTTCAAGGTGTGTTCTTGTTGGTTAGAATCAAATGTTAAAAATCATCCAATATTAAATCTCGAATAGCAACTCTAGGGTTAAGGTTGAACTCGTTAAAACCCGATTTGAAAAAAGTTACGAATCATACACACCATGATTTCTCCTGCAAAAACAAGCACCTGAGCCCCTGTGGTTGGCTCTGCTTCAGCTTTGTTTCTAATTCCCCTGGGACCTACTGCGCTTTCCTCTCAATCTCGGCGCCTAACGCGCCACCCCCAGTTTAGTTCGTCCTAGGATTATTCGTCAAAACTCGACATTTTAGGATAAAATTATGGTAAATTTAGGTTTTGGTAAATTAAATAAAAAATATCTACAAAATAAATGAGGAATTATGTTTAGGTTACTCTTCCCCATAAATATTTAATGATTTGAAACTAATGTTTTAATATTTGAAAAAATATTATCAAACTCATAATAAATTAAAATTTGATGCACTCTATTACGTTTATACAAAATTACCTTTACAATCTTACATCATCCCTCTCCCATTGGTCCTCGCCCTCTCTCGTCGAGCTCAATGGAGATCGACTATGAGCTCTTGGAGCTCGAACGAGAGCTCCATCGAGCTTGATGGGAGAGGACGAGGGCCAATGAGAGATGGCCAGGGTAATTTATGAAAAACATAATATAGAGTAGTGATTTTTAATTTTTAATGAATTTGGTAATATTTTTTTAAAATATTAAAATATTAATTTCAAATCTTTAAATATTTTCGGAGAAGTACCCCAAAACATAATTCCCAACAAAAAAAAAACTCTAGAATTTAATATTTAATATTTATGCACTAAAAATTAGAAATCCAATTGTATCACATAATACATCACCTATTTAAAATAAAGTATGTGGTTTTTCAATTCAAAAATAAATTAGAAATGTGATTTGGTTTAAAACAAATTTCCAAGTATTATATATATATATATATATTTTTTATTTATTTACTTATATATAGGTTTCTATATATAAATGTTTATATACATACATATATATATATATACATACACACACACACACACACACACACACATATATATATATATAGGTTTATATATATATTTATTTATTTAAAGTCGAGTTTTGACGTTAAATACAATAGTGTCTCACTAGAGTCTTAGTATTGGACTAAAGATATTACATTATATTATATTTAAACTCGAATACTAATAATATTTATTTAAAATGAAGTCATATGCATTGCATATACAATATTCAAACTGCTAAAAGAAATTCCTTGGTTTTATTATTTAAATTTTATTTTAGGTGTGACAATTAAATTAAAAAAACAATATTTCTCAACATAATGTAATGTGTAGTAAATTTTCTATTTAATATCCACAAAAAAAAAATAGAAAATATGAATAGTCTTTTGTTGTAGACTAAAAACACTAGAGTGAAGAGAGAATTAATTTTGATTCTCATGGTGAAAAAATACATGTTGGCTAGCACAAAGCATGTGTGCTGTTCACTTGTCTTATGTTTCTTCAAAATAAATATAAATTATATTTTATTGATGGGTAATATGGTAAATATTAATATTTTCATATAGTTGAGATTGTAAGCATGTACCGCTAAAATGGCTGTAACATATAATACGTGATAACAAATTATTAAAACACTATAATGATATCGAAGCTAATGATTTTGATTGTTCATTTGAGGATACTATCAATAATATATATATATATATATACAACACACACACACACACACACATATATATGTGTGTGTGTGTGTGTGTTTATTTATTTATTTATTTATTTATTTATTTATTTATTTATTTATTTATTTATTTTTATATTTATTTTTATATTTATTTTTATATTTATTTTTATATTTATTTTTATATTTTTTTTTATATTTTTTATATTTATTAATTTATTTTATTTATTTATATTATTGAGTATCGATTTATTTTTTATCATTTATGTATCTGTGATATAGCATTTATTAAGTGAAATACTAGTGTGTATAGGTCTCGCATATGTCTCATTAATTTGTCTCCCACAAAACATATGGGTAATTCAGCTGGAATTATCTTCTCAATCAATTAGTTTTCAAGAGTCTTCCTATTAAGATGATTAAATATTGAGATCATTTTATTTTCAATATAAGTTTTTTTAGAAATATAACTACCCGATGGCTTTATTATATTATATTTTGAGATGCTAGTCACTCTCTAACAAAAAAGAAATGCCTAATTTAAATTTATATTTTATTTAACTTTCTATATTTTGAAGCTAGGGCATAGGAAATATATCAAAGTGTGACATTTCATTGTCTAAATGGGAACATTGTGCTTTTTAAAAGAAACATTGGTTTTTTTAGTATATAGATCATTTTTTAATATTTTCGAATAATTGATGTTGTGCATGAGTATGAATTTAGTAAGTATTATATATATATAACATTTTCACAACGTCACGCCCAGCATGAGGAAAACAAATTTGAACATAAAACTTATTTGTATAAAAAGTTTATGTTATTTAATAAATTTGATGGTAAATCTCAAAATGGAAATTAATGATAATTCATCACAAATTTTTGTTGAAATGCAATATATTAGTCATCATTTTCCTCAAAATAAATCATAGTTTTGAAGATATTATAATGATATATACTTTAAACCTATGAAATTTGGATTAGTTACCAAAACTAAGTGAAATTTTACCTATGTAAGTGTTGGTTATTCTGATCGTGTGCGTGGTCAACAAGTAATATAGAAGTGAGTTAAGTTGTCTCCATGGGAATTGAATATGTGTAAAAATAACATGTCAAGAACTCATTTTAGTTAAGTAATTAAAAATATTTAATTCAAGCAATTAAGGATAAAAATCAAGTTAGGAATAAAAAGAGAATTATAAGATTTTAATGGATAAAGCTAGAATCGGAAAATTTCTTTAAGTTGTTTATCAATTATATTAGTAAATATTCAATAGTAAATTAGATTTCAATTTTAACATGTAATTTTTCAAAATCGAGTACTCTCATAAAATTTTTTATCAAGATTAATCGCATTTCTAGGATAATATATTAAAAAAAAAAAATACTTAGCATAACTTAAGTCCTTTAGTAGGGAAAAATAATATTATTCTGTATTATTTACAAATTAATAATAATAAATTGTATAGAATTAATATTACTAAACAAGTATCATTTAATTTTGATTTATCAATCATAACCTTTTAGAATTGGTGTTAGTATAATATTTTTACTGATATTGGCAGAACAAACATAAAAATTTTACAATAGATATAAGTTGATGAGCAAGAGAATTTTTCTAAAGAATTACCTACTAAAATTGCACGAATCCTAGCATAATGAATTTGGCCTTTTCATGTTAAGATAATAAGACTTGGCATTCATATTTTAATTAAAATTTAAACAAGTAAACATAAACACACAAAAAAAGAGAGAGAGAAGGGAAAGAGATGCTTATAAAGACTTTGGTGCAAGTTCTTCTTCTTTATAAATATAAATATAAATAAATAAATAAATAAATAAATAAATATATATATATATATATGTTTCAACATATTTATATTCCAGTGTAGGGTTGCCAATGGAATTATATTTTTTTATTCTCTTCTTTTGTTTTATTATTATGTCTAGTTTGCATCTCAAGTTCTTATTTCCTTTATATAAGCTTTCTCTTGCTTTTGAAAAATTTCATTTTCAAATAATCATCAAGATATGGAGGAACAATAATACAAATGACAAATGAAATAAATCTAATTTTACAAACCTCTATGAGTTCTCTCATCATCAAATATTCATACATGCTTTTCAAAGTCATCCTTTATGTGCCATTTTCATTTGTCAACAAACTAGCAATGGCTATAAATTTATGTTACCCATGGAGTGATTTAAAATCCATACGATCTTTATCTCATTGGAATCTAAGCAACTCATTAGTTCCCCATCAAATCACACATAGATATATTTTACACAATACATCTTTCGTTGCCTATCATTTGAACTGGCATAGAATTTTTTTCATAATCGAGACATTTCCCAATTCTTTATACATGTAAAACATCGCTCAATTCCTTTTCCTAATAAAATCACTAAAAGGAGGGATGCATTTGATGAATATCCTTTATTTGATAAAGATTTTTATCGTTAGATTATTATACATCAATCTCTAGCCAATTTCTATCACAAAAATACTATGGGAATCATTACTTTTGGTAGAATTTTTTGTGATTATAGGTTTTAATCTTTTTCCTTTCTCCATGTGGCTCATTACTCTGATATTTTTCTTCAATGATATTTCATTCATTTTTGATTATTAAGTTTAGTAGATTTAGGGTTATGCAGTCATAGAATTAAGAGAGATTTAGTTAGGAATCTCATCGAGGAATGTAGTGCAGCGACATGATTAATGAAGGTTGCAACTCTACGGGCTCATTTTTCTTATTGTAAATGAAAAGTTATAGTATAGTATCAAGTAGTTCCTTAAAATTCATGGCATTGGATCAGCCACGACTTTACATTTGATTTTTTGTGGTGCATTTATTTCTAAAACATCAAAGTCATGGTGCTCGGCACTGACACAACTTTGTCATTAAATTATTGATTGGAATTCTTTTCTTATAATACTAAAGTCATGTTGCTAAAAAATGGTCGTAGTTATGGGCTAAAAAAATTAGAATCAGAACTAGTTAAAATCAACTATTCTTTTGTATAAGGGTTTAAGTGTAACTATACGTATTTAATGCTTATTTTCACAACAAAGATACTTATTATGACAAACAATACAAATAAAGCTCTTGGGTTGCCTCCTAAACATTGTCATGTTTTATGTCCATAGTTACACCATCAATACGATATTTTCTCCGCCAAAAAAATTTATTATCCAAGTAATTTCTTTGTATACTTATTTACCTTTGTCCTTCTTATACTTTTGATATCAGTCATTGATATTAGATAAATAATCATCTTAATGATGTCATCTACAAGGATAATTGAGATTGAGCTCCTCATCATTATTTTAGCCATAGCTTTCATATTGTAAAATATCTTAACTTTTTTAAGTTTTTGTTCATGTTTCTATTCCTCAACTTTCTCCATATTGTCCACCAAAACTTTATCACTTACTTATTCTTCTTGAATGTTTGAGATTATATCCTCAATTTTATCTTATAGGTTGTCAACCTCATAATATTTAATTATAATATCCATCAATTTTTATGGCACAATATAAATCAAAAAATATTCATTAATTTAAAACCATTTATGCATCACACAAATAAAATTACACAAACTCTAGATCACATACTATTTGTTATAAAATTTTGAATATATCATAGAGAGGGAGGGGATTAAAAGTCATGCACCTCAACTCTAGGGTTAGCTCTAGTATTGGATTTCTTGATTCTTTTTAGAACCTCTAGTAAGTATAAAAAATACCATAGCATTTGGTTATTATGCTTCGGTTTATATTTGGTGTATGGAAAGAATAAAAAGATTAATTTTTTTATCCCATTTTCTATTTCATCTTTTATACTTGAATGTGTCTGGATTGCTTCAAAGTAGAAAGGTTCAACTTTCAAAGAAAGCTGCCAATTTGACTCTCATCTCTTGAGTTTGAGGTTGTGACTCTAAAAATTAGATGTGAATCTATTATGTGTCCCAATCTTTCTATAACAGAATATCGTGATACTAGGAATAGTTACAACTAAAGTGCCAATCTCTCTCATTCAGCATTGGGCCAGGTACTAGGTGTAACTATTACATTGGGAATAATCTTTCATGTGCATAATATGGTCGTTGCACTAAGAATAACCATGACACAAAAAATAATATTTCTTATATCTTAAATGACCATGGTGTTGGGAGTGGCAAAAGCATTTGGAGTGGCTATAACACTAGATTTTACTTCTCTCTTATGTCATATAGTCATGATGTTGCAAAAAGACCACAACACTAATAATTAGTCTAAATATAAAAGTTATAATTTTTCATTCTCTTGAAGATATGAATTATAGCTTTGGTGAATAGTCATATCTGAGCAAATATCCTATGTAATATTTCATATTTAGAAGTCATGATGCTAAACAATTTTCATAACTTTATCATGATTAATTTGGGATTTATAACTATTTGCACATTAAATGTCATAGTATTGTAAAATAGTTGTGACTATGACTTGAAAGTACAAAATTTTATTAATGATAATTATGTAGTACTAAAAAGTGGCTATAACTTTTAGTATAATTGGGGTTCTTTGTTAATCATTATTTTGATGTGAAATATATATTATATCAATTCAAATGTTATGAGATATGCATGACTACGACTCCATAATAATATTAAAACCACGAGGAATATGTGTATAGTTGAAGAAATATGATAATGATGTGATAGAGTTGTAGAGTATAAAGATTATCATGACTAATTATGCAAAGTTTTAGCCAAGAATTGATATTACAACTATCTGATGGTTCATAATCTACAAATTATTTAACTAATTTTCAAAACTTATCAATTTCATAACTATTCATTAAAATTTATTAAAACTCAAAGATATGAAATTGATCCATTTGTATCCCATTTTCATGCTTATGTAAAATTTATAATAAAATAATACAAAAATACTCGATAATATCTAATAATATGAACATCGAACATACCTCCTATCAATGCAGTCATTTATGCACATAAGTGAGTATTCCCAATATTATGGTTATTCTTAGTATCATGGCCATGTAATGAATGAGAGAGACTAATGCCAAAGTCATAATTATTCTTAATATTATGACTTTGTGTTACAGAAACAATAGACACAACTGACATACATGTCCTAGTACCACGACTTAGTATTATATTAAAATATATTATAAAATCGTGGTCACATTCTAGAGTTGTGACCATGAGAACAAAAGATAATGGACAAAGTCACAACATCTTCTAAAAATAGTGACTTTATACTTAAAGAAATGCAAAAATATCAGAGTATACAAGAGGAAAGACAGGGATTCAAACGAGCTTATTAATCTTATTCTTCTCCATCCACCAAGATAAGTCAAAATGCAGCAAAGAATCATAGGGGTGGTTTTTGAACTCTCTATAGGATCCACAAGTGAGCAAGGGATGCTAGAAACTCCAATTCAAGTCCTAAGTAATACCATCCATTAATATCAATAACACAAAACAACTTAAAGATATTCATTTATATATAAAACTAATATCATATCATATATATTCACATTACATAAATCCTAGAGCCATGCTATTTTTATATAAATTCATTATCTACCATATAGATTGTGGTTTTAGGGCCATACCCCTTAATTCTAGAAGTTACATTAAGTCTCCCATCACTTGCTTACTTGGAACCCCTAGATAGAGCTAAATTTATTCTTAGGGTTTCTTAGTTATCGTGACTTAGTTGTTGCATAGGGAAAAAGGAAGAAAATTGAAGGAGGTTCTATGAATTTCTCTCTCTCCTACTTTTATAGTCGGGTAATTTTACATTATCATAATTAGGAAGTCATGACTTTTAGAACAAAGTTATGATCTTGGTCTTTATCTTTTAAGTTTGAGATCACAACTTTAGAAAGTGACTACGACACTAGGATGTATCATGATCTTTATATAACACAAACTTATGATACTAGCAATGACTATGACTTGAATCTAATATCTTTATAACTAAAAGTTGTGATACCATGAAATAGTCTTGGTTTCATGCATTCGCCTTCTTATTTTTAATAAAGAGTTGTTACACTAAAAAATGACCATGACGTGTTGGAGAGCTTCTCATATTAATATATGGCTATGATGCTTTATGACAAAGGTTGTATTTCAATTCAAGGTAGAGATTGTTCGATATTGAATTTAATTTAAGGTGGTGATTGTTAGGTTTGATTTCAATTCATCAACAATTAATTACTTTAGCTTTATGATAGTTTATCTTAGATTGCTCTATATTCCAAGCTTAATTTTCATTTTTCATACTCTACTCCAACTTGGGCACTATGAATGTCATAATAAGGAACCAAGTTTTGATCCACTCCAACCTGAGAACCAAGGAAGTTGAAAATACTCACCTTCTTTATACATAAATGGGTCTTGATTGTATTTGGTGATACATAAGAAAGTTTAAGTAATAATAACATGAATGGTAACATTATTTTCTATATTTATAGACTTATTCTTTGTTGTGCCTTTATGCCCCCACACGATTTCTTTTTTATTATTCATGCTTCTGCACTAATATCATGCCTCTATTTCTAACAATACACACATAACACAAAGATCATACTTAGTATACATGGTTATACTTAGCACAATGTATGAGAGATATTATTATTTTGATAATTTTATTCTCAAAAATTAAAGAGTGTATTTTATGATTCTCAAACCCAAGTCCTAGAGCTGGAGCCCTTTGATGAAGACATTTGTAATCATATCAAAAGATGACATATATATATATTTATATGTGTGTGTGTGTGTCCTATATATACATTATATTTATAAATAATATATATTGTGTATATACATTCAGATCATGAATCATTTTGACCTACATGTATTTTTTATTACTTTTAAATACATATGGGTAAGATCCAAACCTATTATGCCCCCATATTTTCTAAAAAAAAAAGAGATATGATATGTGTTTAAGTATTGACATGGTAAGGGAGTGGTATTTTTTCATCGATGTGTTATAATATACAAAAATGTAACAACATTTATTTTTTATGCATTTTTTTTCATAAAATATGAAAAGTTTTAAGGATTTTTTTTTTATTTTCAAAATATAGCACTTTTACATTATTACATTTTTTTTTTTGAGAAATTCATCTCTAGGTATTTTAATGATACAATATTTATGTAAAAAAAAGAACTCAAATTTTAATATTTAACAAAAAAATGTATCAAAATTAAAAATATTTATCTTTTGATGTATTATAAATCATAAACTCTAAACTATCCTTGCTAGTATTTTAAAAAAATGTTTTTTTTTATGAAAAAAGTAATTTTTGAATTTGGAAACTAATTTTTGAAAAAAAAAATCAAGATCATATATATATAATATTCAATTTGTAACCTTTATTAACAAATTATCAATAATTTTAAATATGAAAAATTATGTAATAGTAATTCAATATGAAAATCACATGTTAAAATCTTACTGATAAAGTGTCTAACTCTATCTAGAGTGTGAATTATAAATAAGACTCTACAAAAATTGATGATTTAATTTTTCATATGTAAATTGAATTCTACGCATCAAATCATCTACTATATAAAATAAATAACATATATATACCTATTATAAATATAATTTCAGCTCATTATTATTCAGAAGAAAACCAAAATGAATCTAACAAATAATTAAAAATGAAAAATAAATAAAAATGACTTTCGATATTAAATAGTTCCAACAATATATATATACATAATATATATATATGCATTCATCATGCATATATTCTATCATACATGATTGTTATACATAAATACACACACACACACAGCAAATTATATACACATTACATATATATATATATATATATGTGTGTGTGTGTGTGTGTGTACATGGTAAAAAAACCATATACATCTACCATGTGATTGGTAAGAGCAACTCCAACCGGAGTTGCAAAACGGGGTGACATCCCCGTAACTGCCAAAATGGCACCTCAATACTACTTTTATTCGCTCCAACATGGATGGCATATGTGTTGCCAAAATAGCATCCGTGAATTCGGGGTGCCATAAATGGCAACCTAGGAGAGAGAAAGATAAAGATGCAAAACAGCGGTTATTTTACTATACAAATCAACGTATATATCCAACGGATATATTTTAATTTTATTTATAAATTTGAATGGGCTGCTGCACAAATCAATTCCATCCAGATTTGTTTTTTTTTTGAATGCTCTTCTACACATCTTCGTTCCAGCAATCAAAAAAATTTTTAAAAAATTTATTATCTTCTATATTTGCATTCCAACCTTGCATTCCTTCCATTTAAATCTGTAGAAGAGAAATATTTCCAAAAAAAAGGTATTTCATTCTCTTTTATTTTATATTTTGATTTTTATAATTAATGTATATTATTTTCTAATTTTTTAAATGGTTTATAATTTTAATTTTTAATAGATTCAATTGAATGTTTTATAAATTACTCATTATATAAATTGATTAGAATATTTTTTTGTAGATGAATTTGCAATATCATGGTTCATTAACTGATTTGCTAATGAACGAGACCGACTTATATGATGATATTATTCAGAGTAATCCAGTAGATTTGGCACAAATACAAAATGAAGACGTCCCAAATGTAAGAAAGTCACAAAGGACAAAGAATTTCTCTGTTGAAGAAGATAAATTAATTGTGTCTGCGTGACTTAATACGAGCAAAGATTCAATTACCGGGAATCAACAACAAAGTGGTGCATTCTGGCAAAGAATATCACAATACTTAGAACTCAATGGAGATAATAACGAAAGGTGTTCCCAATCTTCTATTAAAAGTCGTTGGAGTGATATAAATGCAAAATGCAGTAAATTTGTCGGTTTTTATTGTCAAATAGAAAAACTACGACAAAGTGGACATACCGAGCAAAATAATGTAAGATTTATATTTTAAATTCAAACACTAGCAAGATTTGATTTCTGAATAATTTATTGAATTATTTCAAATGGTTTTAGGTTGATGAAGCAAAATAAATGTTTGCTAAGATAATTGGAAAACCATTTCAATACGAGCATTGTTGGAATATATTGAAAATGGAGCGGAAATGGAATGATAATTTGACCAGTAATAAGAGAGCAAAAACTCATTCAACTAGTAGTTCTACTGAATCAATTCATGTTGAATCCAGTTATTCAACTCCATATTTAGGGGACAATACTGAACCATCGTTCTCTCCCAACCTCAAAAGGCCATTGGGCCAAAAAGCTTCGAAGAAAAAACTTAAAAGCAAAGATAAACAAATTGATGATGAAAGGTCACTGGATTATCATCACTGGAATGAAAGAATGGAAATAGAACGACAAAAAATTGAGCAACATGAAAAGATTTATGCGCAACAGGAGATATCACTGGAGCAACATCGCAAACAATTAGAAATTGAAGAAAAACACGTGCAAGAAATTCAAATATAAAATGAGATGAAAATTATGGAAACCGATACTACCAGCATGGACCAAATTTCTGCAACATATTGGAATAACTTGAAGATGGAAGTTATGAAAAAATGAGATTTTATTTTTTAGTCGTTATATATTATGTTTTGAATTGAAATTTAAAAGATTAATTTAAAAAAATATATTAAATTATTAAAATGACATCTCATTATGGCACATACCATTGGAGTAAAAATTTTTTTTTGAGGTGCCAAAACACTATTCAATGTGCCAAAATGATATTTGGCAACTCCCATTGGAGTTGCTCTAAGTGGGGATTTGGGGTGAAAAAAAAAAACCTTTAAAATTCAAATATTTTCATTTTGATAATTTAATGTGAATGTGATATTGAACAATTTTACGTTTAGAATTATAGATTTCTCTCAATTGACCGTGCATGTGAAAACTGAAAAGTGAAAACTCATCTTCCAGTCATCTTCCTCAATCATTACTGGGTACAGTCGCCAGCCTTTCCCACTGGCATGAAATCCTTTAAAAAAAGTCTTCATAAATCAACGCGCATGGGATTTCACCATTGCTCATCTTCATAAAAAATCCAGCTGCAATGCTCTTCATTGTGCATTACATTCCATCCAGTCGGTAAGAAATCATGGTGGCAGAAAACCACCCTGTTCCATCGACAAATGGAAATGCAACATTCAATCCGGCTAACCAAGACATCGCACGTGCAAAGCCCAAGCATCGACTCTCAAAAAATCCCAGCAAATTTCTGGTGCATTTGTTCACTCTAATCGTGACCGTTGGCGCCATCGTTTTACTCGTCTCAATAATCGCGAAGCGCACGAAAACTCCTGCTGTTAAATTACGGTTCGTCGGGGTGAAAACTCTAAGCCATAGCTTCAAGTCCCTGAACGTCACCCTGGAAGCAGAATTGGCATTAAAGAACAGTAATTTTGGTGGATTTAGCTACAAGAATTCTAGCTTGCAGTTTCTGTACCATGGGCTCAAGGTAGGAGAGAGTAAGGCTAAGGATGGGAGGGTCGAAGCAAGAGGGGAGAAGGTCTTGAAGATGAAAGTCGTTGCTACGTCGTTTAGGTTGCACGCGCAGGCGAACACCACGAGATTGAGTCTGAGTAGCCATGCGATCTTTAATGGAAGAGTTGCTGTCATTGGAGTTGTGAAGAAGATGCAAGCAAGGTTGGATTGCACAATGAACCTTGTTTTGAGGTACCGATTGGTTGAAGATTTGACATGCAACTAGAATTCATACTTA
Source organism: Sapria himalayana (assembly GCA_029783825.1). NCBI lineage: Eukaryota > Viridiplantae > Streptophyta > Magnoliopsida > Malpighiales > Rafflesiaceae > Sapria > Sapria himalayana. The sequence continues at coordinate 638,087 of JAREIK010004892.1, forward strand.
TTGTACATGTTAAATGCAATTTGATTATTTAATTATAATTTTTATTTATGGGTGCACGTATTTTTTATTTTTTATTTTTTATTTTCTTAATTTACTCTCTCTAAATGTGTGCGAAATAATATGTAAATATTATAGTGTGAATATGAAAATATTATGTCATGATTTATTAATGATTTATAGGCTGAAATAATAAATACTAGAGTGTACCTATTAAATAGAAGCTTTATTGATGCTTTGAAGAAATAATAAATGCTCTAGTTGGGGCTTTTGGTCAAAGAAGACTTTATTTGTAAGTCATCTAGAAGTTTTCGGAAGCTCATGCTTGACTCATATACTCTAATAAGTCATAAACTGGTAATCAATAGAGATGTGTTTTTTGATGAAGACATCACCAATTGAGAAAATATATAATTTATCTCACTTGAGATGCCTCATGGCAAACTTGAATCCACTAGAACTCCAATGTTTGTAACACACCATGAATTATTAAAAGCAATGGAGAGAGAGAGAGAGAGAGAGATGGAAGTAATAGAGAAGAAACCTGAGAATAGAGAGTCTATAGGGAAGAAATGGATTTTCAAAGTAAAAAAGCATTTTGATGAAAATAAACCCACCTTCAAAGCAAGGCTAGTAGCCAAGTGTTACTCATAAATACCTAAAACTAGTTCCATAGAGACATCTTATGTAATTAGACTTTAAACCATTATAGTGGTAATTAGACTTGAAGACATCATCTTCTGTGATGACAAGTAAGCTATTTGCATTGCTCAACATTGTCTTCTTCATAGAATAACCAAGCAAATAGCTATGAAGTATTATTTTATAAAAGAAACAATACAAGATAAGCGAGTATGTTTGAATTATTACAATATTAAAGATCAAATAGCTGATATATTCACCAAAGCCTTGCTCATGAAAAAACATGCAGACTTCCAAAAGATACTGGGACTTGATGAATATCACATTGAGGAGAATTGTTAAATGTAATGTGATTATTAAATTAATGTTTTTTTTAATGTACCCATGCTTGTATGCATGCATATGTTATATAATAATAAATGTGCCCTTGTGTTCTTTATTTTTTTATTGTTTAATTTACTCTCTCGGAGGATATGCAAGACAAGAGAATATGTAAGATTAACTCTTTTATTCTACCTATTAATAACATATTTTTAACTTTTTCCTTTTGTGTGTCTCCCACTTTTCTCCCTTGCTAAACTGGAAGAACAAAAGGGTTCTACAAATCAAAGAATGAAAACCCAATTAATTCCTAAGAATATACTTTATATTTTTATCAGTTAAAATATTCATGCAAACTTCAATTTCGGTAATACTAACCTAGTTAACTTAGGAAATGTGAGAAAATATATAGAGAAATGAAATTAGAAGTATAATATACAGTTTGATGTTATCATTTTAAACAAACAAACACACACACACACACACAATTTATGATTTATAATTAAATTATATCATGTTGATAAACAAAAAATATAAACTTAGGAAATGTAAGTGTCCCCACATTGTTGAGCAAAATAGAAGATTTTATTTAATTAGATATGAATAATTAGTGTATATTAATTATTATATTATAATAATTCTCTCGTCTAGTATCAAAATAAAGATCATTGTGGTTCCATGGAATTGATTTATAAAAAAAAATGTCTATTTTTTGGATAATATTAGCACCAACTCGCTATGTCCAAATAGTATTAGTAGAAATTTCAAAAATGTTCATATATGTGTCTAACTCATAGGTAAATCATTTTAAAGCACTGGATCAAAATTTAGATGAAATCTAGTTGCCAGATCATCAAATAGCTATTGGCTAATTGTGGATTATTGGATCATGCAAAATAAATTTGGAACTTTATATTTTACCTTTCACAGTTGAAGTCAAAATAGATAATAAGCAAAGCAAATAACAATAGCCATATCACGTGAAGCATGATCTTGGCCATAAGATTAGTAAGGAGGCTGGATCTCAAAAAAATTCAGCAATTAATGACTAGCACAGTAATATGTCATTGATTTATTAGTAATGTTTCTGTTGCCACTACTAATTTTTGTTAATTCTTGCCAATTCATCTGTCATAGTATTGCCAACATATGAGTTATTGTTTGCAAAAAGAAATCCACCTTCTTTTGATCTTGGCTATTAGTTTATATGGACATGCTTAATTTTACCTATTGTTTGATTATATATGAAATGCCAATTAAATTGGTGAAGTAAGGGTTAATTTCTTATTTTATAGACACTAAATTGAGTCTATTAATACTATTTTTATTTGCATCATATAAAATGTACGTAAATCATCAGATGGGTCTAATGCAATCTCATCAATTACACAAATGATGAAGTAAAATCGTTGCATAGATAATAAACATAATATATCAGTTGCTTAAACATTAATTTAAGAATGAAGGAGGTGACAGAAAAACATATTCTTTCAAACATTCTCGTATTCTTCTTTCTCTCAGTCACTAGCTATTCAAGGTTAGTGATAGTCTAAAATTTCAACCAATATATGATAAAGTCTATATCGAAGTAGTAAATTAGCATTAAAAAAACTCAGTTGTCATAATATATCTAATTTTTAGACATAAGCATTTACATATAGTATGAGCGAAACAAAATACTAGAATACATAGATTAGTTGATCTATAAAACCCAATGAATCATATCCTTTTTTATGAAAATATTAAATATCTAATTTAAATTTAATTATTCTCACCAAATATCTATTTAATTTATAGGCATTGGATTGGCTGAGCTTTTCAATTCTGAAAATGCTTTAACTCTTCTTCACTAGATGAATCTTCTTTCCTACAAAAAGATATTCAGATAGGCTAGTAAATCTTACGCTATGATGTTTAAGTTAATTTGAATATTATAAGGAATTGTTTAGATGGAAATTGATCATGGCAATGTAATTTTTAGGTGTGATTTGTGGATCATTAATATCCAATAAATATTATTTTAATAAATAATAAATATTAATTCTACAAAGTCTTTGCACTAGTGATGCTTTAAATTATGTGGAGTTATTATGTCTCATATTTTATGTTGCCCGGATTCAACTAGGATGGAGTACATAGATGGAAGTTTTGTTCTGGATGACATTGTCTTGAGATTGCCCAAATATAGTCCCTTGGTAGGTGTTATACTTTTAATTGAATTGATGATGGACTCACCCTCATTGGATGTTACTTGTTAGTCATCATCAAAGTTGAGCTCAATTAATGGAACAATATTTATTGGGTCCCAATAATGTTCTTGTTTTCCTTTGGTGAACCAGAGTGTCATCTTATTAGTATAGATGAAGGAAAAAAAAAATAAAGAGATAAGTTAATGGAAAGCTTAATATATAAGCCTTTGATGTTTTGTCACTCAATATTCTAGTATCTTCCAGGATAGTATGTTCATTTGAATGAATTTTTTGACAAACATCTAATTCTTTAGAGTTTGAAAAGTTTGTCACAGAACAAAGAGAAAAAGAAGCCTTTGATGATTTGTGCTATTTCATGAATTTTTCTTATTCATTAAGTGGATGCCATGAATGAGGTGAAATTCCAAGCTTTATCTCACATTTCACTGTAGCCAGGGATGATGCTTTATTATAGCCCTACTATTTCTGCATTGAAATGTAAATATTTTTAATTTTCTTATATGATTTGGATGTTATTATGACATTTTATTTTGTATATTCACTTAAACTTGGGACTCAAGTCTAACTATTCATGTTGGTGCATGGACATGATCTTCAAATGATAATTGGTATCTATGATTCCCTGAAGATAGAGGAAGAGAGAGTCATTTGGTCATATGTTATTTGATCGACATGAATAGTCATCCTTGTATTTTTTATTTTTTATTTTGGATTTATATTGGTTCAATATATATTCTTTTTTATAATTTATAATAAAAATAGGTGGGGTCATCTCTGATTTTATGTAAATACCATAAAGTAATACCAGGTGAGAATCTAATTACTCAAATAAGTATTTAAAAATAAAATGGTGAAACTTAAAGGAAGAAATTATAAGTTGTGTGTGTGTCTAAAAAACATCGACTCACTTAGGAAAACATAGTGGTGGAATGTGAGATTCAACAAACCATTAAAAAGAAATAAGATTGTTTTAAAAAAAATATAGAACATGAATGAAGACACTATAAAGTTATATAAGAAGATAAAAAAACTAAATGGTTGGTGAGTAAAACTACATTTAAGACATATGATGCGTTAAATAATAATTTATAAAGTAAAGAGGAGAAAATAATATGTATAAGTTAGCAAATATGGGTGAGAAGTATAGAGATATTTATTCAAATAAGGTATATTAAGAATGAAAGCAATATTGAAGATAATAGAAAAATAAATAATTTTAGACATATAGTTAAGATAAGACTCATGGAGGTTAAAGAAACTTTCAAGAAGATGATGACAAGAAAAGTTATAGCACCTGATAGTATCTATAATGCAGTTTTAAGGTTCTTGAGTGAGAAAGACAAGATGCAGTAGACTAAGACCAAAAAGATAAATTACGATAATTTCAATATTATAATAACTATCGAGGTATTAAACTCATATGTTATACTATGTTTGATCTTTATCGATTTTGAGAAAACTTATGATATAATTCTAAAAGTTTTAATTTGGTGGATATTATGTAAGAAAGGAGTATTAAATATATATTTTGAACTAATCAAAGGCTTGTATAATGATGAGAGTAGTAGAAATGAAAATGACAAGGGATTTAGTGCTAAGATTAGCTATGCTTTATGGAAGCAAATATTGAGTGACTATGAAGCAACATATACAAAGGATAATAGTAGTAGAAATGAAGATAAGGTAAATGTATGATAAGATTGAGAAGAATATAATTAGAAATGAAGTTATTAGGAAAAAGTTTAAATTAACTCAATAAATGACAAAGAATATGAGAATCATCATAGGTAGTTTTGTCATGTCTAATGTATATCTCATTGTGTATCGGTTAGGAAGTGTAACACTATTTGGATGGAGAAAGAAAAAAGAATTAGAGGTATGCCTAGGAGGAATTGAATTGAAGTTGTAAACTATAGTTTAACAATTAGAACAAATATGATACATACAATTGATCGTAAATAATTGGGATAACATTTAGTTGATAATGAAAATTATGACATGTATGCTTACTCATTATGCTAATTTAGATTAGATATTAATAAAGAAAATATTAGATTTTCATCAATTATTTGTATTATAATTAATTTGTCTTATATGATTCCTGGCCAAATGTTTCTAGTGAATCTATTATTTAAAGTAAAATTTTTAGCATTATCATTGAGAATGATTCAAATAATAATAGGTTTAGATTTCTTAGTATAAATAATTGGAAAATGTCTATCACATGAAAATTTTAATGTGAAATATATATTTTATAATATTAGTTAAAAAGTATGAGTTAGTTTAAAATTAATATCACCCTCACTATAAACTATCTGATTTTTTATAATTTTTTTTCATTCTTGCAATAAATTACCAAAAAATTGTACTTAATATAAATTAATAGGTTTAAAAAAGAATCAAAAAATTATTATAATATCCACATTATTATAATTTAACCAACTTAATATTAAAATCTTATATTGTGTATATAGTTAATCTATTAGATTTTGCACATGTAAATTAGTCAAAATTTATAACTTCAATTGATTGTGTGATATCTATTTTTAAAAAAATTTTGGAAGATTTTTTATGATGCTACTAACATTTTTAATATGCACTATTATATTTTGTATTGTACTTAGATATATTTATAACTGAGCAATTCATTTCAATAATATAGAAAACGTATAATTTTTAGAAAAATATGGATAGAATTGGAAAAACAATGAAATATTTGATGATTATTCAACCACTAAATTAGTTTGTAGCTTGTATCAAATCGATAGTTAAGATTGAAATTCTAAAAAACATTTTAAATTTTAAAATTATTTTTATGATGTTGTATCTGAAAGCTTAACATTTAATAAATAACTAAATAACTCATTAATATTAAGAGAATAAGTATTTCACCGTCCCTTACTTTGCCGTGACTCTTCCTAAAATTAGAAAAGATTTATTTTTTATATAATTAACTAAGAAAAATTGAGAAGGCTACTATGTCAAATAGGTGTGACTTTTGAAAATATTTAAAAAGTGATTATTTATTATACATATCTTATGAAGAATTATAATAATTTTATATTATAAAATAGTGAAAATGTTATAGATCTTTCTTTTTTATACTATATAAATTGACATATGATCCACTAACTCTATTAGTTTCTTCTTCTATATCATCAAAATCTATGTTTTTTTTATTTCTATGAATATTATTACATATAAAAGGATAATTCTTGTACTAGAAATATTATAATTATTAACATGTTTGAATGATTAGGAAATGAGACTTCAAGCATTATAAGATGAATTATTAAAAAACTTAGAGAAATTAGATAATGATGTTGAAGATATTGAGCACGAATAAAGATTAAAGGTGGAAAAAAAAGATTTTCATATATTGTTTTCATTTTTTATTTTATATGTATTTGTTGAAATATTAACTAAAGTATATGTTTTATTTTGTTTCCTTTAATAATTCACAATACAATGTAATTTAAGACATAATTAATTAAGTAATTTAAAAACTTAAGTCAAAATTAATTAAAAAGTATAAAGAAATATAACTAATAAAGTTATGTAAAGAGAGTGGTATGTATGCCCCGCCACCTCTTGATTTTCCAAGGGAACTAGGCACTAGTCGTGATGAAAACCTATTGAGCTAGATGGTCATTCATACTCCTATGGTAGTGCAACTTTTTCAATGCTTGTGGTCATTATGATGATCGTACTAGATCAGACACTAGCCGCTAGTCACAATTTTTCATATTTCAATCCTAATAATCCTACATTTCTAATCTAAATTTTTTGAATACTCTTAAAAATAAATACTGAAATTATATTCAATATTCAATCTCATTAATTTTTCTTTACTTATGGCATTCTTATTCCCATATTAGTTTTCTATCCTTTTGACTTTATCTGAATACTCTTTGTTTCATTATGAGGCACATTATCATCATGATTGATGACATATTTGATAGGAAAATTTAAATACTATTTACTCTATTAAAACGTGACAACTAGTATTTCATCTTTCAGGAAATGTTATTATTAGTTGTTTGAAGGTATTAAATATGAAGATTATTCTTGATGTGAAGGTAAATCAATTTAGAACTTAATTGATGGCTAAAAGTTACATAGACACACATGATTAAATATTTGAATACTTTTGTACAAGTGGTCGAATTGGTGTCCAATAAGATTTATTTTTCCTAGCAAATTCTAACATATAACTTGTTATTTAGGTCAACATGAAGAATGTATTTATTCACTTAGATTCTAAGTTGGAGGTATATAAGTAGAAGCCACCTTTTTGCGTGCATGGTAATAGAATATTTTAGCTTGTATGTAGATTGCATACCATCTTTATGGATGAAAGCAAACTTTAATGGCTTGGTTCAATAAATTTTTTTTGTGGTAATGACTTCTTTTGAGTTGCATATGTTTATTTTGGATTATTTTCCTTTTTTATTGAATGAGTTCTTTTGACATTATCAATTTGTTATTGATCTATGTTGATATTATTATTTTCAAAAATGATGAAATGAGAATAACACAACTCAAGGATTTATTTCTGGCACTATTCACATGAAAAGTTTAGCAGAATCACATACATTTTGGAATTAAGATTGGATATATCTTTTGAAGGATGGTTTCCTTTGAATAAAATATATAATGAATACTAAGTAGAATTTGCTACCTTTTAGTCACCCTTTATTTTTTTAGGAATCTTGAAAGCTAACATTGGAGGACGTGATGTTTATGCAAAATTATAGATTATAGGAGGTTGTTGAGCTATTGAGTGATACTTTAATACACACACACACACACACACATGTATATATATTGATGTTATATGGGAGTTCATTAAATATACAATTGATAGCATTGGTCCTTAGAGGCAATAAGGATGGACACAAATGAATTGAAGCTCAAGGACTCCAAGGTTCAACGATGGTGGTCACCACCAAGTAGGGGTGAGATGTTGATTGTGTTGAATGCACAATTGCTAAAATAGTTGTTATTGTGAAAATACTCAAGGAAATGTAAAATAGGATATCTATAAAGATGAGAGGTCTAAAAATCTTGTTTAGAATGATAGCATTCTATTTGTTTTTCAAAATTAATTGCTTTTGACAAGGTATGATAATTTTTGATTATGAGATACTTGTCGAGGAAGATTATAATAAAAGTTTGGGCCATATCTTTCGCTATCAATATTGCTATGAATATTTTATTGTGGGATTTGTAATGGAAGTCCTAATATGCCCGATGGCATGCCTGAGTGTCTAGAGCCATTGACCCCTACGTTTTCTCATAATCCAATGTGCCTCATGTTGAAAATAATGATAATGTATTGGTGGTTGTGGTGGTTTACTTATGAGATGTTGTGACTCAGCTTGAAGGATTGGAGGCCATCATTGAAGGGCAAGGGTGCCCCAATTAGGGGGATACAATTATTTCTTAGAATTTTGCATTGTTGTATGTTTAATTTTTTTAAATATAATATAATTTTATAAATGTATGTGGAAATATGATAGCTATACAATGATAATTCATGTTTATTGGGCTTTGTTTTTTTTTTTGTAAACATATACTTTTTGGTAGGCTATAAAGCCTTTGCATACATTATGCTAGGTGGGATATGATGTCTTTTTGTTTAAGAAGTTTTCATGATGTGCATTTTATTTTTCCAACTAGAGATGGGTGGGGCACTTGAATATCTCGTTTTTTTCTTTAAATTATTTGGTCACCCACATGAAAGATAACTTGGACATGTTAGCTATGTTACATGAGTAGGTGTGCTTAGTTACATCTAGACACCAAATACAAGGATTTGCATAATGATTGATGTTTTATCAAGTGTACTAATTACTATTATCATTAACTAGGTGGCTTAGTTAAGCAAGGTTCTAGTGTCTGGAGTGATTATTCTAGATCGTGTAGTTTGGTTGGTCATTATGTTGTTGTATGGTGGCTGAATTAGTTATTCAAAATGCAAGAGATTAGATTTCTATTGTCTAAGACTAGTATTATAGGCTATTTTATCCTAGATATAAAATAATACATATCTAGTATTTGAGACTATTTTTCTAGAATTTCTACTATTTGATGTTATTTCATATGGAGAATATTATATGTCTAATGTGCAATATTGTTATTTCAGATTATCTAGTGTATGAAATCACTATTTCACATATAGATGAGTGAATGTTTGGCGTCCAATACCATTATTCCAAATTATATTTTATTCGAAATTATTATTTTAGATGGAGAAGATTAGATACTCGGTATGCAAGACAATTATTTCAGGGTGTAGTATTCTAGATTATGTTGTGTTGGATGCTAATATTTTAGATAAAGAAGATTAGGTGTTTAGTATTTATGGTTATTATTCTAGATATTGACGATTAGATTTATATTATTGAAGGCCATTATTTCAAAATATATGATATCCAAGACTATTTTTTCTGACTCTCTAGTGTTAGATTGTTATTCTTGATGTAAAAGATTGAATATCAATGTTGGTCCTAGATTTTATGATGTCTTTATTCTTGATGTAGAAGTTATTATTCTAAAATTTCTATCATTTGAGATTAATGTTACATATAGATAAGATTAGATGTGTAATCTCTTAGACTATTATTCTTACTTGTATAGTATTTGAAGTAGTTATTTTATATGGAGAAAATTAAATGTCTAGTGGTAGAAATTATTATTACTATTACATACTATCTAGTATACAAGACTATTATTCCATACAGATAAGATTTATTTTCTAATGTAAAATACTATTATCCCAGACTATCAAATGTTTCAAGATTAGATATAATGGAGTTTAACGTTGTTATTTCATGTGAATAATATTGGATGTTTGGTATTTGAGGATATTATTATAGATTGTTTGACATTTAAATTTGTTATTCTAGACATAGAAGATGGATGTCTAGTGTCTGGGACTATTGTTTTAGATTACTAAATATTTGAAGATATTATTCTAGACATTGGTGTCATGCTTTAATGTAATTATTTGCATTTAATATTTTCATCATTTAGTTTAACGATAGATGTTGGAAGTCCTACCATGAAGATATATAATGACTATGTGGACTCTTGTTATAACCACAATTTTCTTAGTATTAGCATTCTTTCTTTAGAGTGCACCTTCTGTGCAATACAAGTCTTTGAAATATTACCTTATATGTCCAATTCAGACAAGAGATATGACTAAAGAAATGTGACTTGATTTTTTTGATATTGATAGTCGTATCATCCATCCATCTTTGAGGGATCTAAGTGAATTGGGTCAAGTCAATTCAATTCAATCCAGAATGTGTCGGATAATCAACATTAAGTGCATATGAGTGATGTTGAGGATGATGATTTAATGATTATATCCTCTTAATTGTGATGATTAGATGAGACATATTTGTTCATTTCTCCAACAAGACTTTTCATTTTTAACAACTCTAAAGTTTTTGGCTAAGCAATTTGCTATCATGTTCCTATATTGTAGTTCGCATTTTTTCTTCAAAAATTAAGTATTTGAAATATGACATTTATATTATATGGTTTTATTTGCTAGATGGCCTACCATAATACTTTGGTAAAGATTTATATCAGATCCCACTTTGAAGGGATATTATTTATGATATAATTGGTGTCAACCATATGGAAATTTAGTTCTCTAAGTATTATAATCATCATACAACCCCTTATTCAAATTTAACTCATGCATGACTTCTTTAATATTATTTATCTAAATTTTCAATTATTTATATCTTTTTATATAGCCACAATTAACTTGTTATTATATACATATTTTAACTGGAGATGTGATATCCTTTTAAAATGTTCATTCCATGTGAGACGTCTCTCAAATTTTATTCTCCATATTTGCAAATAAATAATTCATAATTTTATTATTTTTTATTTTATCTTTATGAGTTTTCTTGCACTACTACTTAGATATTGTCACTGGGTAATGAACATATATAATAAATTTTTATAATAATCAATTAATCATTATGATAGTTTATAAAGCCAAGTTAAAGCATGGCTTGAAGTCTAGAGCCTAAATGAGAACCGCTTACATAATAATAAATTATCTTAGATATTCAGAATTATGACATAGAAATATAATTAGTATTAATAGGAATAAGTGGTGTTAGACATAATGAAAGTATAGAGAATGAATCTAGATGGGGCTTGGTATTTTAGTACATGTCAACTAATTAGTGATTAGAAGATGTTTGACTCATTTGTCAAAAGTTATATGTTAGGCCAGAATGGCCCATTGAGCCACCTGCAAACCAAGTTGTACTAGGATAGTTTGGGCCACACCCAAACTCAACATGATTCGAGTACTAAGCACATGTCTTGCATGGTCTGACATGGCTCAAATTCGAATCCATACGAGCCTAGGTCAGGGCTAATGATTAGCCTTGATTGGGCTTGACATGGTTGTAGTCTTTTTCTTAAAAAAAGCATATTTTAAATTATGTCAATGATGATTTTATTAGGTTTGTTGTGATACGAGGATCGCTATTATTGAACAAACTCTACTTTGATGAAAGTCAAGTAATAATTTTATCATGTTTTTACATTATTGATGTTTTGAATTTTGCATGTGTTATATTTAATATATTATTTTGTCTAGGATCAATTAGTACAAAGACAAAAGCTTTCTTTCGACTAGCTTTGTATTAAGGCCATTGAGGCATGATTATTTCGTTTTGGGTTTGCTTTGAATGGACAAGCAAATTATTTATTTGAGATCTTAATCCAAGTAGTGATTTCATATTGGCATATGATTTCTCAGATGCCCAACCTATTCATAGTTTTTCTCAACATTCCATTAATGCATGGTTGTAGTTGATTCAATACAATTAATCTCGTTTATTTCTTCATTTCTAATGAATAACAATGACATCACATGCCAGACATTTTGCTACGAGAAATATTTTTGGTGGAATCATTTGATCAAAAGCAAGTAATCTTTGAAGTGGATTCATTTCATAATTTGAATTTGCACCTTTCTTTTGATGAGACTAATTATTTATTTAATTGTGTGATGTCAAATAAATACTAATACATTAAATCTCATAAGAATTTTGAAGTTAAAGATATTTGTGCAAGAATAGTATTAGAAAAACTATTCAACTAGGAAATCCATGTGTTACATATATCTATTGGAGGTTATGTCTTGATGTGATAAAAAATATTTTTATATAAGAGCAGTAAGTCTCGAAATCGAGACTCATCAGATGCAGTATCTTCAAATTTTAAGGGTAATGTTGTCGAGATATTAAGCTATTCAAGATCTCATACTAAAACATGAGCCTTATTTACTAGGTTTAATCATCATCTCCATCTCTAATTATTCACTTATCCAAAATATGATGCATGATTGTCTCAATTTGAATAATAACTATTTTTTTTTGTATGGGTTCCATCCAAATTAACATAACCAATTCAAGAAACTTGTATCTTTATTGAAGATTGTTCATTCGATCATAATGAATATTTTGTTTGAAACATCAATAGATCATGTTAGCTCAAGCTACTTTTCATATGTATATTTTTTAAAAAAAAATATAAAGCATGATTAACTGATTAAGTGATCAAAATATGAATATTTAAATTTTGCTACAAAACCCCATGAAGCATGTTTCTTTTTATTGGTAGGTATAACTCCCAAACTAGGAGTTGTGTAGCCACCAATAATCATCACTTATTCCATGAGAGAGAGATACATATCCTTTGAAATTAAGGCTTTATAGTAGTAGTTTAGAATCAATTGACTACTATTGGATACTCAACTCCCAAACTTTTAGGATTTTTGATTTTTTTTAGCAACAGAAAGTTATGAGAATTGATACTCAATTCTCCAAAAATCAAAAAATGATGCCAAAGAGTACTCAAGATATCATAGTACCACTACCATATTTGTTAGCTTAGTCTTGGTGTATATATATATTCTACAATGTATATAATTCAGAAAGTTATATTATCAAAATACTAAGTTCATGCCAATTCAAACCATATACCCAATAAGTCCACATCAAGGGAAGACATGTTGGATTTGCCCTTGAACATGTTTAGTAAACATGGAGTCATGCTAGAAGGCTCTAGACTTAGTATTTTAATGGTAAAATGTATGATAAGAAAAAATAAAATAGGAAAGGGAGGTTCTTGAAGATACGATTTGTTCTTTATGAAACTTTTTAGATACAATGCTACAAGAAATGGAAAGAAGGATAATGGTAGTGATACTCATTTCCCTTTGGAGCCATGCAAGACTAGTTTTCACCTTACTTCAAGCAAATATGATGTATATAAACTCTAAATAATTCTTTTCAATTCAAGAGTTATTCACCCAAATCCTTCTATGAAATTTCTCTGCACATTAAACATAGAATATTGTTGATGTGTTGAGAGCATAATTACTATCATCACTAGAAATTTCTCTTTATCTTCAAGATACATATTTTTTATCTAACTTAGTATGGGTTTGAAAGTTAGTATGTGAGTTTCATATTTTTCTTCATCAACTGGTGAGACTCATTAAGTAAAAGAAAAGTTTTTTTATTTTTCCTTCCAAAAAGGCCCCCATGGTTCATGGATTCAACTTTTTAAATTATGCCACCTTTTCTTCCAATTTCCAAACCATCAAATACATAAGTGCATTATCTTCATTTCAACTTAGTGACCTTCAAAAAGTGACTCAGCCACCTAAATTTCCTCTTATTGTTTTCTTCTTTATTTTAATATCTTTTACATATCTAAAAAATATCTAATTTAAGTTTTATATTACCAAATGTAAGCTTTTTAATTGCATTCTTAAAATTAATACATGTATTATATTTAATTTGGAATAGTCTCTCAAAGAAAAATTGGCATTTGATATAGTTTTATTTACAATGAGTCACATATCTGATAATACAAAATTTACTCAATAATAAAATCTATCAGTTTATATTAACACATCTTCAATCACACTCATGATCATTGGAATTTTGGAGTAATGAGAAAGTGATTAATGTGGGCTTAAGTTTCTCCAACCCAAGTTACTTATGTGTTTGGTAAGAAAGTAGGTACCCAATTGCTACCAAGTGAAATAGGTTTTTTTTTACAATAAAACTATCTCTACTATTCATTGAACTAAAATAATAAAACATCCTAGCCCTTTTTTATTTGTTTGGAGAATTTTATTTGATCATGCTATTCACTTGATTAGTCAATAATATTTTTTTTTCACATTCAACTATCTTTTTAGTTTGCATAAATCCTTGAGAAATGTACACAATGGTTTATTTATTTTTAAAAAGTTGTGGATGAATTGCCTGCAAAATTTTATATGTCTGAGAAAACTCCTCATCCCTTTTATAAGAGTTGGGTAGGGTAAGATTTTGATGATATATATTCTTGCATTATCTACTTTTGATCCTTTGACTGACACAGGATGTCTTAATATTATCTCCTCTTTTTAATAATGAAGTGATATTTTTTTTAGTTTAAGATGAAATTTCTCTCTTTGCATCTATTCAACACAATTTTAAATTATATAAATATTCTTTGAAAGAATCTTCATAGAATTAATATTTTTATAATCTTTTTGTTAAGATCGACAAAGATTATATTCATTGATCCCTTTTTTTTTGATTTCTTACTTCTTTTTTCATTTATCATTTTCTTCTCTTTTTTCTTCCTAAAAATGTAGGTAACATATACATTCGTGAAACTCCGGCAATAGTTTGCTCTCTAAAGTGTGGTCAAAATAATTTATAACACCTAAATTTTAATTTGGGAATAATTTGTATGCAAGTGATAAGAAAGGAAGGTACTGTAAAAATATATTAGACAGGACATGGATATTAGTTTTGAAGAATTTCTATTTCTCACAATAGCTTGTAAAAGTTATTGAATCACATAATTATAACATAGGTAACATAGATTTTGATGGACATGAATTAGTGGATGATTTTGGAGTATGAATTTGTTAAATAAAAATATCCAAGACCAATTTAGGTAGGGAATCAAAAGTTAGATAATTAATTTTCATCATTTCACAACTCATTCTTCCTAGCTTACCTTTTGATTGATATTATGTATTAATATTTAAAATTCAATAAATCTAATAATAAGTATTCATTGAACTCTAAAAATTTATCAAATAATATTCATGTAATGTACATGATATAGATCAAAACATGATGGGTCTATCAATACGCATCCATCAAATCTTATTGGCTTATCCAATGAATGAGAGATATAGTTATAGCATCTTTGGATGATCATCTATGAAAAATGTTAAGCCTAGGTAGAGGTGTCAAACGGGACGTGCCGGGCCGGCTCGACTGTGCTTTCGTGCTGGGCCAGGCACAGTTCTATGGAGGTCAGCCCGGCATGGGCTTGCGGCCTGAATCTACCAGGTTCGGCCCGGTCAGGCCGAACCTCTAGTAAAAAAAATTAGGGGTTCGACTGTGCCCCGTTGCTCCGAACTCCTAATTTTAAAAAAAATGAGGATTTCGGCGCACCATGAACCCTAATTTTAAAAAAAGTAGGGTTTCGGCGCCTTCGAAATCCTAATTTTTTAAAAAATATTGTTTTGGCACCCCCGTAACCCTAATTTTTTTAAAAAAAATTGGTTTCTCTGCTTGTGCCGAGGTACCGTGCCTAGCCAGGCACGACACGAGGCACGGTTGGCCTCGGCACAGCACGAGTCCCAGTTGGCCTCAGCACGGCACGACACGATTATGCCGTGGTCGGGCACGGCACAAGCCCAGGCATGGCCGAATCGTGCCGTGCCTCATGCCGGCCGGGTCGGCTCAGCCCGGTTGACACTTCTAAGCCTAGCTCATAGTAGCATAAGAGATGGTGGAGACAACATAATGGCCTGTTCTTCATAAAATGAGAAAAAAATAATAAAAATTACAACGTGAATACATGATCTCAACTATTTATCAATGATATGAAATTAGAGAGGAGACTCCTTTTATAGTACATTCCATGTTTTTACTAATCATAAAAGAAAATAAAGTTTTAAAAATGCATTTACATCGTGTAAAAAGATGAGTTGCATGAAAAAAGCTAAAAATGTAGATTATAGCTTAGTGTTTGCACCACTTTGCGAATATTCATAAAACTTTGTGAATTACTAAATTCGACCACAAAACGAATCATGTTGCCTTGGGAAAATTCATATGCCATAAGATGTAAATTCATGCATTGATTCTTCTTATGTTCCTTGGTTGTTTATGCATTTTGGTTTTTGTAAAAAAATTGCAAATATTCATAAATTGTTTCTATAGCTTTTCAACTTTTACCTTTCTTATTTTCCTATAGGTCAATTCTGCGTCTCAAAGCTCTCATAAAAATTTAAAAGCTTAATCACATAAAATATCTTAGAAACTTAACAAGAACAAACAATATTATAATCAAGAGCACTTAATATTTCATTGGATTAATTATAATTTATCTCTATTCATAATTGACTAAATATGGGAATATCATTGTATAATGATGGAGTTTTTGACTAGTAATCAACTGTTTACTTAATGAACACCGCTATGATTTATCTTTTCGAGACACTAAATGAGTGTTAGTACACTTAGAAATTGAGTATGACATATTAATAATTACTTTGCTTAAATTAATTATTATTTGCTCTCCAACGAAGGTTTTAATTATTTTGCTTAAATTAAGAATTATTTGTTTTGCTGATCCAACTTGCATATTGTAAGACAATTTTGGTCATTCCTCCAACCCAAGTTATAAGTGTTTTCTTAAAAAATGCTATTGGGTTTCTTAAAACACCAATTAGTATTGGTTGGCTAGCAAATATCTTTCTTATGATAAGAATGCTAGGAACTCCTCAACTACATTTTCATATGATTAATAAATTAAAGATTACTTGACTTGTTTCATGTGTTCATTCATCATCTTTTGATGTGACATTTCTTCATAATAATATTACACTAACAATCATGTTTGAAACCTATGATATTGTCATGTAGACAAAAATTCATAGCATCTATACTTTTTTCTTAGTATGCATATCGTTTCTAATTCTCATAGCTTAAAAATTACTGATTTTCCTTTTAGTCTACTTGTAGGAAGAGAAAAAAAAAACTTTTCTAAATATTTAGCTTTGAAATATGTCGAATTCTAAATGTTGTGTGGTCTCAAAGAATGTAGTTATATTTTTTCCTTGACTTTCAAAGACCATGGAAAAGCTTCAATCTCATCAAATCAAAAGGGGTCTTTTTTTTCTTGAAATGTGTGTCTGACTTCCTCAAATTATTTGATGTGCAAGTATATATTATTTTCCCCATTACAATAAATACTGGAAGACTTAACACTAAATATTGTCAAATATACATTTATTTAGTTGGTGGCATAATCCAAAAATACATATTTATCTTTAGATAAAGTTTCCCTCATATATATCATGTTGTATTTATTGTTCATCTCCTTAGGGTGTACAACTTTAAAAAGATACTTTCAATTTAAATTCTTGAATAGGTACATTAACTTTTACTATTCTTCTCTCAAGATCACATGATCAATGGGACATACAAAATACTTAACCAAAAAAACAAACACAAAACAAAGAAAATTTAAGAAATAGTAAGAATTAAAGATAAAAAAAAGAAAAATAAAAAAAGGAAAAAATAGAAACTCGAAAATTCATGTAGGTGGACAAGGGGAATTTTAGTTATTAGTGATATGAATTATAAGAGTCAACAACCTATCAAAAAAATATCACAAACACCTTTTTTCCGTCTTTAGAAATGATTTCATTTGAATGTTAGCATATATGAGTCCAAAACACCTATGACAATAAGCACATAATCTAGGAAATATAGCTATCATAGGATAGTGGTCCAGGACTATGCACAAGATGATATTTTTGGTATAATTGAAGAAGAAAGTGACATATAATAACAAATAATTGATAATAAAAATTATAAAGTAGACCAATAAATAAAAGAAACTCCTTACAATTACAATTCAGTAGATACCAATTTACATGGCCAATCAAGATTTTGGATCTCTATTCCATGCATTAAAGATATAAATACATAATTTCTTCATACATTAAATTGGATCTCTATTCCAATTTACATGGCCAATTTCAAATAGTTGATTCACACATTACTAGGATCATTCTTGAGTCGCGTTCAAATAGATCATAAATGATAAATATCAAAAAATAACAGATCTAGTGATAAATATCTAATAAATTATACTATCATATCAATTGACAATCATTCAAGGTAATTCTCACAAATAACATGATAGTTTGATTGGCAAAAGAGAATGAATACTTTAATCTTGAAGATATAATTTGATCTCCAGTAATGTTATATATGATTTCTCATGTTATTTTATGTATATAAAATTCATCAATCTTTGCTTAGATCTACAACTATTTTTTTTTATAGTTGCAACTATTTTTATGTATATAAAAATGCAAAAAGAATGAGCTTTAAAATATTTTTGTAAGGAATCTCTTACCACTAGCTTGCCTTTTTAAGTTTTCAATTTTCTACCCAATTTCATAACAGGTCATGATATTTTCTGAAGGCTTTGCGAAATATCATTTCTATTATATTTTTAACTTCATTTGTTACTCTCATTTTGTGCCTCTTTGACAACTTTATCAAGTTCTTCCAAACTTATTAAGTAACCTAAATTTTCTTGTTTAATTTATTTTTTTTTTCACTTTAAAGGCTTCCCAAAACAACTTGAGTGAACTTTATAAATGTAAACACTTCGAAACTCCAAAAACTTAAAAAAAAAAATAGTAAGATCACAAGTTATGGCCATTAACATCCAAATGACTTAATTGGGAATAATTATTAGTAAATGTGACTAAATAATGCAAATTTGTATTATAAATATATACTTTTGAGTAATAATCCATGAAGAAACAAAGAATTGAAATATGTAAGACATTATTCCTAATAAAATTATCAAATGATTTAATGTCTTATTTCAACTTTGTTATAATATCTAATTTTATAGTTAGGTATATCTCAAAAATTAGTTTGGTGAAAGTCTCATTTAATATTATTTTGTTAGTATATGAGTTATCATATGGTAATTGCACATGCAATGTTAGATTATTCGATCTAAATGATAATTAATAATTTCTCTAGCATACATGATAAATATTATTTAAGCCATAATTCTTAGATTTTAAGGATGATTCTTACTTTTATATATGATAAAATTCATAAATAATCATGTTCTGATTATGCTCACTCATAGAACAAAGGCTAGATAATTGTGGAATGATATTTTATCTTACTGGCATATAAGATAGTTATTAACTATTGAGTTCTTTTTAATAATATTTTTTCTCATAGTTGTCTATTCGGTATTTCACTATTAAGATACGACACATCTTTGATGAAATATCATTCACAAGTTCTAATATATTATCCAACTCGTTAATTTTCATTAATAATTATTTTGAATAAATATTATTTTTCTCCATCCTGTAGTATCTTTTTTGATATGAATTGGTATGATGATAAAATTTTAACTTCATTAGCATAGTACTAACATAATTAACATATATATTTCTATGTTTTATCAATGGCAGTCATAAGATTGAATGTAACAAAAATGATTATCACAACCATATGAATCACATCTATTTATGTTTGTCATATGGCTTATCTTTCACTACCCCCTATTACGACATGAGACACCCATATTAAATGTAAATTCTTAGGTGAATATTTTATTTATCATCCAATGTTGTTTGAAAGTCCATTCCTTTAAGTCAAATATAATGGAGTAACTTATAAAAGCATTCGTGATTTTGGTTTGGTAAATATCATACTCATAATGATTAAACTTAAATCAATTTTATATTTTCACATAAAAGTTTGTCTCATGCATTGAAGTTGGAAGAGATGTTACTTCCTTTTTATCATATATGTGCGTGTGTGTTTTGTAGCTTATTTATTATCATATATCACTCCAATCACACATGAATTCATCAATAATTAACATCCCAGTCTTAGTACTATTTAATTATTACATTATCTATAACTAAATAATATCACATCAAAATATCATATTAAAGCATCACATAGCTCCCATCATAACAAATATATTATAATATTTTTAGATTCAATTTTTAGCTTGAAATTAGAGAGAATAATATACAAGACAAATATAAATTTATTTTGTATGAATTTGGGTATTCAATTTAGCACTCGAAAGAATCTAGGCATTAAAACTTAAATTTCTTAAAATTTACACAATTTCACTTTGATTTTCTCCTAAGAGACTATTAGAATGCATATTCGACACTTAGAATTTATTCTTGTATCTTATATCATCTTTGTTATTTATGGATTATCCTAAAAATAAAATTATGAAGCCCCTTGGATAATCTTCATCATGTATTTCTTTGATTTCTTTAGAGTTTTTTAGATATCTTAGGGTTTTTCTTATATACTAAAGAATTTGGTGTGAGTTTTTTTAATTTTAAGTCATGAGTTTGGTATTTTGGTTTTGTAATGCAAAGTCGTAGTACTAGATTTGAGCCATGATTTTAGTCTTTTTTTCTCTATTTGATAGTTGTGATACTAAAAAAAATAATGATAACATATTTAGCCTCTATAATATAAAGCCATTGTATTAGATTTGAGTCATGACTTAAGTCTTTTTCCTCTGCTTGATGGTAATGATGCCAAGAAAAGTCATGATGACCCATTTATTCATTCAAATACAAAGTTATAATGGTTAATTTATTTTGTATAACATAAAATCTTAGTACTAGAATGTGGTTGTAACTTATATATTTTATTTCTCTAACCAAAAGTTATGGTATTGAATAATGAGTGTGATTTTGGTTTCTCTCTTGAACCAAGAGGCATGACACTTGTGTTGGTAATGACTTAAGTTTGACTCTCTAGATAATTCTATAATTTAAAGTTATGACTTTAAATTAGTATTATAGCTTTGGCTTAAGTATTCTGTGGTTTGGTAAAGTAAAAGTCTCAACATATACAGATTGTTCTTTAGGTGCCATGAATTTCAAGAAATCTTTGTAGCCAAGCTTAAGTCACAGCTATGCTTTTCAAGAAATCTTTGAAGCCAAACTTAAGTCGTAGATTGGTTTTAGCATTATATTTTGATTGTAATTTTAAGAAATCTTCATAGCCAAAAGAATATAGTATACAATGAAAATATTATTTTAACAAGA
Organism: Sapria himalayana; assembly: GCA_029783825.1. NCBI lineage: Eukaryota > Viridiplantae > Streptophyta > Magnoliopsida > Malpighiales > Rafflesiaceae > Sapria > Sapria himalayana. Next base: position 659,471 of record JAREIK010004892.1, read on the forward strand.
TGATATAGTCATAATGTATGAAGATTATCACAATTATGTGTATGGAGTTTTAATTAAGAATGAATGTTGAAATTATTCTACAAGTACTTAAAAGTATAATCAAGTCATAGCATGTTAGATGCTATGATTTGCATAACTCTTTACTCATCTTTGAGTTAGCAATTCTATCAAGCTGCATATTTCACATTAAAACTTTTAATTTCATAATTATTTATCAAAATTATTTAAAATTAAATTTTTATGAAATCATTATAAATAAATTTTTCTCATGCAAAATACATCATGATAATCATATCAAATAGTCAATATTATTTAGTATTTCATATACCGAATACCCAATTATGATGATAACAACATATTGTATGTATGGAAGAGTGATAATGAAATCATATAATTTCGAATTTTTTTTTTGAATAATAACAAGGCACAATACAAATATTGTATTTCCCACTTTCCAATATGCAAGAATATGATGAAATAAAAATGTGAAAGGTAGTAGAAGAAATAAATAATTTACCATGAAAATGAAACATTCCTTAAATTGTGATTCTATCATAGTAGTTTTACTATGTGACATATGCAAGCTCAATAGGGCTATAAACCTTTCACATTGTCTAGAGGAAAGGTCAATCAATGCTTATTCGGTAGGTGTCCATCCAACAAAGAGGGCAATGGTCCAATTAGTGTTAGCACAACCTATCATACACCACAATTTGGTTTTATGTTATAGTGTTTAACCATGTAATCTATAATACTTGTCCATTATATCACCTTGAAATCCATAGTGGGTGTATTGGTGATGCTGGTGCTCCCCTTTATAGCCAAAAATTACCCACATTAGCATTAGTCCAAGGCAAGTTTAAATTATCGAGAACATTGAATTCAAGCAAAAGAAAATTTCATTATTAATTGCTCATTGATGTTTCTTCTAGACTGATACTGAAACAAAAAATTCTCAGTAGTGGTAGAATAGGATCCATCATCAAAATATGATCACATGTTTGATCATGTGAATCATTCAACTCATGTGAAATTATATTACATACTCATTCTTGATGCTTCAACCACACTTGCATTCCATAATAATGCAAAGAAGTGAGGAACAAATAGTTGGATGTTATAAAATTATTCCCAAATAATCTTGAAACAAGTGTAATTTGTATTGGTATTGAGCACTCCTTATTGCAAAGAAAACAAATGTTTCTTAAAATAGAAAATATGATTAGCTTTGCTTTGGAAAAAACAATCTCAAAGGTTATTATAACATATTTCTTTAAGAAGTCTCCATGTTTGTTAAACGCTATAATTTCATTAGAAATAGAATTAATGAGTATGAAACAGCAATATTATTACCATGATGAATGGTTAAATAAAACTATCCAATTTTATTTTTTTCAACAAAGATATTGTTGTCGCTCTACTTTGGATGTTAAAATTGTTCTTGGTTAAAATGGTGTTCAAAAAAGTGTGCCCAATTGATCTCCATTATGAAGATAAAATGGGCCACCATAATAATGCATTGGTGACAACAAACAATTCAAAGTATTTCACCACTTCTGCTTGTATCAACTTTACAATATGCTTTATAAACTGATAATATAGAACTGAGCATACACATAATTACATGAAGAAAGTATAACAAAAAAAAAAGAATAAGGAATAAAGATAAAAAATATAATTGAATGTCACACAAAAGTTTTGCTACATTGATATACAATTAGCATGAATTTTGAAATAAGTGAAAATAATTTTCAAAAAAGATTTTATCATGTAAAAGGAGTCATGCTCTTGTTCTACTAGATAATCCCAATTTATTTTTTTCATTGTAAGCTTAATTTCCCTATGGATGTTTCTCCTTAATAAAATTGAAGTTTTACCACGTAAGTTCTTATGTCCATAGTCTTGTTTATTTTATTTATTACTCTATGTTATTCTTATTATATTTCAGATTATTATCATGGATTTTATTTACTAACATTGCTATCATACTTAAGGATTAGGAGAGTAACTTTTATGACTAATCCTTGTCATAAAAAGTTATGACAAAAGAATAATAAAAGCAAGAAGAAATTAATTTTTAAAAGTGATTACTAGGACCCATATATTGATATTAGAGTATTCTTGATGAATTTAATACAAATAATTATAACTATTGCATATTTTTATTCATTATAAAGTGAGACAACCATCAATAAAATGTATAATAAAAAAAATTAATGAGTAATTTTTGGTGATGAAAAATGAAGATAAAAATCATTTTGATAAAGAAAAATTATCAAAAAACAATTGAAAATACCTTAAATGTTGAAGACAAATAATGGGATCAAATGATTATTGATGGTTATACAATTATGGTAAACTTGCATGTGACATTAGGCAATGTATTGTCAAACATATCCAAACTAAAGTTGATAAAAAATTTGGGATACTTTGAGAATCTTGTATGAAGTCAAGTCACCATAGAACAAATTATATATTCTTGAAACTAAAATTATATACCCTTGGTACGTTAGAACCTACTTTGATGACTATACACTTCAATAATTTTAAAATACTATTCTTTCAACTATTATCTATGAAACATAACATAGAAGAGAAAGAACATATTGAATTTCAACTCTAAAATCAACTTGAATTATATGATCACCTCATCATAAATGTGATTAATGGTGCTTTGAGAATAAATTTAGTCTTTAATGATATTGTAATTGCAACTACTTTACTTGTGGATTAAAGTAAGCATTAACATAAGGCAAATAGTAAATAATCTTCTTAGTAAATTGAGGCTATGATTGTCTTATAAAAAGATTGATAAAATATGATTATAATGGGACTCATAATTAAAATAGGTTAAAGTCACTAGATAAGAAAAAATTTAAATAATGTCATTGACAAAAGCAAGAGCATGTAATTAGTGAATGTTGGCATCATAGGGGAGGACTAGAAAAAAAAAAACTTGACAAGAAAAAAATTGAGTTTTCAAATACAAAGAGTTGTGTTGCATGCACCTCATATGGTAAGCGTTTATACAATGAGCCAATAATAATTATTGAAGGTAGAAGAAGATTTATTGATGTCTGAGTCTAGATGATGGACTTAAAGAGCAACTTGGCATATGATTTTTAGGAAAAAAAATAGATTCACCAATATCGACCTATCCCAATAGGATCTATATTCATGAGAGATGATGATTTAGAGATTGTTAGCATATATACTATTAAATTAAAGATATATATATATATATATATATATATATATATATATATATATATATATATATATATATATGACATAGTGTGCACCATTTAAGATGTATGACATACGAAAGACTTGAAGAAAAATATATTATCGACAATTAAATAGTGATGGATATAAAACTAATATTTAAAATGAGATCATGAAAATAGTCAGACATATTGTAATGATTAAAATTTAAAAAATTATTTGCACATTTGTACAAGCTGAAAGGAGAACCACATATAGAAGGAGAAAGATCTACTATATCAACAAGATGACAAAATAATTAAGGGCAATGTGCCACCGTAAAATAGCGGTATACACTCCACAATAATATATATAGTAGCAAAATAAATGAATATAACCAAATTAGAATAAACAAGCACAATATTAGGAATAACGATGATATAAAGTCATTTTGACATGTAGTAAACAAATCACATATTGGGTGATCAATTAGTCATTAGCAACTATAATTAAGGGTAATTTGGAGTTTATCAATTTTAGGGCATCAAAACATATATATTTTTAGTTTTGGTGCACTAAAACATAACAAAAAAGGACCCAAAAAGCCATTATTTTTATTTTGTAATCCAAAATGTAATTTTCCCAAAAATAAAATTACCATTTTAAAAATTATAACATATAAACATAAAAATTGAATTTATAAATTTAATACAATTATAATAAATATAATAATTATAAATAGTATAAAATTATAAATTTATAAAAAACAATAAATATATAGCTTACTTATTATATTATAATTCATAGACCCTTTATAATAATTTTAACTTTTATAATTGTAATTATAAATTGGAAGGTTATAAAATTGTCAAATTTACCCATTTAATACTAGATCATAATTTTCATAATTTTTATAAAGTGATACTTTATAAATTGTAATTTAACTTAGAAATGAATTAATTTGTAAAACATGTTATTTTATAAGTTATATACATATATCCACTTTTTAATTTTTTAAAATTTTATTTACTATTATAATAATTTTATTATGTTTATTAATTCTATAATTTCATTTTTTTATTTTTATATTTGTATTCCATTTTAAATATTTATAGTTTTTCTAATTTATAATTCATGTTTTATTTTATTTTTTTATGGATTTTAAATGTTTTTGGCTTCGATATAATTTATAATTTAATTATTTTATAATTCTGAATTTTCTTTAATATTTCTATAAATTCTAAATGTTTATCATTTATAATTTCATTAATTTTATCAATTCTAACTTTTATATTTTAAATTTTCATATTTTTAAATATTTATAAATTTCATAATTTGTAATATAAATAATTTAATAATTTAATGATTCTTATATTTTTTTATTTTTTTATTATTTTAAACATATAGTTTGATGAATTTATGAATTTTTCATTTGTTATATTATAAAAAATATTTTTTAATATATATGTGTGTGTGTGTGTGTGTGTTTGTTTAAGTGTGTGTGCATGTATGTTTAAAAAAATCTATCTTTATGATAGATTTTTGGTGTATCAATTAAAAAGTATTTGAAAAAGAAAAAAAATATTTTTAAAAATAAAAAAAATACATCAAACTAGAAAATAATTAATTTGCTATGCACTCAAATATACGTATGTGCGCATGTATATACATCAAACTAAAAGAGTTGTGTACGAAAATAATGTATTATAAATAAAAAATCCAAAAAATAATACTAGTTGCAAAAATATGCCTAAACTAGTGCATCGGTAAACAGCATGGAAAAGGCTGTCGTTGTGAAAGGTGGCCATTGCCACGATGTTGAATTTTAAAATTCAAAGGCCGGCATTATGAATACCGGCTATTGAAAACGCTGTGGAGATCCCATTATCATTATCTCAGCTCACCCCTCGCCTCTCTATCCTCGCCTGTCTGCCCTCACATCTTGCCCCTCTTTTCCCACCCCTCTCTCCTCGCCCGTCTCCAGGTGCTCCTTCGTGGAGCTTCATCAAGCTCCAGCGAGCTCGACGTGGAGCTACATTATGGAGCTCGATGGAACTCCATGAGCTCGACGAAGGAGATAGTCGAGCTCTAGCGAGCTCGAAGTGGAGCTCGTTGAAGCTCAACGAGCTCCGTCGTGGATTTATGTCGAGCTCCATTGAGCTCACTAGATCTCGACGAGCTATTTCACTGAGCTCCAACGAGCTCGAAGTAAAGCTCACTGGAGCTCAGTGAGCTCCAGTGAGCTCATTCGTGGAGCTCCAGCGAGCTCGAAGTGGAACTCGTTGAGCTCCTTAGTGGAGTTTTTCCATCGAGCTCTATGAAGGAGCTCCAGTGAGCTACTTTGTGGAGCTCTGTTGAGCTCTAGCAAGCTCGAAGTGGAACTGACTGGAGCTCGATGATGGAGCTCCTAGAGCTCCATTTTGTAGCTCCTCGAGTTCAATGTCGAGTTCGCTAGAGCTCGATAAGCTCTTTTGTGGATCTCTGTCGATTTTATTGGAGCTCGACAAGCACCCTCGTATAGTTCCATTGAGCTCCATCGAGCTTCGGGGAGCTCGAAGTGGAGTTCGATGGAGCTTCTCAAGTTCCGTGTCGAGCTCACTGGAGCTCGACGTGCTCTTTCGTGGATCTTCGTCGAGCTCACTACAGCTCGACGAGCTCCTTAGTGGAGTTTTATCGAGCTCCACGATGGAGCTTTATGAGCTCCCTCGTGTAGTTCCATCGAGCTCTACGATTGAGCTCGAGGAGCTCCACTGTGCTCTAGCGAGCTTGATGTGGAGCTCGAGGAGCTCTAGTGAGCTCCAACGAGCTTGACGCAGAGCTCGAGGAGCTCTAGTGAACTCCAACGAGCTTGATGCGGAGCTCGAGGAGCTCCTCAATGGAGGTCTAGTGAGCTCCTTTGTGGAGCTTCATCGAGCTCCAGCAAGCTTGAAGTGGAGCTCGCTGGAGCTCCATCGTGGAGCTCGACGAAGCTCGTCGAGCTTGCTGGAGCTCGACGAGCTCTTTCATAGATTTCCATCGAGCTCCAGCTAGTTCGACGTGGAGCTCATTGGAGCTCCATCGTCAAGCTCTAGTGACCTCCACGACGACAGTCATTGCCACGCTGTTTCCAGATGCATTAGTTTGGACATATTTTTGAAACCAAACTTAAAATTTGGATTTTTTATTTTAAAATCACTATTTACATCCAAAACTCAAACCAAAAAGAATACATTAAACGAATGGCCCATTTGATAAAAATAAAAAAATTAAGTGCTGAAAAATTAAGACTGAATTTTATAAGTATTGAATTTGTATTAAAAAATGGGTTGATAAATTACTGTTAATTGAATACTAAATATAAATATATTTTTTGATAACTATAAATGATGAATGCTAAAAATGATATATTTTACATATTTACCCTTATTATGATTGTGTTATATATTATCTAACATAAATAGAATTTCTAATGAAATTTTTTTTTCACTATAATTATTAATTATTAAAAAAATAAAATCTCTAAAAATATATCAATAAATAAATCATAAATCCAAAAAAGAAATAAAAATGTATAAAAAATAACCAATAAAATCTAAATTCTTTAAAACTACCCAAAATTTTAATATAAAAATAAAAATTAATGAACAACTTGTTGATTTGTTATTTCATCTCTCAAATTAATCATGAAAGAATGTTAGGGTTAGGGTTTGTGGTGGGGGAGAAAGGAGGAGGAGAATACAGATTCACAAAATTGAAATGTAGCATGAATGAGAAAATAAAAAATTGTGAAACTTTTCAACCTTCAACATTAAGTAGGTCTCTACCTACTTAAAATTTTCAATGAATTTTCACATAAAATTTTAAATTTTTAGCTCACAATATTTTTTATCAAACGCGCTTAAAATTTCAAAACATTGAAAAGTAAAATTTCAATGGTTTGAAAAATCTAAAATTGTATCCAAATAATTTGTGCTTGGTGCATAACATGCAAATCTCCAATTAATATAGATTAATGAAACCTATCTTTTTCAAAAAAAATTCAATTTATGAATAAATAAAAATTGAATGTTATGTTAATGAAAAACAAATTAATCAAATACTAAATTAATAAAAAAATAAAGTACAATAAAAATGTTAGAGAAATTTTCAATAATATTTTTTTTCAAAATTTAAGATATTAATAATTCAATATGGATCAACAACACAATGGTCCGATTTGGAAAAAAGAATAGTTACCCTATTTTTGGTGACACAAGTTTGATCCCCAATAATGCCAGATACATTCTCCATGATACTTGCCATATCCTTATCATTTTGTTTGGAAGGAACCTTACACGTATTGGCTATGAGCCTGAGGCTGCTTTTTACCTAGTAGATGTTATGTGTCTTATCACAATATGAAGAATTATTGAGTAAAGATGTATTTTACCAATCTTTAAAATGTTAGTTAATAATAATTTATAATATCTTCATGCAAATTCTCTAGTCTTGTGTCAATAGCAAATATTCACAACAATTATTTAACAAACAAAAATATATCTTCATGTAACATTTATTTGAGAGATAGTGTGCCTTATCAAAGTACATCAATACGATTATTCTTTATATGATCAATTACATAAAGAATTACATGAGCAACTTTGTAGCAACTGATCACAAATAGCTATGACAAACCACACCAATTTGTCATTGTACACAAACCAACCATCCATGTAACAAGCAATCTCATAGGCATCCAGTAAATAATAAATTGCCATACCAGAAAACCTACCATTCAAACCCACCACACATAACTCTTAACATATTGCTACATAATCTACAATGACCAGTAGTTTAAAAATATAACATAAAATGCCACTAGTGCAAAGCATGATGTCACATCAAAGATAACATATGCATTACAAAACTTAAAGACAAGTCAATTAATTTAATAGCATTATAGTAGTTAAAGAAATTCACAACACAAAAAAAAACCATGACATATAATTTTTACTCAAGATAATGAAAAGCTGTAACTTGCAAGTGGATCAACTGTATCATATTACATAATACTGAGAATAATGAATTGCTTACATGGGTTGTAACTCATTCTTTCTATGCTATGTACGCAGACATAGTATCTTTGTTAATCCCTCTATTCATACTATTGGGATGAGAGTCTTACTTGCTCATACATTAGGGCTCCAAGGCCCATATATGGGCTGAAGAATAATATGGATTGTGTTTGGGAGAACGAGATGGAGGGGATGGGATAAAAGAAAATGTTTTAATCTATGTGGTTTCAAAAGAAGTGGATGGAAGATATTCCTTACTATGTGGTTTTAATCTATGTGTTGACAATGTACAAAAAAAAACCTTGAATAATTATTCTTTTGAGTATGAATGTTCAACATAATCATATAGGTCTTGTTGAATTAAGCAAATTAATAAATGTTCTACCATGTGTATATTATAATTCATACATCTATCATTCAATGCAAATACATTTATACTTCCCCAAGTTACCTTCTAAAAAAAACTACAGCATTTAATACCAAGTTCCACCCATACAAGGTGTTAATTTTATAGATAAATATTTCATAATCTTTGTCAATTTTTATTCTACTCTTGGTCTAATATAATATATACATCTTAACCATATGAAAAAATATCAATGTGCAAATGATTTGGAATTATTCATCATTTAACTAGAGGTGACAGATAGGTTCGACAGCCTAACTAGAGAAAATTGGGCCATGTATGACCCAAAATAGTCTGAATCATGCCTAGAACAAGAGCAAGTCGTGTTGTGTTTAGAGGGGCACCATGCTTGCAACACGACATGACTCAGAAGGGCAGCGTGCTCGGGCTAGATTTGTTCCAAGTAAAAATTCTGCTAGGGTCGTGCTCAGGTTAGGCTTGCTCTCTATTAGGATTTGTTATTAATAGACTAACTATTCTCATTATTTGTGCAATGTTTAGTCATATACAAATCATATTAAACATCAAAATTCCCACAAATAAGGCATATAATACTTGAAATACCTCTCATCTCTCTTCTACTATGTTAGAACACATACTTGAGAATAACTTGAAAATAATAGTAAGTAAAGTAGAAATTAGCTTTATATCTTGCATATTGAAGTATTACAAAATTTTGTTAAAATAATTCTCTTGAGAGCCAATTTTTTATATTATTGTTATCTCAGTAAATTTTAATTTCTAGGATTTTGTTTGCTAATCCAAAATCATTCATATCAAACTTCCAATCTAATTATTCCTTCAATTCTTAGATTTGATCTTTATTGAGGTATGCCACCTATATGTCATCCACATATAATAACATAATGATGAAGTCATTTTTATTCTCAAACTTATTGTAATAGGTACAATAATTTGAATTGAGTCTATTATACTCAAGGTTAATGATGAAAACAAATCAAATCTCTTATACAAATATCTCGGTGCCTATTTGAGGCCATGTAGATATTTATTCAACCTATAAACCAAGTTCTTATTGCATATTTTAACAAAACTTTAAGGTTGTAGAAAATAAATATATTCTTCAAATTCTTCATAAAGAAATCTAATTTTAACCATATAGTATACAAAGTCTTGAAAACTTTAATTATTGCAAGATGAACCACTCCAAAAAAATTTTTGTTGATGTTAATACATTATTTCTGAGCATATCTCTTTACCTTCAATCTTATATAATTTTATTCTACGTGATCATCGATATCTTGCTTGATTTTGTAGATCCATCTATTGCTAATTAATTTTTTTCAATGTGAAAATATTACTAGCTTACATATTTTGTTTTTATATAGATATTCAATTTTTTTCTTATGTTGCTATCATCCATAAAGATGTATCTGAGCTACTTAAAGCTTCATAAAAAATTAATGCCTCTCCATACCTTTAGAGCCTCATTTTCAACATATTCTTATACCTTATGTACAAGTGTTTCCTCTATAGAAACTAGAGTTCTTATGTCATATTAATTTCAATTTATACAATTGTAGCCTTTAAAATTTCTTTAAACATGCAATTATTTTTTTTTTTTTTTTTGCAGTTAATTTTTTATAAAGATTATATCTCTATTGATGACAATCTTATGAGTAATGAGATCATATAGGTGATATCCTTTTACTCATTCAATATATCCTAAGAATATATACTTTCTAGATTTTGGATTTAAGTTTATTCTTTCTTGGGTATTATATATCATATATGCATGACATCCAAAGGAATATGAAGTGGAGTAATTTGATGACTTATTATTCTACATCTCAATCGGCATATTTAAATGAATTGAGATTGGTATTGACCACTTTATTGCATAACAAGTGGTATTAGCTACTTCTGCCAAAAAAAAAAAATTAGATATTTTATTCATCAATATGACTCTCAATCATTCTACAATAATTTTATATATCTGTTAAACTACTTTATTTTGTTGGGACTTCTATATGACTTTAAACTATCACTTGATATAAATAGTAAAAAATTCATCAATTATATATTTTCTTTTGTTATCTATTCTCAAGTACTGATTTTCAATAATCCTGATAAGTTTTTGTTTCAATTGTTCTAAGCAATTATCCTTCCTCAATATTACATATATCTTCAATTGTTAAGTATGAGCTTGTAATTATTGTAATTTTATATTGTTAATTGAGTGTGATATTGTTTATGTGTGAATGTATATATCTTCTATCATTTTGTGTAGAATATATATATATATATTATGAATTTATAATTTGAGTTGAATATTTTTTTAAATGTCTATGAAATCCAAAATTATTTGGAATCTGTTGTGTTTTGGTGAAGTTAATTAGATATTTTTAAAAGATTTGAATTGATAAATTAAAATTAATTAATCTATTATTAGATTGATAATTTATTCTGAGACCATTCTTGGTTTTTAGGATGTGACTTAGCTTGTCCTTAACAAGTGGTACAAAAGGAAGTTAATTTTTTTTAATGATTAAATATTTTTTTTTGTCCAGAATTTAATTAAAAATATCTAGAAAATAAAATATCTAGAAAAAGATTATTATTATTTTTCGCATGAGAAATAAAAATAATTAATTAAAGATATCTAGAAAATAAAATATAAATCTTTTAAGTTATTATCTGCCAAAATTAGTCAAGAAAGTAACCATTGGTAGTTTTGTTAACCACCTTATGCATCACTTGAATCTTAATTGTATTGTGCCTTTTTTTATTGTTTGGGGAGAGTGTAATAGTCAGGGTGGGCAAATAAGTGACATATATGCACAAAGACTATGGAATTGTCATGATAGATATTGGTGGACATTAAGTTTGTAATGCCCGTTAAATTTGGATGTTTCGTATATTTGTATGAGCTGATTATCCATTAAAATGTTAGATAATATATATCATAGAGAAATACTAATGAATTTTGGGTTGCTGAATAAAGTTAGTGGTAAAAGGAACATTTCAAGGATAAATCCAAATATAGGGTTAATTTGGATCAAGAAAGTACCTTGTGAAAAAATTATAAGCACTGATCCTGAGCTGCACAAGGAACAAATATTATGAGAGAATAATAATTCATACTTACTATCCGAAAGTCACCAAGTTATGGGAGGATAGTCAATATGACTATGAAAAGTTGTATAATTATAATGTTTTATTCTCTTCCTTCAAAAAGATCAAGATTGATCAATCTATATTTTAGAAGTTTATTTTAAGACAAATAGATTTTTCAAAGAAATCTCATATTAGTATCACTTTTATTCCAATCGTTCTTAGGAATCATGCAAATTGCAAATCAATGGGGAGCTGATGAATTTATAATAAAAGTTGGATCTTTTATTTTAGTCACTTCTGAGAATCAGATACATTAAGGGAGAGCTTATGTGTTGGTACTAAAAGTTATACTTTTGCTTAAGCCACCTATGGAGATCTATAAGATCAAGGAGCTTGTTGCTAAGAATAAAAAGTAGAAACTCGTGAAATTAATAGAGAAAATCTATTTCAAGAAAAATTTAGTTTTCAAAAAAATTAAATTATAAGGAAATTTAAAAATTTGAGAAATTATTTCTCAATTGAGAAATGAGAATTAGTTTCAGGGTTTGTATGATCTAACTCTATGTGATCTTTTTAAAAATTAAACAAAAGACTTATCTCGCTGCACTTAAATAGTGTACAGGAAGAGATTGTTAGATCTTCTAGGGTTGGGTGGACTGAATTAAATATGTTTTGATTTAATTATAATTATTTCTATTTAGTTTGATTTTAATATTAATTTAATTTAAATGAGAATATGAGCACTCTCATTTGAAGTGGGTATCATAAACAATTAAAATATTTTATTATTATTATTTTTTTGTATTACACACACACACACATATACATACATACATACATACATATATATATATATCTAGATATGTTATATATATTTATACATACATATTTTCATATATATATATATATATATATATATATATGTATATAATAATATAACTATAAAATGATATCTATAGTTTTTCTGCTATTAAAAATATTATGTGTGTGTGTGTGTATCTCTCTCTCTCTTTATATATATATATATATATATATCATGTGTATAATTTATTTTTATATATAAGTGAATAATATTTTGAAGATGCTATTCGCATGTTTTAGAAAATGATCATTATTTTTAAAAATTATTTATTTTTTTGAGTTTTGTATGAAAATAATGTGTTTTAAATAAAAAATCCAAAATATAATGCTAGTTTGAAAAATATTACCAAACTAGTGTATCTGGAAACAGCGTGGCAATGACCATCATTGTGAACGACGTTCATTGCCATGCTTTTGAATTTTAAAAATCAGAGTCCGTCATTGTGAATGCCAGCAATTGAATTTTAAAAATTTTTAAATGTCAGTATTGAAAATGATATCTATTGAATTAAACTAATAGTCATCGTTCACAATGGTGGCCATTGAATTATAAAAATTTTCATATGCCGTCATTAGGAATAATGACTCCTTAATTAAACCAATGGTCGTCGTTCACAACGCCGCCTATTAAACAACTTAATACCCAATCGATCTTCTTCTCTCTTCCCCCATTTTTTTCTTATCCATTTTCACTTAATCTCTCAATTTTAAAATTCAATAACTAGCATTGTAAACGACGGGTATTGAATTTTAAAAATTTTAAATGTCACCATTGGGAAAGATAGCTATTTAATTAAACCAATGGCGGTCATTCACAATGGTGGTCATTGAATTTTAAAAATTTTCATAAGCCGGCTTTGGGAACGACATCTATTTAATTAATCTAATGGATGTCAATCACAATCTCGGCTATTGGACACGCTCATGCCCGACCGATCTTTTTCTCCCTTCCCCTATTTTTCTCTTCTCCATTTTTACTTATCACCCCAATTTTCTTCGGCCATTTATTCCACCAGTGGCCTGCTCTCTACTAGACCCTGAAGCTGCAAAAAATTCAGCATTTTCATAATATATAGAAATTTTCAACAGTGTTCTAATCATCCACATCTTAAGTGCACAAAATTAAATTACAGAATACATAGATTCTGTTGTGTCCAACTGAAAAAATTATAAAATAAATTAAAATCACATCTCAAGCTAACACACACAACCTGAGTTCTAATCATCCAATAAATACATAAGCTTGGTAAACTTCAAATCATATTTACGATACAGAATTTACAATCTTGTGCCATGTCCCAAAAAAAAAGTTGCAGGTGCATCCATCCTTTTTCTATGCATAATCTACAACAAGTGCTCTCGCAATTTGATCCAATATATGAACAATCTCTCCGAGAGATATTAGTTGTGGGAGGCATCATAGCGAGTGGCTCAAACTTGATTTCACTTTAGCAACAAAGTCTGCACCCTCTTTTCTGTTTCAATCAAAACACACAAAAATATCACGTGCAACAAAAAATTGATAAGCATATTTATTAAAAAGACTTGAAAAAGATAAATTTAACACATACCTGACTTCTCATGAATTGTGTCCAAGATGATTTGAGAATATCTTGGATAATCGGAAGGAACCAGCAATTTCAGAAAAATTGTGTAAATGTAGGGGTGCGTTTAAAAGGTGATGTGTATGTGTGTGGGGGTATAAACATCTCGATGAGGGGTAAGAAGTAGGCATAGTCGGCTCAAGTGTACCTAGACCGCTCTCACTGTTTGGACCATGACCTAACCCACATCTCGAGCATGACCTCTGCGATCAACTCATGCTCTCCCTCTCTCTCCCTCTCTCTCCCTCAACCTCGAACGGGCTACATATGTGATGGTGTTGATGGCACCAAATGTCTAATAAATGACTTATGTGATGTCGAAGCCTTCTCAGTGTACCCGGCGATATGATGGTGTTCACTGATCTGGTGTAACACCGATCGGGCAATATGATGTATGTCGCATAAAGCACAAGGGGTATCAACACGAGTGCAAATGGCTATGGCAGCCATAGCAGCAATCTAAGTGAACCAAAGAAAGAATTATAATTATATAATCTAATAATTAAAAATTATGTAAAATATTTTTGAAACACATGATACTAACTTATCAAAAGATCCATACTACTGGCCGTAGTATGAAACATCATATCATTCCTATGAAGTCGTGATGTCATAAAATGTCATTTAATATGATGATACCACTGCATGTATAGATAATGAAAATCCATTAAACCCACCATAAAAGGTGAAGTGATGATCCTAGCTGCTTGCATCTTTCATAATGCTATGTATGGTGTATGATATGTCACCAAATCATGTTGGGGTCATCCCTGTACATCAACTGCATGCAACTATTACTAGTAAGAACAAGCTGGAGGCATCTTTTGATGCATCCCAAACTAGCACATGACTTTCTCTGGATGATGTCACTCAACAATCTCAAAACAAATGAGCGGTGACATCGTCTCCCAAATCTCCTGATTAGCTAAGCAGATACATGGGAGCTGATCAAGTAACTCTCATATGTATGGCTGACATGAGACCTATATGTGAATACTTAATATCACTAAATTTTATAATAATATGAATATAATTAATATAAAACCATATAATTTTATATATACATTACCTGATAAGGAGTCTGTGCATCTAGCTGATCTCGATATAGGAGTACACCCGATAAGTTATGCACCCGTGTCAAAGGTACTCTCCACCTACACCCGAGTAAAAGAGCTAGCTCTACCTCTTGCTCAACTGGAGATTGAGCTGGTAATGCATCATGGACAGCCTCAGGTAGGTCACTATCTTCGAAATCAACATCGGCATCATGTAAGACATGAGTTGGTGGTGGAGCTAAATCTGTGTGTGGTTGCCCAAAATCGGGTCATCCGACGTGAAGCCTCTCCTCCCAAGACCATAGCTGAATACAAAATAATAAGAAAGTTGGTCAAAATATTAAAATTATTATATTGCGTTAAAAAAAATATGATAAATCATCTATATATAACAATACACATTCTGAGTTATTACATACATGTATGTGTGTAATACAGCTGCTAATACCATGGCTACGATCCAAGCTGGCTCATCATAACTCGTGGTATGTATGTGCTAGTATTGCATCACCCCAACTATATATCGTAGTATCCGTCAAATCTCACAGTAGCGGGAGAAAGAACATGGGAGCATGCAACCCTTCTTGTTTGCAAACAAGAAGAATATGATCAGCACTAAGATGAACCCACGCGCACAACGCTTTAATGTGATCTTATCTGCATCATGTGGCGAGGTGGATAACTAGATATATAATCACTACAAAGAGATAGTGGCTCCTTTAATAGCATCGGTGGGTGGGATGACACCGAGCAACTTTTTAGACAACACCGCCACATCGAACACACATGTGCCAGTGACTGCTAGGCCATGGATACGAAGGCTAAGGTGGATGGCAACATTTTGTAAGGTAATCATCATCTCCCTTATTGGCACATGAAATGTGTGTGTATCGGGGTGTCATCTCTTACGAGTGAGGTGATAAGTGGCCAATTGATCGCAATGTGGCCCAAATGGTATATACCGTAAAATCCAGCCTTAATCACGTAAAGCCGAATCCAAATATCCATCCTCCACATAGTCATGAAGGCTCTCATCTGTTGTCGAGAGCAGCAGATTTCCTAAAGCGGTAAGTATTGAAACAATCAAATTTAAAAGTAATTATGTAAAAATTACATGTTAAAACTACTAATAGTAATTACTAATTTATAAATTATGTACCTGCTCTATATCTAATAAGTGTGATCGGTGTTGTCTTGCAAAGCAAGATAGATTTATTCGATGGATCCACATCATGAAACTCCCTAGCCATGTCTATAAGATATAACAAATCTAGAATAATTATCAAACATGGCTGTCAATATTAATCATAATGACAATTTACAATACACATGCACAATAAAAATATTTCATTCAATAAAATAAGTCCAATATAAGACAACAACAGAATATTTGGGGCCTCATTTACTAGAAATAAATGCTAGCACATAAGTCTTATATAGAACAATGACAAAAAAGTGAGGTCTTATTTACAAACAAACAACTAAATTTGATTTCTATTCTTACGAGACTAATGATTATGATCCTCTTGTTTGCACAATCCATATTTTATCTTAGTTTTCCACTCCCTAACATACATTTCATTATGCAAACGGGTTGATTTAGAATGAGCATTGACTAGTCATTTCATAAACCTGGGAGCTACGATTGTTGGACCATCATAAAGAGGTCACTCATCTTCATTGAATATGTGATAAAACAAGATTGCCCAAATATTATTGCATGACTGTGTAATGTAGTAGTCTTGAATAAATAACCAAAAATCAACACATCGATGTTGACATGCTACTATGATATGGCTACATGGAAATCCATATATCAGTGTTTTACCACATGTGTTTTTCTTGTCATTTATGTTGAGGTGATTAATGCGACCACTCTTGGACCTTACCATGAAATATGCCCTATATGTGATCATAAAGAATAATTTTCATTGATCCAGCCTTAACCACATAACCTTGAATCTGAGTATCAACATATGGTGTGAATTGCTCATCGAATGTCAATCTATCAGCACCTTGTTTCCTTCTTGCAACAAAGTAATTGTTAAGGTAGAAATATGTCAACTAAACTAATGCAGTGATTGATAAGCTACGAGCTTTAAGAACATTGTTAAATACCTATGACATATTTATTGTCATTATCTCATATCTTCGATCTTCATCATGTGAAAGTACCCATAATGAAAGAGAGATCGCCTCTAACCATTGTCGTGTTTCAGGATTAATTTTTTCAATTGTAGGCATATGCCTATTCATCTTCTATGGTGTTGTTGCAACAACTGCTCCGCGGACCAAATTCTTCAAGAGTTTATCTTTGAAGTACATTATAATGCATGCAGATATTGTGATAGGTATATAGTACATTCCAACAAAGATGTGGATCGCTCATAAATGCCATAATACCTGGATGTCTATCAAATATAACACAAATCTCCGTCTGTTGAGTTACTCTATTTATAATACAAGCCAAGAATCTTCCCCAATTATCAATATTCTCACCTTCTGTAATAGCAAATGCCAATGAAAATAACTAATTATTTCTTTCACAACCCATAGCAATTAACAATGTTCCTTTATACTTCCCATACAAATGTGTATCATCAATACTCGGTATAATATAACAATTTGCGAATCCTTCAATAGATGGCTTGAATAACCAAAACACGTACTGAAATGTTTCATTATTTAGCATACTATGAGAGATGGTTTTATAAATAATAACACATCTAGGATTGGATTGTTCTATTGCCAGGAACAAGCGTGGGAGATCTGTATATGATTGGAAAAAAATCACCAAATAAGTATCGAAATGCTTGAATAGCAGCAAGTGACAATGTAAATTGTGCCTTAATTATTGATTCTATATAAGCAGCACCAACAACCAACTTAGAGTCTAGTTGATGATGGTCTTATTTCAAACACGAATTTACACAAGTATGTGGCCCTTTATATTTGTTGATTATAAATAAGTTAATATTTTTCACAACAATGGCACGCAGCTTCTATTGACATTGACATTTTTTGGTCTTCTTACATCTTTAAAAGAGCAATTTTTTTTTGAGGAGGTAACTACAACAAATTCATGATGTGCTCTAATTGAATAAATCTTTGTAGCCTCTTGTAATTCATATTTAGAATAAAAAATTTGCCCAACTACAAATGCACCATTCGCATAACTAGTAGTTTCTTGTCCCTATGAAGTCCAACTACGTGAAATAATATCTATGTTTTCAACATGTTCAAAACAAGGTGTTGGTGTTAGGTGAAACTGAATAGGAGCCGACTCATCAGGTTCCTTATCATTGTCTGTGATATTCAATACATCACAAGAAAATGCATGGGCAGAGACATATCTCTCGCTCATTCTCTAAAATTTGATTTGTAGTCTAGAATAATGAAACATATCTATCGGCTTGAACATGTAAGTCATCATCATATTTACTATTTAGTATCAATATTTTCATTAGGCTCATCATTACCTTCTTCATAAGCGCAATCATCATCATCTCCACATACTCCAGTATCTCATACTAGACCGTTGCTAGGCCCACAACAATAGTTAATTTCTATAACATTCTCAATTTCTACAATACCAATAGACTGATTTGCTTGTCGTTGTATTCGAATGATCTCAACAAATAATTTAATTTCCTCAATGGTAGTTGTGTAATCATGTTCAATATTAAGTGCACAGAACTGTCATTTCCTATTGTAAGAGGTTGAAACTTATTTCCACTTTTTAGAGGATACTTACACTTGAGGACTAAGTTAAACTTCTGTTTGTCAATATGTATGTTTGAAAATATGATATTACCTAATTGTTCAAACGTGCAGTCAATCGATATTTCCAAAAGCACAATCTAAGCTTTGTTTCCAACATATTTCACATCATTATGGGTCCTCACTTTATGTCTATTGTAATAATATATGAGACTCTTTTCATAGGAATTTAATGGTACTTATCGTGCCCCCATTCCGGGACTCAATATTTAATAAAAAATCAGGTAGACTCTCCTTTGTACGGGAAGCTCTACCCAATATATAATTTGTACTAAAATTTAAAAATACAGCCAACATAGTTCAATATCATACACTGATCTTAGTGGGTCCAAATTTGAGTCAAAGTAGCCTAATCAGGACCAATCTTCTATAATCAACAATAACAACAACATATAGTCTTCCTACTTCCCCATAGGACAATTTATTTCTTTGTGTACACATAGAGATTTCAATTCTTTGTGTACGTAATGATGTTTTATTGAAACTAATGGGACAATTTATTTATAATTTTTAAAACTCTATATATATTGTTTACAAAGATTAAGAACAAGAAATATATAAAGAACACAATTAATTTCTAGTTTTTTTGCTATTTAGAAAAACATGAAAAGCACATAAAATACTAATATTTTATGTTTTTAAAAACTCTTCATAAATATTTTTCAATTAACAATTCGAATAGGTCATAAATATTCTATATAAACAGGAAAGAACATGAGGTAAAAGAAAAAAAAAAAGCAAACAAAGTTACATCCTAAATCAAATCCTAAATTAAACCCTAACACCTTTAAATCTGATCGCGAGAAAATAAGACAGATAACAAATTTCAGAAGGAGAGTTGTTGAATGCTTGTGCAATGTAGCATTGCCGTCGCTGAGGTGGGGTTTGATGGAGAAGGACCGTGGGATCTGGTGGAGAGGAGGAGGCTACTAGTGGAATAAATGGCTCAAGAAAATTGGGGGATTAGATGAAAATGTAATAGAAAAAAATGGGGAAAGGGAGAAGAAGATCGATCGGCATTAACATGCTCAATAGTTGCCATTGTGAACGACAGTCATTGGTTAAATTAAATACTCATCGTTCCCAGTGCTGTCATATGAAAATTTTTAAAATTTAATGGTCACCATTGTGAACAATGATTATTGATTTAATTAAATAGTCGTCGTTTCTAATATCACATTTTGAAATTTTTTAAAATTAAATAGCTGACATTCACAATATTGAACTTTGATTTTTAAAATTTAACAGCATGGCAATGATCGTCATTCACAATGATGATCATTGTCACACTGTTTCAAGATACACTAGTTTGGTAATATTTTTCAAACTAGTAATATATTTTGAATTTTTTATTTAAAACGTATTATTTTAATACAAAACTTTGATTTTTTTATAAAATGAAATTTTTGTATGGTATTGACATACAAAAGGGTATCAAATATTAAATATTTTTAAAATTTTTGTATTTCGCTTTCCTTCCCACGCCATGCGCGTGAACGCGACACTGTTGTTTTTCTCTCAGATGAAAAAGAAACAGAAAGATATTTTTAACGTATGGGGATTCCACTTTCAGGGCATCGTTGACCACTAAAGACAACATTTTGCGACTTCCAGTAGGCAAAAGGCCCAGCCCACTGAACTTTCCCTCAACTGCAAAAAAGTTCAATTACCATTTACCGGCCAACTGACTATTAAAATAAAGTAAATAATTATGTCAGTGTATCTTAAAACGAAAATAATCAGGGATAATTATATTATGCGGTCGCAAATTGAAAATAATTATGTATTTTGACCCCTTTTTTCATAATATAAGGTTTGGATACCCAAATCAAAAATATTTATGATTTTTGAATGCCCAAACCATATAAATATAAATCTTTTTTTTTTAATTTTTGTAAGGAATGTTAAATTGTCAATATTTTTGGTTTGGGTCCAAAACATAATTTTCTCTCTATTTTTTTAAATACATAAATTATGCTTTTTTTTTGTTTCTAACAAAAAGAATAAAATGAATTAAAAAATGTTTTCTTGTTAGAAATTAATTAATATAGATGTGCTTTTTTTTAACATATAAACATATATAGTATATTTACATACATATACCTATTAATACACACACACACACACACACACACACATATATATATATATCATATTAATGAAAAAATGGGCCAATTGGAAAATATTTATGATTTTATGTATTAAAAAAAGAAAACCCAAAAATATCCTTGCTTGTGTATATATGACATGTAAAAAAAATTTTGTAATTTATTTTCAAAAAAAAAAAATACTTGTTTAGAGACATCATTTTTAGAAAATAGTATTCCAATATGATATAATGTTTATATATATATATATATATATATATTATTTTGAAAACTAGTATACTATTAACCTTATATAAACATTTAAAAATTTATTAAATTATTTATAAATATATATAAACTTATATAAATATTTAAATATGTATATAAAATGTTTATATTCAAACATATATAAATGTTTATAAAATGCTCCTATAATTTTATATATGTTTATAATTAATGATATATGTTTGTAAATGTTTATATAAAAGCTTATATATATTTATAAAAATTCATAAGTTTATAAACATTTATATATGTTTATAAACAAATACAAACATGTGTACTATTATATATGTTTAATATATTTATATATATTTATATGTATATATATACACATGTACACATAGGCACACACACACACATTTAAATGTATGTATATATAACACACACACACATATATATATCCTTATATTTATAAACATTTGCACAAATATTAAAAAAAAATTTTGATTTTATCTTTTTTCCTAGTTTTTAAAGCAAACATAGGTAATTTCTAGTTTATTGTAAATCGAAAAAGGTAAATATTTAATATTTTAATGTATTTTTTACTAAACATGAAAATCAGGGATTCATTATTGAAAATACTTTTAAATGACTGCTGCATAATATAACTTTAGCTTAAAATTTAATATTTAATCATCTTTAATAAAATTTATTACTAAATAATAAATATTGCAACTTCAAAAGAAAGAGGCCACCAGGTCACACCTACCAGTCCGTACGCACGACCTAAATTCAATGGGTGGTTTAACTAGCTTTGATGATTTTGCCGCCATCAAGAACAATTAAATTTGACAGGTAGGAACAGACAGAATCGCAGAAAACAATTTCATTTTCATGGACCATGGTTAGATAGAAATGAGAAATCGACACAACCTCGAACACCAGAAATCCACAATGACCGTCGAAGGAAGCTCTCCGGTCATGTCGCCGTCAATTCCCCGTGATTGATGACACGCTAGCGGACACAACTCTGCGAAGAAGACTCACGATCTGAAACAGAACAGAGCGATAATTTGCCACAAACATTAAAATAAGAATGTGGGTGTCATAATTAAAATCAAACTTGCTTGCTGCGATCGGTCGTTTAGTTTTGATTTTTGTTGATGAAACAAGATTTTTACCTCTGGTGCCGTGAAATGACCGCTTGCAGTGAAGGATAGCACCCTGTATTCCATCCTGCTGCTGAATCAACGAATCATCACTCTTGCTCGGAGCCGATGAAACAGAGGAAGAGATCGACGGAGCACGCTTGCCAATACGAACCATTCCGAGCCTCGACGGAAAATGAACCGGACGAGCCGTTTTCTCACAGGCGAGGGACTTCGCTGGGGGCCTTCGTGGCGCTGCGCCTGGCGATAAGCACGTTGTTTTTGTTCCTCGACGGACGTGCAGCTTCAGCTTTTTTTCGTACTTCTTTGAAACACGAATATAAATCGGTTTCACTTTGTTCAAATATTTCTGCATTATGTCTCTCGTAAACCTCTTGTCTGGTTGATTTTGATGAGATTTATTGGCCTTGCTGTCTTCTCTCGTGAACTGAGAAACAATAGGCAAACCTTCTACCCTAAGCTTCACTTCGAAAAACTTGTGTTCGGCGTTTAGCGCGCCGTCTTCTCCATCATTCTGTTGGTTTTTAGGACCATCTTCAGAGATCTTCTGCTTCGCCAGCATGTTAGCTTTCATTCTCCCTGACCGTAGCAGGAAAACACGCAGCCTCGTTGCAGATCTCAGCAGCGAGACGTGAACCTGAGGCTTTGGTTGTTCAGATCCGTCTGTAGCCAGTCCTGGAGAGGCTTCTAAAATCGATTCGTTTTTAGGCGAGAGACTAGCAAGATTTGGATCTGTCCGGTCGCTGCTTGAGGAAGATATAGCAGTATCGAAGGCGCTTTCGGCTTCAGTCTCAGTGTGGCCGGAACCTACCAGTCCCCTTTCCAGCTCGGAATCGGAGCACAGTTCCGATTTCGCTTCTCGGTTGTGAATTTCCACGTCATCTTTTATAGCAAATTCGAGGTCGAAGAAAGGACCGTCATCGTTGCTTTCGTTGGTGCCTGTTTCATCTGTGTCGGCGCTCTTGGAATTTAACAGTGCATTGGCGCCGGCTACGGTTCCGGCGGATCTCCGTTGCTTCAGAAAACTGAAAGCTTCCATTTCTCCAAGTTAAACTAGCCTAGACTAGACTGATGGGTAGTGTAGTTTTAGCGGGAAAGCAGAACAAAAGTAAAATTACACAAAAAATAGGAGAGCTAAAACGGGAGTAAGGAGTGAGACCGCCGTGAGAATGACGGTCAGAGAGACCAAAGGCAGATTTGAACCTTTTTCTAATAACTTGACAATCTATGTTATTAAAAAAATAATGATTGGACAAATTGTGTCATAATTATAAAAAAAAATAAAAAAATAAAAAAATAAAACTACGTTTTGTATCTCCAAAACAAAAATATTCATATTTTCATTAGAAATCACAAATGTGTCCATATACGTGAATTTATGACCCTATCTGATCCAGTTAGAATAATCCGTTGACCAAATAATGTATATTGATATGGATAAAATTTCATTTTTTACTGTATATGGATATAGGCGTATCCAATCCAAAACCCATATAGATAAAATACTTGTACTAGAAGATTGAGTTTGGATTGTCTAACAAGGTGGAACTCCACTTATCTAATAGTATCTCCAACCACACTTAACAAAATAACTACTCAAAATATATTTAAATATTAAATTCACTATTTTAGCTAGTACTTTTTTAGAATACACTCCAACAATACTCTCTATTTTATACATAACTTCTAATAATTTTAAAAAAGTCATATATATATATATATATATATATATATAAAAGGGAGAGAAAATTTAGAGAGCTCAAATGGCTCTCTACATTTGTTGAACCATTTGAGTAAACTAGGAAATATAGAGTAGAATAGAGAGTGAATTGAAGAAGATTTTTTGTGTTTGGCTAGCTAAAATAGCTAAAAGTAAATAAATAGAGAGTAGCTTAGAGATGCTCTAATGCTTAAAACTATTTTGGCTTATAAAAATATGTTTCCAATACTTAAGTTATTTGAGTCACACTATGTGCATGTGCCTAGTGAAGCATAATGAGAGACTGCAAATGATATTTTTGATAGGTTGGAGTTGTTCTATAATGCAACTGAGTTAATTTCTAGAACAAGATATCCCTCTGCCAATATATTTTTTTCTGTGATTTGTAGGATTAAAATGATATTGAATGAATGATTCATGTACTCCAATGTAGTAATTAGTACAATGGCAAAAAGTATGATTACAAAATTTGATGCATATTAGAATGTGATCCATAAATTTATGGGTGTTGCTTTGCCGTAGTATTTGACCTTAGGTATAAGATGACTTTGCTTCATTTTTACTTTTCTTTGATTTATTCAAATAATTTTAGTGAACAAATTAGCAACATTCAACGACTTTGTTATGAGTTGGTGAAAAAATATTATACTAGAATGTATGAAGAGACTGATACAGAATCTACAGTACATGGAATGGTCACTTCAACTTCAAAAGGTAGTTCAACAACTCTCGATAGTGATTATCAGTTGTTTGTGAAAAGGATGAAGACTAATAAGACTAATAGTTTTTGAAATGAATTGGACCACTACATGGAGGAAGATATTTTGCCTGATAATTATCAGTTTGATATATTATTATGGTGGAAGTTGAATGGGATAAAATATCAGGTCTTACAAATTATTATAAGAGATATATTAGCAATTTCAGTATCTACTATTGCTTTATAGCCTGCATTCAATTCTAGTAGAAGATTAGTGAGCACTCATCATAATCAACTTCATCCAAAGATGATAGAAGCATTTATATGTGTTCAAAGTTAGTTATGGAGTGAAGTGAAAAAAATGATGGTAAATTTATTTTATTGATTATTTATTTTTTATTTACCTAGAATTTCATAATATTTGTAAAATTTTAATATTAGTTTGCTTTTTATATATTTTTTCTCGGTGGAGATGACTTGTTTGTTTTAGTTGGTTATGCATCAATTTATGAAGAAGATATTCACGTACATGATGTAGGTAATAACTGTTATAACTAATAAATTTTAATTCATATTACAATTTAAGTATTCAAATATTAAATAATTTTTTTTATAATCGTAGGATCTGATATTACGCATGATCGATGATAGCATTTTCATCAACTTTTATGAAAATGAAGTCTACCAAATTTTATTGAAACTTTGTTTAAGATATTAAACATTTTGAATTTATCACGCGATACAAATATTTTGGTTTGTAATATTTATTAACTTTATACTTTGGTTTATATTCCTAAATTTATGAATCATGAAGTTATAATTAGTATCATAGATTAGCAAAATATTTCTTAGTGTCGCATGGATAAATTTGATATATGTGGAGAATATCTGAAATCTGATGGATAAAATATGGATTTAGATTTTTTTTATTAGTAGTTAATAGATATGGATATGGATATATTATTTTTATTTAGGATAAGATATGGATTTTGAAAATTTTGATCCAAATCAGATCTAATGTAATTCCTAATTTTCATACTCTTTTTAAAAGATTAAAAAAAAAACAAACACCAAGACTAAAATATTTTTGCTTTTGTAATTGGAAACATACACCAAGACAAAAAATAAATTTGCATTTTTAAAAAAATTTTGGTGCTAAGTGTATCAAGCTCTAAATAGAAAACCATGAAGAATATGGAACCTTATGAGGTGATCACAAAAATGTGGCATAATCTATGCATTTACAGAGTTTTGATAGGAATTGTATTGCTTCAAATCATAGAAGAAGACTCGTTGTATGCTTGAAATGTGATTCTAAAGCCTCTAAATTCATTATTAATGATGGAAATGTTCAAAAAAAGATTTTTATAAGATGTTCTTAGATTCCCACGCAAATTCTATATCACTGAATCTTAGGAACTTGATTGAAATATAAATATGGATGTAGAAAATATTTTTAAAGCTTTGAATTGTTTAAATTTTTTTGATTCACTCATAAAATCTTTGTGTAAATCATATTTTAAGTTATAGAAGCATAATAAAGCTAGTTGCGAAGATGTTCAGAGCATGAAATAATATGCATACACCTCTAAGGAATAGTAAGGATAGTTTAGACTCATGGAGGATGAAATGGAATCATAAAAAAGATAATGTGATCATATATAGGAGTTGTAGAGATGATTTAGAGATTTTACTTTTACATTATCATCCTAAGTTGCAAAACAACAAGAATATTTTAAGAAAACCAATGTTGGGGAATAGCTTAAAAAAAGTTTTTGCTCCTGAGAACAATCCTAAATATTTTCACATGAAAATAGTTGGCAAGTCAAAGATTGCTGGAGCAATCTATTTGTGAGTCATAGATCATTCGTTAATACCAGAAAACAACCTTATTTTCCAACAAGGCAACCCTTCCAAGCATTCTGATAGAATCAGTCCATTATTTAAAGTCTAGAGCATTGAAAATTTTGTTTGATAGTATACTTTGTGTCTAGGTACTCCAGGCAATTTTTAGATTTAATAATATTATTGACATGGATAACTTTTTGAATTTTGTCCCATACATGGGTTTTGGAAGGGTATTATATGTGAAGTCTTTACTCCTTGGGTTTCACTATGAAACTTGTGAAATGACATAAAAAATTGATTTAGATTAAATTGTCCAACTTCCCAATCCACTTATTGGATCCAATTGGATTAAGCAAGGCAATAAGTTGTGTTGGCCAGCCCTTGCATATGGACAAGTTCACCTCAAACATATCTAAAATATCATATGCAAGTGTCCTAATTGAAGTAGATTTAAATGGTGATTTTTCTCTAGAAATCTCACTAACCTTTTAAATGACTCTCAAATTATCAAGTTGATTATCTATGAACACCTGTCTCTATTTTGTAAGGAGTGTAGTGTTTTTGGGTGCCTACAAATTGAATGCCAGAAAACTAAAATCAAAGAGAGCAGAGAGCGCATCTCCAATCCATCTGAAAGTCCAAGAAACCCCCAAAGATCAATTCTAATGCCCCTGAAGGTTTCACTATGACGAGGAGCAAGTAGAGGAAAAGAAGAGAGAATTTAGATATAGGAAATAGAATATCTACACTTTGATCCCAATGATCAATGGTGAAGATAAAGAATAATACCCATGAGGGATACCTTTATAAACCTAGTACTTATTAGGGAGGTTGTGGGGAGGGACTCTCATTCCTCTGTGGATGGTTTTTGTGTGTATGGTTTGGATGATGTGCACGTGTATGTGTGGAATGGTAGATGCATAGATGCGGCATGTGATGTGTGCTTGATATGGTTTTGGTTGATTGTTAAAATCAAGAGTTCCAACTGTCAAAATTGATACCAATTATAAAGAACCTATAGTTGACTTCGATAATAAATATTGAGAATCCATGAGGTACTGAGGATGGATGATGGTTGGGGTCATTAGTTTTCAAGGAGAGAAAACTAAATGAAATTTACTTTTATTATTTGTACTTTGTAGCTGGGCAACATTTTTGTATTAATATTTTTTACTCTCTTCATGATAGACATTTATTTTTTTTCTTATATGTAGAGGTGTCAAATGAGCTGTCTCGTGTTTGTATGATCCTTTTCAGAGTGGCCTAGTTGTGCTACTATGCCAACATGCCTTGCCAAGCATGGCATGAAAAGGTTTACACCAGAATTGGCATGGCTCGTTTGACCTGAAAAATACGGGGAAGTGTCAATTCATGATGGCACTAACCAGATCATATTGTTTTTACTTTTTAAGCTTATATTTTTACTTCAAATAAAAAAAATAAACCTTTTAAAAATTTTAATTTAGTATTGAATTATGTTTTTAAAATATTACATTGAAATGATTAAAAAGAAATACAAAATTAAAAAAAGCAGACATTCACATTCTATATTTGTGTCTTGCAATCATGTTTAATTTAAATATAATAATAACAAATTTATTATATTTTATAACAATAATAAAATATAATACATACACTAAATGATATATATTTATAAAATTAAAATAAGATGAAGTGAAACATAACTCATAAAATAATAAGTACATACAATAATTGTAGATAAGTCATAATGAAATAAGAAAATGAAAAAAATAAATCATTGTTCATAAATCATTAAATCATATTAGTATTAAAAAAATTAAAAATCACCTGAAACATCAATTGGTATCTATTGTATGTGATGAGCCAAAAAGTCATTGATATTTTAGACCATTTTCTTAGCATGTTTTCATGTTTTACAAATGAATTTCATGGCTGCATAATAGAAAGTCACTCTTCTCATGGTTTTGTAGGTTTTCAGTTAGAAGAAAGAAAATAATAGTAGAAATCTAATAAATTATTTAATTCAATTATGTCATATCAAAATCCATTATATTGCGACAACAATTTGAAGAATAACAAAATATTAAGTAGCCACTTGTGAATTTAATCACAACCAACATCAGGAAGAAGGAAAGACAAAGTTGATTCACGACATATTTTCGGACATCAAGAAAGAATGATCTAGGCAAGACCGCGATAATAAAATTATTGTCACAACAAAAAAATCTTTTAGTAAAAAATTCTAAGATGGAAAAGTAGTCATGACAACATAATTAGTCATGACAATAAAATTGATTGTGATATTAGGAGTGGGTGTGATAGTAGAACTTAGTCATTGTATCAAATTGATCATGACAGCAAAACTTGGCCATGACAGTAAAACTTGGCCATGATATTAATTAGAATTGATCATGACAATAGAATTGGTCGTGATAGTAGACTTAGTCATGTCATTAGAATTAATCATGACATTAGAACTTGGTTGTGATATCAGAATTAATTGTGATATCAAAACTTAGTCATGACATCAGAACTTGGTCAAGACATTAGTATTTGGTCGTGATAGAGAAATAAGGAGAAAAGGATATTTGGAGGTCGCGGATAATAATTTAAAGTTGGGCCAATTATTTTGGATTTTACAAAAATAACTCTAGAAGCTAGGGCTAGCAAAAACCATATAAAAATGAATTATTCTTCATGAAAAAGGGGTCAGGAGGTGATCCAAGAGACTAGTAGCTGAAGGTACCGTTTTAATTTTCTTTTCTTCTTTTAGCATAAATCTAGAGTAGATTAGCATTTATTTGAGTTATTTTGTTTGGATATTGAACTTTGCTTGTCAGAAGCATGAATCTAAACAAGTATTGATTAATTTTTATGATATATTGGTTCTATTATTTTTGAACAGAAACAAATCACCTGAAATCTAACAATTTAGTCAATTACTTGTATTATTTTTGAAATCTAACACTTAATCCCACTGGTGTTAAGCATTATGACTTTATCTTTAATATGACTTATTACTCTCAAGTTAGAGACATGATATTTTTATAAAGTCATGACTTTTAAGTTTCATAAAATTATAAAGCCAAAACTACTAAGGTTGTAATTATGGCAAATTATTCAATGCCATGACCTTTGTGACATGAAATGTTATAGAGAGCATTACTTGAGTATACCCATTCCTCAAGGCTCCAATTCCTATCTTGAAAGGATGGTAAAACCATAACTTTTATATTCGAGATAATTTCCAGTACCTTATTATATTTATAGTGTCGTGATAATATGATATATGAGAGAAGTAAAAATCAATACTGTAGCCACTCACAACACTATGAACACTTGAGACACATGAAAGGCTATTTTTTTTCATGGCCATTTCATAGTGATGTGACCATAGGAAACATACAAGAGACATTCTCAGTACTATGACCATTTCCCATCATTGTGGCTATATTATGATATAAGTGGTAATTCACAATGTTGTTGCCTTTCCTAGTATCATGGCATATTATGAAGAATAAGAAAGATAAATGCATAAAGTCATGACCACTATACAATGACATGACTTTGTGTTACATAGACATTAGTGTTAAGTCATGGTCATTGGCCAACACTATGACTTTGTGTTACATAAATACTAGGATACATTTCAAAGTCATGACCATTTTATAAAGTTGCGATCTCAAATTTAAGAAATAAAAGCCAAAGTTGTGGCTTTCTTCTGAAAGTAGTGACTTCCTACTTAAAGTAATACATAATCTTCTGAGTATAAAAGAAGGAAGAGAAATAAATGCTAAGGCATCTCTCCATTTTTTTTCTTCCTCACTATAACAAGCAAAGTCATGATGCAACTACCAAACCCGATGGGTGAATTTTGCACTTCCTAGGAACTCCACAAGCAAGGACTGCAAAACCTAATGCTAATCCTTAGAGTTTGGGAGTGGGGCTCTCAAATCTCTCAACTTTAAGATATAATCAAGAATTTCTATCGATCTAGCATGTGGTCAAATATTTGTGTAGTTTGGTTTATGTGATGTGATAATGTCTTTATATTATTCGATGAATTTTAATTTATGTTATATTATAGATATTGATAAATTTGTAATTAAATATAAATTGAACTAGAGTTTTGATTATTGGTAGACTTGTGTGAAATTATTATGGCGGACAATGACAAATAAACCACATAGTTTACTCATGCATATATCAAGAAGGAAGTGACAATCCTTTTGACCATGATACATGAGATAAACCTAAATGTTAAAACACAATACATGGTATATTATTCATTATGAGAATGATGCTTATAAAACTAAAAGTGTGAATACTTTTATATGCCAATCCATTATACATTTCTTAGAAGAATATGTTATAGATTGGGATGAATATTATATAGAACGTTTTTCTAAGGGTTGCACCTTTAGTGTGAGAGTCATAATGTCATTGAGGAAGATGGTGATAAGTAATTCTCATGACATGCATGAGTATGTTGTGATTCAGAAGGTAGTGATAATATTTGTGAGTTATTTTTACTCATATGATTCTCATTGGTAAAACTTGAAGAAAACATATATTAATTATATGAGAATGATACTTATAAAATTAAAAGTATAAATGCCTACAAATTATGTCAATTCTTTTTCTTTATGACACCCGAGACTATAAAATAAGAGTATACATATGAAGTTACCATTTAAGGTAATTGATGAGTTTTATTAAATATATGAGATTATGAATGACTCTTGAGTAGAAATGATTTATTATCTTTATAGTAAAGTACCATAAAAATAATTATGAGGATACTACTATTAGTATGTGCTTAATAATGATTACTATCTTGTATGCTATTTGGGTTAAAAAATCATGGTACAATACTTTAACATTTATTTTGTATCTAAATATAATATAATTTGAGCTGATTTGAACACATATATCATAAATTAAATGAATAAACTCATGGATCTAAGATTGATCCCACAATTGAAATATATATTTTACTATAATTGAGTTACCTCACTAATTAATAACTAAACTATCGATACAAATATTATGAGATCAATATCTGGACAAAAGTCATATCTACTACTTATATGATTCTTGTAATGCATATATCTATTAATGGCATACTCTTATCAATAAGCTTTTCAGATACTACCTAACTAACAAAATTAGGTAGCATAACAATATCACAATAAAGTTTTAGTGCCATTGTTGGGAATTGTTTAATTTGATTAATCAATGTGAATTAACATAAGTATCCTTATAAAAGGATAATTTATTTTTAATAGTTTAGATAATATTGAATTTGATAAATCTTCTCAATTCTAAATGATAAGTCTTATTAATTTGTTTAGAGTTGATAGGTGTATTTTGGTACTTTGCTTGTATCATTTTTTTTTCTTTTAAGCACCCTTTTATGAGTTAAAGCTTTAGGAATGAGCCAACCCTTCTTGAGCCAAAAATTGAGAGAATTATAAGATAAATTACAATATAAAGAACCTACGGAGAGAACTAGTAAAAACATAAAGCCACATGTCAGTAATGGGCATGTTGTCCAACAACTCACCCACCACTATAACTTGATGGACTATCAAAGGCTCATGATGTTGCATAGTTATTTGGGTATTTGATTGTAATTATTAAAATAAAACTATTTTGAGTTGAAGGCAAATTTTATAGCTATGGCTTAGTAGAACTAGTACATCAAATGATCATCAAATGATTTTGATGAACATGTAATATTTTTGGAGCTATGCTACATGTTAAAAATGTATGGAGTCAACTTCAACAAAATAAGGTTACATATATTTCTATTTTCACTAATAGATAAGGTACAAAGTTGATTCCAATGTTTATCTTATGGCTCCATTGAGATTTGAGATGAACTAGTGAGAGCTTTTCTCATTAAATTTTTATTATCTCAAATTACTTCTCAATTATAGAGTGAGATAAGCCAATTTAGATAAGATTGGCATGAGACTTTATATGATACTTAGGACCATTTTAATGAGATATTAAAAAGATGTTTTCAACATGGATTCGAGTTGTGGTTCCAAGCTTGAACTTTCTATAATGAGCTAAATTATATGACGATGTGCACAACCGACATAGTTGTTTAAAGGTTGATTATGAATAAATCACTGGTAGAGGCATATTATTTATTTAAGAAGTAGCAAAAAATAATTATCAAACTTTAGTAGATCATTCATTTGTGAGAAGACAAGGTATAGTATTAGAGTTGGATTGATCACCATTATTGAAGTAAAAATGAAAGATCTCTTAAGAAAGTTTAATAGTCAAAAGGAAAAGAAAAGAGTATCAAGAGAGATCACCATTTTACATCAACATGAATTGGTGGGATTTGATCCTATTTATCAAATGAAAGAATCCAAACAAATGCAAAGCAAAAGGTATGTATTTCGACCTAACAACAATCTCCTAATGCATTATTATCTGAATGTAAGAAATCATGAGAATTTTTCATATGGAAGCTATACAAGTGGGCTGCAGAATATTGTGTAATCCTCAAAAATCTTGGGCATATTGTGGTGAGCTATAATAATAAATGAAGCTCAAGCTTATATTGACAACCATTACAAAAAGAAGTGAAGACAATCTTGGAAAAGGGTATGTATGTCATCTTAGCAGAATTGAAAAAAAGGAATGATATCCAAAACAATTAGATGAGAATGTTTGATGTGAGAATGGATTAAACAAGTTCGTTGATGAGGAAAATAAAGATGAGAATGTTTGATGTGAGAATGGATTAAACAAGTTCGTTGATGAGGAAAATAAAGAATCAAATTGAATAATTAGTATTATCAATGAAAGGAAAAAAATAAATTAATTACCAAGTAATATTATTTCCATAATAGTGACTCTATAGAAATTGTAAGCCCAAATCTCACCCAAAGATGTAAAGGAAGAAAAAAAAATAAAGGAGTGAATGAAGGTTACCCAAAGGTATGAAGATAAATAAATGAATTAGAATTAAACTATTGGTAAATTTCTAATGAATCTTCCATTTACACAAAAGTTTAGAAAGAAAAATAAGAAAAACTCTTAAAGAAGTTTTTTAATATATTCAAAAAGTTAGAAATAAATATAATATTTGTCAAAGCTCTAGCTCAAATGCCAAATTACATAAAGTTTATAAAAGATGTAATAAGTAATAAGAGAAAGTTAGAGATAAACGGGTATGAAAATGCCTAAAATAATATAGTGTAATTATTCAAAAAAAATACTTCTAAGAATTTTGAAGGACCCTTAAAGTTTTACTAAACATTGTACTATTAAAGACTACATATTTCAGAATGTATTATGTGACTTGGGATAAAATATCAATTTGATACCCCTGTCAGTTGTGCTAAAATTGAATCTCAATAAAATTACTCTAACTTTTCTATCACTCCAAATAGTTTATCGGACTATCAAATATCTAGATGGAATTACCAAAGGTGTATTGTTTATGGTGAGTATCTTTATTTTTCTAGTAGATTTTATTATTTTGGATATGAAATATAACTAATATGCACTATTAATACTAGGATGATTATTTTTGACCATGAGATGAGCCCTTATCGATATTAAGAAATGGGAATTTACTCTCAATATCATGACTTTGGAGATCAAAGAAGAAAAATACAAAAAAAAAGCTTAAGAACAAAGCCATGACTATACTCAGTATCATGACTGTGGAGATCTAATAAAAAAGCAACAAGCTAGCATAGAAGAAGATTCCATGACATTCATGAAAGTCATAGTATCCAATAAAGAAAAAGCCTAAGAAACAAGTATAGTTGAAAGACCAAAAGAAGAAATAAATAAGAATTGAGGTAAAATAGTATACTAAGAAGCTAAAATTGATAGTAGAGATTTTTGATGGAGGGAAATAGGTTTTAATGGTTTAGCTACAAAAATTATAGTAGTGCTTTGGATAAAACTCAAAGATTTCTTTTTGCACGTGTGATGTGATAAATACTTATTTATACCACATAATGACTATATAAACCAATGACCAATGAGTGTAATCATGGAACTTAAATCCTACCATGATTATCAGCATGTCAACTTAAAGTTATTCTACTATATTGAGATCCTACCACACTCAAATTTAGTCATAGAATTTTTTATAGATGTTGAAGAATTTTTGTTATGGAGAGAGAAGTTATTGCTTGAGAATGAGTAATTATTTTAGTATATCAATTTATTTTGTATTCAAACTACCAACCATTGTTATGTATTTTGATGATGTGCAGACCTAAAAATAAGATAATTATGAATTGATTTCATGACTTTGGAATTTTTGTTGATTTTGATGAATAGTCATGCAATTAATATATTTTGAAGGTGTTTGGCTGATGGGTAGAATAAAAAGACTTATGTAGTTTTAATATCAATTCTTAGTTAAAACTCTACCTAATTAGTCATAGCAAATTTATATATCATGACCTTATCAACTCGTTAGCATAATCATTTCACTATGTGACACATTTTTTATAGCTATGATATTATCATAGAGTTGCAGCCATACTAATCTCATAAAATTGAAATGAATGTGATATTAATTTTATGTTGAAGGAACTAAGTACTCTACTGGTGCTAAACATCATGGCCTTATCTTAGTATCATGACTTTATATTTAATATGGCTCAGTATTCTTAAATTAGAGTTATAATCTTTTTACAAAGTAACTTTTGAGCTATAAAAAATTATGGAGCCAAAACTATTCAAGCCAAAGCTATGGTAAATTATTTAATACCATGACCTTTGAGACACGAAATACTATAGAGGACATTACTCAAATATGGTCATTCTCCAAAACTATAATTTTTGTATTCAAAGGAAGGCAAAGTCATGACTTTTATGTTTAGGCTAATTTCTAGTACCACAACATCTTTGAAATGTTACAATGATATGATATATGAGATAAGTGAAGACTAGTGTAATAACCACTCATAAAACTATAGAAACTTGAAACACATAAATGGCCAATTTTTGTGCAATGGCCATTTCATTGTGCCACAACCATATGATATACAAAAGAGGCCTTCTCATTGCCATAACTATTTCCCAACATTTTGGCCATATAGTGATCAAGAGAGATCAATATCAATGTCATTGTCATTACATAGTACTACATCTATATTATGATATGAAAGGTTATTCACAATACCATGACTTTTCTAGTACCATGGCTCTTTATGAAGTATAGGAAATACAAACACATGAAGTCGTGCCCGGCACGGCACGGTTGCACGACCGTGCCTGTGAAAAACGGGCCGTGCCGTGCTGGGCCGGCCCGTTTGACACCTCTACTTAGAAGTGAGACTGAGCTACAGAGGCATTCTAAACAAAAAAAAAATCTAAAACTTTTAGGGGGTAATAGTACCATAGCTTTTAGGTAAAGGTGTCAAACATTTTTGGTAGCCTAGTCAAGTTACAGTGTTGTGCCGGGCATGGCCGAATCTAGGCAAAATTGGGCTAAGTCATGCTAGGCTATGTCGGGTCATGCTAGGTCATACCTAGAGGCTGTCATCCTAGTTGACCAGTCATTGATCTATGATTTTAAATATTTATCTTAAAAATTTAAAATTTTAAGTTATCCATTATGAATTACAACATATTTTTACATAAATCATAAATAAAATCATTAATAAAATATTAATAATGAAAAAAAAATTTATCATCCAATCCAACCAAAAACAAAATAACACAATATAAAAATCATTAATCAAGATCAATCCTAATGTCACTCAGTGTCAATATGCAAATGATCATTGCATAAGCATCTAATGGTATCACTAGCGGTGAGCTTAATATTCTCAAAGTCCAATGAGTCATCATCTACCAACAACTCCTTCACTCTTATTCCAGCCCGATCCTTGATACCCAACTTTTAAATCTTTTCAATCCTTCATGCATAATAGTACCTCAATGACATCTAGCCATAGTCTTGATTCTTGATCCAAAATAATATTAATTATAATAGAAAAAGGAGATTCCAATGCTATGCTTGATACTGTCATCTCAGACAACACGTGATATGTGAACTCATATGATTTTTATTATTATTAAATATCAAGGTTCTTGTAATCATTATGTGATAAAATTGAGTAGTAATCGATATCTAAGTACTAATATAGCTTACTCCCATTTGATGGTCTACCTGTAATTTTCCCCTTGCTAACTAAATCAAGAAGTCATCATCTCCAAATATGGTATCTATGATCGTAATCGGAGCCTGACTACAACTACAACCATACCTAGTGTCATAGTATGTAAATAACTCAGTTAACTTTTCATTAATGAATTCTTCATGTCGGGGTTCCTAGTTTATGCACCTTAACAATAAAGAGATAGAATGATTGATTAGTATTTTAAGTACTTGGTTTCCATCTCAATACTAATGTCACTAAATATATGGTCATCTCCTAAATATGCCATGAATATTGCATATGCACCTAAGTGTAATGCAAGTGGTGGGAGTGTAAACAGATGAACACATATTTGTAGAATCATAAAAAATCTTCAAGAATTTCATAAATGAAATTATTGTATCCCAGTCATTATCTTCACTAATAAGTTTATCACTCTTACTATTGATGTAATCAGATATTACATGTTCGTATCCAATACTTGACACAAATATTAGGTAAGTGTAATTCTAACAAATCTCACATCCATTTGGAATTTCTTTTACTTTAGACTCATAGACAAATATAGACTACCAAACTTTTATTGTCTACTAGGCATTTGAAAATAATTTAGTGAGTTACATATTTTTTTTAATGCAGAGAGATACAACCATAATCTCTGTTTGTACTATCAGGTTAATAATGTGGCACTTGTATCTTACATGAAAAATCTTTTCCTAATGACCCATCTCTAATGATCCTAACAAACATGCTAATGGATACTTCATTATTAGATGCGTTATCAAATATGATACTAATAATTTTATTTTGAATATGATAATCTCTAAAGATTATCATAATGCACTTATATATGTCAGGGTCATCATGAGGATGAAGAATCTCTAAAAACCCTAAAATCTTTATATTAAGTGCCCATTTAGAATCAATATAGTGGGCGGTGAAGTTTGCAAAAGATGCATCATTATGACTAGTCTAGATATCAGATCTTATGGACACTACGCCACCATATAACCTAAATTCATTTGTTATTATTTATTTTTTTAACTTATAATATTTTAGTATGTCATTCTGACATGTGGAACTAGGAATCCTATTATATGTGGGCTGAAAGTATGTCCGGATAATATTGACTACCTTAGGATCCTCCAAAAATCTAATCGGAAGACCCATCATGGTGATCATTTTGGTCATATATTCCCTCCCTAACTCATTGCGATATATGAAAGGGGTCAGCAAATAAGTTATACTAGATCCAGCTTCAAAGACCCCACTGCTCAATTGGGTTTATCTAATATCTAATACACCATATTTTTTTGTATAATGATCGACATGCCTTTTTAGGTGTCTAGTCGCATACGTACTCTCATATGTTTATATATTTTTACAATACTTACATTGTGCCAATTCTTTATTGACATCCTAAGAATTTTTATTTTGTATTATGTTAAAGTGAGCCGAAACTATAGATATTCTTCTAGTTTTTTATTTTTTAGAAGTTTGAGTTTGGGTCGAGGTCATGAGAGAAAACATGGTTTCGGTCTCAGACCTTTTTGTAGAGTTATCATTATTAATATTATATACGTTTACGTCAATATTATTTTCATTATCATTAAATTCATTAGTAGTCATTTTTTATTTTTTAGCTTATGTATTATTTTCTAACTTAATAATTAAATAAAATTAAAAAAACTAAATAAAAAACAATACACTAGTAATAATACATGGTTTATGCCATATGGAGAGAAGAATTAGAGAGAGAGAGAGAGAGCCATAGCTCACACCCGGTAGGTTCGGTTTTTAAATTGAAATACAAATAGCTACAAAAACCAAATCTCCACTCCACATTCATGTTCT
The DNA here is from genome assembly GCA_029783825.1 of Sapria himalayana. Classification (NCBI taxonomy): domain Eukaryota; kingdom Viridiplantae; phylum Streptophyta; class Magnoliopsida; order Malpighiales; family Rafflesiaceae; genus Sapria; species Sapria himalayana. The sequence continues at coordinate 698,231 of JAREIK010004892.1, forward strand.
TTAAGTTTTAATAAACTTCTATAAATCTAAAACTAAAAAAATTAGCTTTTGAGTTTAGAGATAGAGAGAGAACCGAGACCGAGTGGAGAGAGTGAGAGAGAGTGAGAGAGAGGAGTTGAGAGATTTGAATGAAAAACTCAAATCTCATATTTCATTTATATAGATTTGTTTAATATATATATACATATACATATATATATATATATATATATATATATATATATATATATATTATTTTTAAATATCAAATAGGGCGGAAACATGGCAGCAATTATATTTTCTACTATAGCCATTGGAATTGAATCTAATGGCTCAGATTTAATTTTATATATATATAAACAAAATGTCATGACTATATAACAAAATGAGAAACCATTCACCATGCCACGACTATATCCTAGCACCATAACTCTTTATGGATGACAAAATGATAAAGACATGAGGCAATGACCATTTCATAGTGATACAAATTTTTCTTACAAATATATTAGTCATAACTCATGTTCATTTCTAGTATTATGACTTTATGTTATAAAAAAATTAAGATGCACACCAAAGTCGTGGCTATTTTCTAGATTCATGACCTCAAGCCAAATATATGAAGGTCTAAGTTGACATTCTTCTAAAAGCCACTGCTTCCTATTCAGAGTAATGAAAGGTTGCTAGAGTATAAACATAAAAGATAGAGATTTTTTAAAAATTTATTATTTTCTTTTTCTTTTTCCTCATGCATCAAGCAAAGTCATGGTAACTACAAAATCCTATGGGAAATTTTCTCACTTCATAGGGATTCCACAAACAAGCAAGAGATGTAGAATTAATGTTAATCTCTTGAGTTGGGGGGGCATGACTATCAAACTCTCTTTCTCTAGAATAAATTCGAGAATTTATCCAAATAGCATGGGTCCAGAGTTTATGTAAATTGAGATATGTGATTCAATATTAGTTTTTAATAAATAAATGAATGTATTTGCTTTATTTTATTTTATGAATATTGATGGATGGTGATTTAATATAATTTGAACTAGAATTTCAAATATTAGTAAGTTTGTATGAGATTGTCTTAGTGGATAATAATAGATAAACCTTGAGGCTCGCTCATGCATATGGTATGAAGGAAGTGATAATCATTTTGATTGCAATGTATGAGATAAGCCTATATGTTGAAACTCACAATTTAGATATATTAATTATCATCCAAATGACACGAAGCTTAAAAAATAAATAATTTTACATATCACACTACTACAAAATAGCAAATTAATGACGTTTTATTCCTTGATGCTTTCAGAAAATATCATTATTCTATTTGTAATTAGACATTTAATGACACTTTTATAAAAGCGTCATTATTTCGACAATGTATTCTGTTTTTATGATACTTACTAGAAGTGTCATTGTTAATTTAACAAAACTTAAAATTAATGACGCTTTATATTTTGATGCTTTTATAAAATGTCATTATTATATTTGTAATTATACATTTAATGACGCTTACTAGATCTTTCATTGTTAAAAGTAATATGTTAGGAAAATTTCTTACCTCCTTAAAAATTTCCAAGGAATAAGGGGCTGAAAATTAAAAAATTGTCCCTTTTATTAGTGTTGTGGATGTGAAAAATTTAATTTTGAATTTATTGATTTTTAACTAATTTCTTTTTTATTTTTTTTAAATAATCAATTATATTTTTATTTTTACTCTGTAAAAATAAAAAAAATTATAAAATTTTAGTTGAAAATTATTTATTAAAAATAAACAGAAACTTATGATAAAATAAAAAAATATCTAAATATTTTTACATTCAAAATTGAGTTTTTTATTTATAAAATAAGTAATAATATTTAATTTTAAAATTAATTTGTTAATATTTAATTTATCCCTGAGAGAAATAAAAATATAATGTAAATATAAGGTGATTTAATAAAATTATGTGAAAATTTTAATATTATTTTTAACTTAATTTAATATATTGAAGAATCTATCGCTAGAAAGAGTTGCGCTTCGTCTTCATCACGTTCGGCCATTTTCAACAGCTCGGGTTCAAGTTCGCGTCTTCGATATCATTGGCCATATTTGTAGCATCCTGTAAGTTTCTTCATTAAGTTTATAATTGTATCAGCTCTTCCATACATTTGACTTTTATCAAATAAAAGTGCATTGAATCACTAGAATTGACTAGGTTAACCTAAGAACTGAATGCGAATGTGTTCCGATCATTTTGCATTTATTTGCAGCTTCTTCCAAATTCTCCTGTTTTGCATCTTATATTATGCATAAACTTATCATAATTCACAAGTAGAGAGAAAGAGATAGGGGGAAAAAAATAAACGTTATGTTCTCATTTTTGGTTATGAGAGAGGATTTATCTGGACATGCTTCTCTATGGCATCGTTTTTCATTTCTCTTGGGGATGGAAATCTCTTTGCTTATTTATATCTTTCTTCCTCAGGGTTATTGTATTCTCGCACATTATCTCAGTGAATAGATTATTATGCGGTGCACGACAGGTCCTCGCCGCCCTTTATTGTTAAATTAGTATATATGTTACCAAAATGAATAATATTTAATAACTACCCTTGTTATAATGATATTTTTTGTAGATTGGCAGGATAGAATATATGTTACCAAAATAAACGTTAAGTTCAAATAATCTTGTCATCATTTTCTACATGGCTTTGATTTACAAATTGTGGAAAGTGGAGTTGTACATGGCTTATGCATCATATATTCGGCATCATGTTTTGTGTTGTTATTTTGTGAAGTTTAATTAGTTATGTTTCCATCATTCATTATATTTCTATAATTTTTATATGTTGAATTACGTTAGTATATTGTATGCATGATTCTTAGGCATTTAAAGGTAAACTTTTTTTTGGTAAAGTTAGGAGATCTTCCAACTTTGGAATGGTCCATGAACTATTATGATAATAAATGTATTTTTTTTAATGAGATCAAAGTTATTACTTCTTACTTTCAATTATATATTCAAAACTTGAATATGTAATGATAATTTTTATGTTTTCATACTATCTTTTATTTATGTTGTCAACCATATATTTTTTTTGTAGATTAACAATGGAAAAAATTGTGATATCGACTTTTGACTTCAATACTTTACCACAACAGTATAAATTACCTTTTCACCCTTAAAAAATACAATTATTATTTCAAGGCATAATTTTTTTTCCTGCAGCCAATATTTTATTAATATATCTAAAACTATAAGTTGATTGGATTACTATATTTGTGTAATCTAATAGAACTTGAAATTACATTACATAGTATCTCATCAAGTTTTTTTGATGTGTTGGGAAGATGAAAAGTAATTTAACTTTTTATTTTATTATATTTAATTAGTTTTTGTAGTGTTTTTTAAATTATTTGTGAGATCTTTAAACTCACTACACACCTACATGTTTTAAATGAATTATTATTATCTTGTAATAAAAAAATTTTTATCTATTTTTATGTCATAATTGATACATCTCCTGCTTTATATTTTATCTATTCCTACTAACTTTATTTTTTTTGTTGTTAAATTTGTTTAATCGTATATGTCAATTGTTATATAAATTATTTTTATGATATGTTGTTATCATTCCTATTTTTTTTTCCAATGCTCTATAATATATTTTTTTTCTGCAAGTGTAAGTATTTATTGTTCATCTTTTTGTATGCATGTTACATTATTTGGAAATTAACTCTCAACTTTGTCATGCTAGCAAGAACCAATTTTATGGAGTCAAGGCACACAAGGGTTGCATATATCAGAAATTTTGAATTGAATTTAAGAAATGAATGTTGAAATTGTGTTATATATATACTTTTTATTTGTATGAAGTCCGAGTTCCTCTTTGTACTGGAAAACTGTATTCTTGGTATGGATTGTAAAGAATGTTATTCTTATGTGCATGCAGTATTACAATAACAGGTGAAAATATATTTACAATAATTATTAAATTTAAATTTATTTAAATCATAATCATCCTTGACGCTTTTACTAAGTGTCATAGTTAATAATGACACTTTATTTTAGCGTCAAGGTATGATTCAACGACACTACAAAAAAATGTCATTATATGTATAGACTTTTTATGTCACACTAGCGGATGACGCTATCGATAAGCAACATTATATATATATAATGATGCTTTTTAAGCGTCTTTGATTATGGTTTTTGTACTAGTGTCAATCCATTGTACACATCTTAAAATAACTAGTTCTTGGTTAGGATGGACACTATATAGAATATTCTCACAAGAGATTCACCTTTAGTGTGAAAGCCACATTTTCACTGTGGATGATGGTAACAAGTAATTCTTAGGACATGCATGAGTATATTGTTACTCATGAGATTGTGAAAATCATTATGAGTTATTTTTATTTGCATGATTCCTACTAGTATAACTTAAATAAATTATACGTTAATTGTGTGAGTATAGTGCTTACAAAGTTAGGAGTGTAAATACTTATAAATCATATTAATCTTTAGTCTAAATGATATTTGAGGGGATTAAGAATAATAGTTTGCATACGAAGCAACCATCAATGATAGTTGAAAGCGTTACTTAAAAGATGTGAGATTGTGAATGACTCTTGAACTAGATAAAAATTATTATCTTGGCGATGATGTACCAAGTGGATAACTATGAGAAGACCACCATTTGGATGTGCTCAATGATTAAAACTATATTGTATGTCGTTAGAGTAATGAGTCATTACATAATATCCAAAACTTTACTAAATAGATTAAATTAGGCAACTTAGGGCAATTATATAATATTTGAGTCTTACATAATACAAATCGAGAAGCTTAAATATAATCACATGGATTAAATGAATATCATACACATAAGATTGTATAATAATTTGAATATCATTTTTACTAAAAATGGGTTATCTCGTTATTAAATTGCCAATAAAATTCATATGAAATTGATATCTAGATGAAAGTCTATATCACTAACTGTATGACCCATATACTTGTAAATTTTTATTCACGATATACTCTCCTTAATGAGCTTTTGGAATATCTCCCAACTGATAAAATTAGACAGCATAACAAAGTTACAATATTGTGACACCAACATTAATCTCTCTAGTGCATGATATGGCCATGGCCCTAAAAAAGGCAATGACTCCAAGTATGATCTCTTTTATGCAGCAAATAGCTATGGTATTGGAATAATCATGACATTGGCTTTGATCTTTCTCTAATATATCACATGCCCACAACACTACAAAAGGACCATGACACTAGCAATTAACCATAACATAAAAGTCATGGCTTTTCTTTCTCTTGAGGAAAAGTGTCATGACCTTATGGAATGATAGTACTTGAATAAGTGCTCACTATAACATTCTATGTCCAAAAGTCAAAGTACTGGATAATTAACACAGCTTTGTCCTGAGTAGTTTTAACTTTATAATATTCTATTGCTCAAAATTCACAAGTTTGTTAAAATGCTGTGGCTTTGACTTAAGACTACAAAGTCTTGTTAAAGATAAAGTTACATTATCAAGAAGTGGCCATGATTTTAGTACCAATTGGGTACTTAGTTATTGCAATGTGAAATTAATGTCATAGTCATCTAATATTATGATATAACCATAATTGCAACTTAGTAATAATATCGTAACCACAAAGAATATATTGCATAATCGACAGATTATACTGACAAGATGATAGAGTCATATTGTACAAATTTTGACATGATTAATTAAATAGAGTTTTGGTCGAGAATGAATGCTAAAATTATTCGATGATTCATAAATCACCAAGTAGCCAAAAACCTTTTGATTTGATAACTAATTATCAAAATCTACCAAAATTTCAAAGTCGTAAAATCAATCCAATTATATCTCATTTTCATATCTAATAATACCAAAATTCTCAAGAATACTTGATAATTTGAACACTAAACAAAGCATCATCATGCCCACGTCAATTTTTTTTTCTAAAATTACTCATTCATCTTGTATAAAAAGAACATTTTTCCTCTTTTATTATCATCCACAATTCCAAGTTTAATTATCTTGTATTTCATTTTATTATCTAGTTTATTACATTATTATTATAGAATTTTTTATTTTAAATTATTGTTTAGTTTTATTTTATTAACAAAGTGGAGTTGAACAAGAAAAAGCGATAGAAGGTAGAGAAAGAGGGGGTGATTAAGAGATGAAAAAAAGAATTAAGAATTTGAGAGTGGAGATGTAATAAATAGATAGATATAGAAAGATAGAGAAAGAATACAAAGAATTAAGATTTGAAGGAAAAATGTATATAATGAAAATTTATCTAATTAACCTATGTACCCCTATATCACATGTTAAAAAAAAATTGTAACTTAATGTATTTTTCCATCAAAATTTAAATATGTTTACGTATGTTAAAATGAGTTATAAACCCATATTTCTTGGGCTATGAACCTATGGCATCAGAGAAGATAAGACCTCAATTCCAATAATTTGAATAATGTGATTGACAAAGATATCATAAGATGCATATCTTACATTTTTGAAAATCAATCTCATGTTCTCATGGTTAAGCAACTTGCCCATTATACAATCAAACTACTATATTATTAGTAAATGAGTTATATGTTATAATCAAATTAAATGATATAATTATATTTAGCATGATATGTATATATAACATTATATATACACATACTTATGGTAATACTACATTTACATATATAGTTACACACACACACACACACACACACACTTGTATATATCATGATATATAGTTCTACTCTTATATATGTATATATAATGATATATATCTCATATATAAGCATTATATCTACTTACATCACATATAACACATATATACTTCTACATTCCTTTGCCATACTCTGTGTGTATGTTTGTGTGTGTGTATGCATTCATATAGTATTTTAACTATATGTCATGACACACACACACACACACACACACACACTATGTATCATGATATATTTTCATTTTTGCAAAGTTTTGGGTTCTTTTTGTATTAAAAACACTATATACTTTTCTTCTATATCATACACATGATATGTAACATCAATCTCATATATTTTTGAGATTGATGCGATGTGCTCCAAAATATAAAAAACATAATTTTTTTTTTTAAAATTGTGGGAAAGAGACGAGACAATTGTATAATTAGAAAAAAAAAACAATTACTTTTCATTTTAAAATTAGGACGGAAATGACGTTGACGCCGGTTGGGTGGTGGAAGCGTAAGTTTGACTCTATTCCTAACCTGACCATGAGCTGCAAAAACAGAACGGAAAAGTCATTGATTATTTGATCTTCTCTATGTAGTCCGTCTACATTTTGGTTTGAGGATTTGCATAAGTTTCCTCATAATTTTGGATTTACAGCTGACGAAACGAAACAATTGGATTTCTGCACTAGGGCTCGAAGAAGCTCTAATGTCTGCTCCCTGTTGTTCCAACTATTCATCTTCAGATATAACTTTTGTTTTTTTGACCTCAAGGAAGAAGCTCTATGTTTCGAGGAATAGGCTTTCTCCTTTTGTTGAAAACCTTAGAATCTCTGGATGCCAATTGAAATTAGCAAGCAAAGTGAGTATGTCGCTTATTTTTCGGCCATTTAGTGCATTGGTTGCACGGGGATTATTTTTTCCAAGTGTCTCTTTGACATCAAGGTTGCATTGTGTTTTTGTTTCCTTGCTGGCGTTGGAAGAGCTCATCCAATCCATGCTAGGATGAGTTTTATTGATTGCGAGGGAAAAATTAGATGATTAGATGTTATTTCCATTTTTCTCCAGAAGCAGAGAAGATTTTCTTTTAAGCAAGAGGAGTTTCCGCATGCTGATCCTTGCTCAGAAAAGATTGGTCACTGTACTTCAGATGATTCCGTGAGTTCTGAAATTGATTTTTTTACTGATGATACAAAGGATTGGGTTTCATATCTTAGAGAGGTATTTAATAATCTTTTGTTTTGTTTGTAGCCGCTGTTTCCGTCTTTCAATGTCTGTGAGCTTTTTTTTTTTTTACTTTTGTATGATGGAAATGATGTCTCAAAACCAGTTTATATATCTAGACTAATTTTCTGAAGTCTCGAAGCCTTTTATTAGATGTTACATTTTTCTGTTATTTGGACAGTTGCTAGCTCTTATTTTTCTATTGCTCCATAGCCTGTTCTATCAATTTTATTTTTGGGTGCACCTTTCATGGAGCTATCATGCAATTTATGTGATGTAATGTCATCTTGAATTGCCCTTTCACGAACTCATTTTCATCCTCAAAAACTAAATGTCCACAGCCTCTATATGCATCTCATTTCCAATCCATTTCTATCATTTATACATTTTATGCTTCTTGTCAACTCAAATATGCTGTCAGATGTTAGGATATCTTAATTTCCACCATTCAAATATTTATACTGTGAAAGTAGAATAAAGATTTAGAGCAACTCCAACCAGAGTTGCTAAACAGGGTGTCATCCCCGTAACTGTTAAAATGACACCTAAAATATTATTTTTCTTCGCTCCAACGGGGATGGTATCTGGGTTGCCAAAATAGCATCCGTAAAATTGGGGTACCATAAATGGCAACCTTGGAGAGAGAAAATTATAGATGCAAAAATGTGGTTATTTTACTATACATATCAACATATATATCCAACGGATATATTTTAATTTATTTTATAAATTTAAATGGAATGCTGCTGCACAATTCAATTCCATCTAGTTTTGTTTTTTTTGAATACTCTACTATATAGCTTCATTCCAGCAATCAAAAAAAATCTAAAAAAATTATTTATTGCCTTTCATATTTGCATTCCATCATTGCATTCCTTCCATTAATCTGCCAGAAGAGAAATATTTCCAAAAAAAAGGTCCTTATCTTTTATTTTATATTTTGATTTTATAATTAATGTAGATAATTTTTTAATTTTTTAAATTGTTTTTAATTTTAATTTTTAATAGATTCAATTGAATGTTTTATAAATTATTCATTATATAAATTGATTAGAATATTTTTTTGTAGATGAATTTGCAATATCATGGTTCATTAACTGATTTGCTAATGAACGAGACCGACTTATATGATAATATTATTCAGAGCAATCCAGCAAATTTGGCAGCAATACAAAATAAAATCGTTTCAAATGTGAGAAAGTCGCAAAGGACAGAATTTATCTGTTGAAGAAGATAAATTAATTGTGTCAGGATGACTCAATACGAGCAAAAATTCAATTACTAGGAATCAACAATAAAGTGGTGCATTTTGGCAAAGAATATCACAATACTTAGAACTTAATGGAGATAATAACGAAATGCATTCCCAATCTTCTATTAAAAATCGTTGGAGTGATATAAATGTAAAATACAATAAATTTGTCGGTTTTTATGTCAAATAGAAAAACTACGACAAAGTGGACATACCGAGCAAAATAATGTAAGATTTATATTTTAAATTCAGACACTAGCAAGATTTGATTTCTTAATAATTTATTGAATTATTTTAAATGATTTTAGGTTGATGAAGTGAAAGAAATGTTTGCTAAGATAATTGGAAAACTATTTCAATACGAACATTGTTGGAATATATTGAAAATAGAGCGAAAATGGAATAATAATTTGATCAGCAATAAGAGAGCCAAAACTCATTCAACTAGTAGTCCTACTGAATCAACTCATGTTGAATCTAGCTATTTAACTCCATATTTATGGGACAATACTGAATCATCGTTCTCTTTCAACCTCAAAAGGTTATTGGGCAAAAAAGCTTCGAAGAAAAAACTTAAAAGCAAAGATAAATAAATTGATGATGAAATGTTAGTAGATTATCATCACTGGAATAAAAGAATGGAAATAGAACAACAAAAAATTGAGCGACATGAAATGATTTATGCGCAACAGGAGATAGTACTGGAGCAACATCGCAAACAGTTAGAAATTGAAGAAAAACACGTGCAAGAAATTCAAATGCAAAATGAGATGAAAATTATGGAAACCGATACTACTAGCATGGACCAAATTTTTGTAACATATTCGAATAACTTGAATATAGAAGTTATGAAAAAGTAGGATTTTATTTTTTAGTCGTTATTTATTATGTTTTAAATTGAAATTTAAAAGATTAATTAAAAAAAATATATTAAAGTATTAAAATGGCATTTCATTATGACATCTACCCCTGGAGCAAAAAAAAATTTTTTACGTGCTAAAATACCATTCAAGGTGCCAAAATGATATTCGACCCCCCATATTTAGCAACTTCCATTGGAGTTGCTCATAAAAGAACAAAAGCATTAAAAGTAGTTGAACTAGATAATATTTAAATTGAGACATAGAAATGTCTAGAATGAAATGAGACTCAAAGGTTAATGATGTTATTTAATCAAAATTTAAATACTAGAAAGACATAAGAATCTTAGATATAATTTTGATGTGCTAATATATAAAAATAAATATAATATTTGTTGAGGTTCAATATAATTTGTAAATTTATTTTATTTATTTTCTTTTTCATTTATATTATATTAGTATTTGACATGTGGGTTGCTCCAACCATACTATATGCATATATATATATATATATATATATATATATGCATATTTTCTATTTTTTTGAAATATGGACAAAAATTATTATTTTTTTATATTTTTTATTTTCTATCTTTTCAATCTTCCCCCATTTAAATCCTAAATTCAAGATTAAAGATGATATCAGAGCATTTAGGTCATAAAAGGGTTGGTTCTCAATTTTGTCTGGCAGCACAACTTTGGCTAGTGTTGCGACAATGTATGATATCATTTTGTATTGATAATGGCCGTGTCATCGTACTATGGAGATAAAGGTAAGATTTTGTGAGGTTTTTTCACTTCTGGTTGAGTGAATTGTAATTGTTAGACATGAGATGAAAAGTTTGTGCTGGTCGTATAAAGTGATGATGATCTAGATGGTATTTTTTGTGTTAGTTCGTACGATGACGTTGGTAAAAATTTGATATAGTACTATGTTGGTGCTTAGATTAGTGTTGAGTTCCTATTTAGAAAATTCTAGCATGAAATTATGATGTTTTGTGGTATTTTTTCTATTTTATTGGTGTTAGTTTTTGTGTGGTTTTTATAAAAGAAAAATGATGATTGGAATTAATATAAGATTATGATGGATAACATAGTAGAAATTGATGATATATTCATATTTACTATTGGTTATCTTTGAAAGGATTTGTTTTGTTGATCAATAATATATGAAATATCTGTTAGATTAGTCATTTTGGGCTGAAATAAATGAGTAGTTAAAGATCAATATGTAATTATTAATATATTTAAGATATTCAATTGATCTAAGTGTATTCAATATATTTAATTCTTATAATATGTGAAAGAAAGTTTGAGATTTGACTATGTTGATGTGCTTGTCAGAGATGTTTCATTTATATTATAATATTACCCAGTTATTAATATGTTGGCTAAATGTTAAGAATGAAATAACTTATTATGTGATTTGAACACAATTATGTGAGAGGATTGGTTAGGTGATATATATGTTGATAGACTAAATTATATCGATGAATTTAGATGATCAAATTTATAATATTTTGTGCTTGGATGTGTTGGGGGGAGCATTAAACTATTTTGCAAACTTAAATCCTTAGTAAGAAGTTGCTCTTGTTTTTTTAGAGATTTGCTAGATGTTATTCCAATTGTCTATATCTACACTCATATCATGCAGAATTGAGATGATCAATCAAATAATTATTAGATTTGATCATATATTGGTAGTAAGAGAGCTAATATGGGTGTTTCGAGATAAATGAAACTAGTGGTGACTTATTTTTTTTTTTGTGGGAAGTTGGGACGCATTAGGAAATATGGTGGACATTATATCTTGAGTTATTAATTTATGTTTTATAGTTCAAAGGATATAAAACAAGCTATTAAATTAATTCAGGCCATACATTCTATGTGTATACCTATTGGTATTGTTATATTTACTCATGAGGAGTATTCCAGACTCCTTTTTTAAAGCATAGCTAGCTCTAGTTGAGATACTTTTATGTCTTTGATTTTTTTTTCACATTAACTCATTTCATACTTTTAGTTTATAGATTTATGAGCTAATATTCATATTATAAATAATTATGTTTATTGTTGCTTATTTTATAGTCTAGAATATATGATATTATTGTTGTCACTGATATTTTTTTATGAGCAAAGAGTGTTGAGTTTTTTTTTTTGATTTGAGTTCTTTTATTTTAAAATTTTGTTATAATTTATTTTTATTCAATTATTTTATTAAGTAATTATGTTGTGATATTTTCTTTTTTTTTGATATTTTGGTGTATGATCGATAGATTAAGTAGAATATATTAATTAAGAATTAAGTGAGATGAATTTTACTTGTTTTATAGACCCTTAGGAGCTTGTATAGTTGTTTGACTACTATTGATTAATTGATTGTACTCTTATGGTTTGTATATAAGTATTATTAGACAAGCTTAAGATTTTGGAGCCAAGCATAAATGTTTAGTAGGTGTTAGTAGAAATTCATTTTTTTTGATCTGTAATTATGATTTATGAAATAATTACTTAATTAATAATGTTTTCCTAAATTTTATTGACAATGAAATTTGTAAGTTATAAAAATATATTAAATCTTTTTATTCGGCATATCCGGTAGATCTTAGCAGAAACTCATTTTATTTGATTTTTTCAAATATTTGAAAATCCGGTAGGATGATCAAATATGATATTATTAGATATTTTATTATTTTTATTGATAATTATATTAGATATTTTTGATTATTAATTTTTAAAGAAAGATTCTAAATTTTTTTTATATTCATAAAATTTTATGAAAAAATAAGATCATAGTTAAGTTATAGTTTTAGAATGTGAAGAAGTAATAATATTTTGGAATATAAATGCCATTATTTTTTGTATATTTTTGAGAATCTTGAAATAATTTATCATATATTCTGTGTTAATATTCATAAGTATAATGAAATAATTGAAATGAAGAATTGATATTTAATTGAAATGATTAGGATAATTCTATTTTATAGGAATATTCATTAATATTTTTGTAGAAAAATAATGTTAATCATTAATTTTCTATTAAATTGAATATTGTATTCTATCTTCTCATATTGTATATTTTATCAATTTTTATATTTAGAGAGAATTTTTTTTTATATTTTATCTAAAATTTGTGTGTTTTTTTTGTTTAGAAGTTCTCCCAAGGTAAAGAGAAGATCACTATGCTTGCCATAAAGTTTGCATTTTTCTAGTTCTCTAATACTTAGAAAGGATATATTTGTTAATCATCAGAGATTAGGAGGATTATAATGATTGTGATTCAAATATTCTTTGAGAATAAGTCCTTCAAGTACTTGATCTAAAAGAACTTAACTTTGGATACTATAATTATATGATTATTTCTTTATCATAATTGTTACTCCTCGTAGAGTAATAATCAATCCTACTCTTGCTCATGCACTTGATATTATTAATATAATTAATTTTGAGAAGGGTAGCTAGACTCTTCTTGATATTAGTGCAATTTATCTTAGAGCAGTGTGCTAGGAAGAGAGATGAATATTAAAAGATTTTATGATTTCAATTTAAAGGTATGTATAAGACGAATACATACATAGTTTTTCTCACATGAATCTTCTATCGGGTTAGTTGATTCTATTCATAGTTATGACTTAGACCTTTTGACTATTTTATAGAAGGAACTAATTATGTTTTCTACTTAGTGTTCATTGTATTATATATTTTCTTATTCTTATTTTAGTATAATATATTCTAGTTTTTTATTATTTCTTGATAGTTTTAATATTTTTGATTTTTTTTTGAGATACTTGGTCACTTATAATAATGACATATTATGTTGGATAAATTGAGCTTAATTACTTAAAAGCATATTTGAGATTTTATTTTGAAGTTTTTAGGTAAGCTTGTAGTGGGATGCAAGTGACGTGCGTGGTGAAGATTGAATTTGAAGGGAAGCATGATCGACTCAAGACTTGGTTGCTAGTCAGAGGATTTATATAAGTTTATGATGTTGATAATTAAGATATATTTTTTTATGTGGTCAAGATAACTATTATTAAGTTAATATATTTCATAGTTGTATTGTATATTAGTTGAATGTGAGAAATATATTTATTTATCATAATATTGAGGAAGATGTGTTAATTTTGTAGTCATTAGGTTTTATTATTTCATAGATTATTGAAAATTTTTTATGATATGAAGTAATCTTTTGCAACATAGTTTAATAATTTTTTTTTCTATGCTCATCACTTTTGGTCTTAGGTGATGTGTATTATATTATTCTTGTTTTACTGAAATAAATTATTAGAATAATATATGATATTAGTGATATATATTGATGATATTATGATAATAAAAGATGTTATTCTCATAGACAAACTTTTAGCCAAGAATTTAAGATGTCTTATATATTTTTTAGGTATTGAAGTTGGACACTTATGAGAAATGTGTTTTATTTCTCATAGAAAATATATTTTAAATATTTTGTTTGATATTGATAAGATGAGATACACATCACTTGATTTATCATTTGATTCGAGTGTAGACTTATCTACACATTGATTCTTTAATTGACTCAATTAGATAAAGGAGAATTATGTGAAAATTAAATTATCTGATAATGATTAGATCATATATCACGTATGCTATTAATATTGTCTATTACTTTTTAGTTTCTCTTTGACAAACTCAAATAAATATAGTTCTCAAAAATTTAAAATAATTTGATAATAGTTCAATAACTGTTTGATCATTGTTCTAACTAGTTATTCTTGGCTAATAATTATTGCAGTTGAATAACTAATCTAGATTTAAAAATATTAGTTTTATGAGAGATGAGTTTATTATGAAAATTATTTTCTACTAGAAAAAAATTTAAAAATGTCAAGAACAAATAAGTATATTGTATATGAGTAAATAAAGAAATAAGCGCAGGTAAAAGTTTAGAAATTTTAAATCAATGTATTGAAATATAGAAACATTAACAAGATAATAAATTTAGTAGATACAATTCATTAGAGAAAAATAATTATAATTTATTTCTAACAGATTAAGTGGAAAGAAAACAAAACAAAGATATTTAAATTTTTTTTATTCTAAATCAAATAAAAGTTGGAATAAAGTGTGTATAATAGTGAATATTATTTTTAGTAAAGCAATAATCATCATTAGAAACTTAAAAAATAACATTAAAATTTTTAGATGAAGATTTAGATGTATTAGTATGAATATTCTTCAAGTTAATTTAAATGACTAAATTAATAATAATTTTTATGAACCCTTGGGGGAATTAATTAAATCTCTAAGATTGATAAGATTTTTTAGGTGAAGATTGTAATGATTATTTAGGTAAAAAGAATATATGAAAGACTTTATAGATATTAAAACTTTGAAACACAAAAAGAATATGATTGCTATTCTAGATTGTTATTTGCTTGTAATTTTAGGATTGTTAATATTTTTTGTAAAAAAATAAAAAAAAACTTTATGATACATGTGAGTGTATGTAATGTAAGATAAATTGGTTATTTTATTATTGAGAGATAAGTCCTGAAAAAATAAATGTTTTATGGTTATATTAGGGGAATATATAAAAATTCAATATAAATTGATAGTTTTCAATTTTTATGTTATGAGTAAAAAAATTTAATGGTAGTTTAATATCAAGTTAAATAGAAATTTAAGTAGTGGACATTGAAATGAGATTGTTAAAAATTTTAAAATGTAGTCATGTATAGTTTTAATCATAAATAGTCGTAAAAATTTAAACACATGAAGATAATTTATTTAAATTAAATATGCTAAATTAAAAATAGTATTAGATATAAATTTAAATCATTAATAAGATATGAAAATTTATTTACTAAATTAATTACTAAAGAAAGAAAAAAAGGATATAAAGTTAGTTAAAATCAATGAATGAAAAATTAGAGATGTAAGTTATATTATATGTATCAAGGATGAAAATGTTAAAATTATAATATAGATTAAACTTGCTTTAGATAGATGAATAAATTATTTTATAAATTTGCTGAATGAAATTCATATAAAATAGTTAAATTTGAATGACTTTAATTATTATTGTAGAATGACTTTTATATTTTATCATAAAATTAGTATAAAATAGGTAGCAAAAATTTTAAAAAGGATAAAAGTAGTAAAAAAATGGAATAAGTTGAGATTTTAATTGATGCATAAAAATATAAAAGTGAAGTTGATATTTTATGATTATCTTAAACACAATTTTATTGATGATTGTATGTCATACTAGGGTGAATGAGGATTTATTAAATATGATATATATAGATGTATACGGATCTAATTGTGATAAAATCTAATAGTGATTTAAATATTTTGTTATTTTTATTAATGATAGTATATGATTTACTTAGTTGTTTTTTTTATTTTTATTTTATATTTTCATATTTTTTTTGTTATCTCATAAAAAAATAAAAAAATTATTTTAATGGAATTTGTTCCTTGTGTGCAAGGCTCCCACTTAGAGTGGGGTCTAGTAGAGGTTAATAGTTTTATAGTCTTATCTCTGAAAATTAAAAAGATTATGTTTGATGAATCTCAAGCTCAAGTCATACCACCATTGGACGAAGATACTTATCATCTTACCAAGACATGACTTTCAATATATATATGTAACATAATAATTTCTCATGTAATCAACAATTTAATACTATTTTCCCTTAAATATATTGAAGTATAAAGTTCTAATGAGATATAATGTATTAATATTTGTATGATCATACATAAATTATTTTAATAAAACTATAAAAATATTGAGTAACATTATATTAAAATATATGTAAGATAGCTTAAACACTTTTTATGCCAATATATTACACAAAAATCATGCAATCAATAGAACTATATTGATTACATTATCATGCATCATACTTTCTATGCTAATATATATTTGCATTATATGATTGTATAAAAAAAGATAAATATTTAGTTGAGACATTTTAGATATTGCTTTTTGGTAGAAGTATTTTGAAGTAATTTTGGGAATATATAGTATTAATTATAAATTATCTCATCAACTGAATATTTTTATGTCATTTTTTATTGTGTCTTTTTATATCTTATATATTGAAGAAAGAATATTTAGATTGTTTTCCAAAATTTTTAGTAATATTTATTTTATTCATAATCTTTTCATAGGATGAGTTAACATGATACTAGGACTCTGACATATGTATTTCTTGGTTATTTTAGTACTAAAAAAGAGTATACATATTTTTCACTAGATTTTAGTAGAGTATTAATAAGTAATAATATTATTTTTTTTGAACAGAATTTATTTTATAGTGAGCCAATAAGAATAAATCTAGAAGATATATCTTGACTCGTTACTTTTTCTTATTTTTTTTTTCAATTCAACTTGTGTCACTATTGAGGAGAGAGAATTACTTGTTAGCTATATATGAATTTATTGATTTAAAGATATTCTTATAAAGTTATAATATGCACAAAGAAATACAAATAAGATTGGCTCTAAAAAGAGTGATTTTTTTTAGGAGAAGAAATCCCTCTCGACTCTAAATGACACAGTTATTAATGAGTCTATTATAGTGTTGACCCATGACAAGTTAGAGATTATAAGAGTTGATCATCTATAACTTAGAGTTTATGTTAGGAGAAATGAGATAAATATATTCTTATTCAGAGTATATGAGAATTTTCCAAAAAGCTTGGTGATTTTGAAGTCAACTCTTCTAATCTTGATTTTTTGTTTATTTTTAAAAGAAATAGAGAAATTATACTTTGCATTTGCATATGATTTTACATGTATTATTTTATCCATATTTTTTTTTACTTTTTTTATTATGTTTTTTGATGATATTAGGATACTAAAATTTTTTTCTGAGATAACTTTCACAAATTGATGTCCTTAACTTCATGTTAGATGAGATACTAGTCTTTATTCCAAAGAAATTTGAGAATTAGTATCTTGATTTTTAGGAATATATGTTATTGATTTTAAGTGTGTATTCACCTAGAAGGTATATCTAGATTGCAAAGTAAATTTTCTTATGATGAGATTCATTAAAGAAAGATTTACTAAGATATTTAATGTGAATCATAATGATATTTTTTTTCAATAGTCAATATAATTTTAATATGAATATTTTTGTAATTGGTTGCATTGCATAGATGGAAGATATATTAACTAGATATGAAAAATATAAATTTTCACAAAGATCTCAAGGAGGAGGTCCATATGAAGTGATCACTTGAGTTTCAAGTAACATAATTAGATTTAGTTTTACAAATTGTAGAAATTGTTGTGTGATATATGACAATTATTGAGAGTTTGATTTGTGATATTTTTATATTAGTTATCTCGTTTGATTTATATATACGTGTTATAGATTTTTTTTAATATTTTGGAGGATATCTCATACTAGGATGATCTTGCTTATTATATATATATAAAAAATTTTATTACGAGAGATAATAAGTTGAGAATTACCTAACTTATTTCATATTTTTAGTCATAATCCAAGATAAAAAACCTTAAGAGATTCATATACTCTCTTGGGATAAATATGAACTACTCTAGGAGAGATTATTTTTGTCATAGAAGTAATATGTGCATTATATTTTTATATAGATTAGTCTTTTAGGTTGTATTACAATAGATGCTTCAATTGATCACATATTGAATTTTTATCCGATATGATTCTTCTAGTTGAATTTATTATTTATAAGAGAATTATTAGAAATATTAATTATCTAATTATGAATAAACTAGATATAACTTATCTGATTTATTTGATCATGACATAATTTTTCTCATGCTGAGATATATGAAAAAGTTTCTAGATAATGAGAAAAATTTTAGTGATCATAGTTACTTATAATCAATTTAGTATTTAGATTTGAGTTGCTATCAGTTTGTACGAGAGAAGATATATTATAATTTATATACTTTTTTTGAGATAATTATATCTACAAAAAAAAGTAATAGATATATGATATTTTGAGATTTAATATAGAGATAAAATTTAGGGCTACAATAATGATTATTTGTGAAATATTTTGAATCTAATATTTATGTGATTACTTGATAGTCAGGTAGAGAGACATGTAATATTCAATTTGATATTTCATAAGCAGATAAATTACATAAATATATATTATTTATTCATTAGGGAGAAGATTTATAATTGATTATTGTTATAATCTCTATTTCTATAATAGATCAGTCATCAAAATTTTTCACAAAAACTTTGGAGAGATCTAATCTTTCATTTTTTTCTTCAAGTTTGATGTTTTGGATTTTTACACGATAGCTTGTGTGGGGCTTTGTTTTTTTAGTTTATAATTTTGTTTTTGTTTTTTTTTTTTTTGTATTAGTTATTGATGATAGTACCTGATATTGTGGGTCATCCCAATTCATTTTGTCTATTATATATTGAAGTTTTGAGAGAGGATAATTGAAAAAAGAATTGAGAGTTTAATTATTATATTGGAGGAGATGAAGATTGTATTTAATACACAAAGCTTACACTCAGTATGAGTCTGGCTATAGTTAAAATCACAATAATTATATCTTTGATAATCAGAGATAATGCGTCTAATGAGTCTTGAATACGAGGTTTATTTCCTTTAAACAAAGATACTTATCGTCATACCAAAGTATAATTTCTAATATATATATATGTAGTACAAGTACTTTATATGTGATCAATAATCAAAATATTATTTTTGTCAAAATATTAATTTTTGAATTCTAATGAGATCTGATATTTTAGTCTATATCTAAATTGTAATCATACATATTTTAATTATTATTTAATGAAATTAATTTTATTTTATTTTGATTAGGTATATTATGACAATTATTTTCGTACATTAACATATTATAGAGAAATATAGAGTAAAAAATAATTATATTTAGATTTTATTGATTTAGAAAATATATGTAATAATTTATTTGAGAGTATGTTATAGGTAATATGAAGGGAAAATATTTCTTTATTTTATTTATATTGATTAGTATATGTTATATGAAAAATATTTATTTTGAATTTTATTTTGATGATAAAATACATCAGGAGGTATATTAATATATGTTATTTGTAGATTATATTATTATAATTGATAAAAATAATAAAAATAAAGTAAAAACTATGATAATTATTTTCTTGCATAGACATTTTATTGAAAAAAAAATGTGTTTAGCTTTTATTGATTTTAAAAAAATATACAATAGATAATTTGAGAGTTGATGTGATAGGATATGTATGTACACATGACAAAATTAGAGAAAAATATCTTATATGATTTGTATATGTGAAGAAACTATCATTTATAATATTAATTAAAAAAAATATTTAAATTAACAAATTAATGAAATATATAAAAGATATAATTGATTATTGAAATTTCAATGAAGATAATAAGAGAAGATCTATATTAGTTGAGTTTGTATGAGAATTAAAATTTATATGAGTATTCTTGAGTATATCAAGAAAGTACTTAAATAAGATTGATTTATAATAAATAAAATATCTATTAGTATTAACATGATTTTTTATATAATCATATCTCATTAAGTATTATGTTTCAGATTAATGTTTTTAGCAGCCACTTTACTTAGTTCATTATAGTTATTTCAACTCTAACTCTATTTGGGGACTTATTACATGTTTTACTCATTAATTTACAATTTGTTAGATTTTTTTTCATAGGGTCTCATTTAATGATATTTTATTTGTTTTGACAATATTTGAAATAATGAATTCATGTTCTTGTTTTGATGAGTTTGGCATGGGAGTCTATTTCATGTGTGTCCTAATGCAAAAGGATTTTGAATTCAATCCAATTATAATATTCACTTGTGTGTTATGAGATCAATTCTAAAATATACATATTTTTGATAAGATATCTTGATGGTTGTTGTTATGCTGACATTGAGAAGACATAAGAATTCAAGCGAAGATTGAAAAAGATAAAAATTATTATACAATATTTTGTAGTTTACAAGCATATTATTTTATGTAATCATTTTTTATTTTATTGTATTATTTTATTATTTTATTATTGATGAAAGCACTCAACATATAAACTATTTTAATTTATTGGCCTATTATTATTATATAAGGAGGTTACTATTACATTTTTTTAATGAGTTTGTGTTGATTATTGTTTCTTTATTTGGCTTGAAGTTCAACATGATATTAAAGTAAACACTCTAGTGAAAACCAACTCTATGGCATGTTAGGGCTACAAATCCTAGAGAGCAAGAGAGGGGACACATGCATTTTTTTAGTATGGTGCATGTAAACATGGATGCTACAATGCAGGCACATGAGTTGAAGGATGCACACGTCAATGTGCTCTAATTACTATTGTTTTACACCCACTATGTGGGATGGGGCATTGGTACCCATTTTGTCAATGCCATAAGAAGGAAGGCATCACTAGAATTCTAATAATGGTGGCAATAAAAACCCCTCTAGGAAATTTACAGTGAGGCAGAATGTGTGTTTACTCCGAAACTTTAATATTGGAACAAGAGGAGCAATTTGTCTTGGTCCATCCTAGATTGTGGAATTAGTTTGGCCATGGAACTCTAATTTTTAGGACTTTAATTTTGGATTGGAAGAGCTCAATGGGTTTTATCTAAAATTAGGGTTTATTGTTTCTTTGGGGGAAGATCATTATTTTCCTAAATTATAATTTTATATTAGGAAAATCCTAATTCACTTTTTGGTAGCAAATTTTTATTTTTTGATTGTTGGTTTGTTTGGGGAGCTATGACATAGTATCGTATATAAACATAAAGATTCTTCCTATATTACATATTTTATAGAAATAATGATCATGTTAAAGATAATTATTTAGTATTATTTCTAGAGGGAAGATCTAAGAAGTACAGGCACGAATTCGGACACGGGGATATGACATAACGGGATATGAGGATACAGTAAATTTCAAAAAACCGAGATACAGATACAGCTAAGACATGACATGATAAAATAAAAATAAAAATAATTATATTTATAAATATAATTTTTAAAAAATAATTTAAATAAATATTAAAATAATCTAGATAAAAAAATATGGCATGGTTTTAAAAAATACGGCTAAGATCAATATCCCCACTCGGACCCGGCCTCCCCCCTGTTCCAAGTTCGGAATCTTTTCATTCCAGGTTCGAAGTACATGTCGAGTTGTCTCAAAGTCATGTAGGACACGTATCTAAAATTTTGATCTGTAATTTTGGTCAATAATATGTTATGTGGTGTATCAGACACATATCCAACGTGTATCTAGCCATATCCACGTGTCCTACACAGACACTCTTATCCATTACCATATCCATGCTTCATTGGAGAAGATTAAAAATACTAAATAATATTGAGAAAGACATGTAATTATCGAAATCATCCAAAAATCTTCATAGAATCTTTTCATTGCAACTTTTGATGAATGTGAATATTTGATATTTCTTCCTAGTAGTGCCAAAATAAGCTTGTCTTAACCCCTAGGTGCTATAATTCTTGTATCTTTTTTTTTTTACACTATTGTATTATTAACGCAGAAGTAAATATTAATATTATAAGTGATTATTGTTATTTTTTTGAATATTGTGATAGTCGATAATCTTTTAAAAGATATTATATGCGATAATATTTAATTTGACTTTTTGTTTTTTTTTTTTTGGTATTTTGTATATTCTTAATTGTAATATTAATTTTAGTTTTGAGTTGTATTTTTAGATAATTTAACTTTAATTTTAATTTTGATTTTATTTTTTTTTATTAATATTTATTTAAAAGATTCAAAGACTCTTAAGGAAGATTTCTTTTGGAACTTAATAAAATGAATTATATATCTTCTTTTCTATGTTATGATCTTATGATTAGTGTTTGACTTTGTTGGACTCCTTATTTATTCATAGCATGGTCATTAATTTGTGATCAAATAAATATTAAACTTTAGGCTTAAAAATGTTTTTATACTAGAATATGAGGCATGTTAGTCAAAAAAGCATAGTAAAGTTTTTTATCATACTCGTCAATATAGAATGAGTAAGAATTTATTCGATTTGATATACTTAGTCATATGGGGATTTAATAAAGATATGACTAAAGATGGTTTTAGGTCTATTTATTATTATTCATGATTGCTCATGATATGTATAACTATTGTTTTCGTGTTATCTTATATCTCTTTTTTATTTTTTAGATATTTCATAAAGTAAT
Organism: Sapria himalayana; assembly: GCA_029783825.1. Classification (NCBI taxonomy): domain Eukaryota; kingdom Viridiplantae; phylum Streptophyta; class Magnoliopsida; order Malpighiales; family Rafflesiaceae; genus Sapria; species Sapria himalayana. The sequence continues at coordinate 721,497 of JAREIK010004892.1, forward strand.
AAAAAATAACTTGATAAACATATTAAAAAAATAAGAAATAATAATTTACAAAAATATATGTTAGACAATCAATACTTTGTATGGATTAAGAGATTCTATATCGGATTTTTTTTGTTAGTACACTCACATAATGTAGTAGATGAAAGTAATAGATATCTGATTGAAATGATTTGAGTACTCATATTTAGGAGGAATATTCTAAAATATTTATTAGGATATGTAATGCTAACTATAAACTAGCTTATTTATTGATTTTTTTTTCAGTGTATGTTATTTTACATCTAGTATTTTGGAGAGGTTGTTTGGATTGACTTTAAGATTTATTGGGAGTACTTAATTTGTATATGATTTCTTTCGATGATAGGATAAGTTGGTACTCATGTCCTTAAAATATTAATTTTTTGAATATTTTAGTTCTCAAAGAAGATGTAAGTATTTTTTTTATAAGAGATTAGGAAGATTTTAGTATATGCTGATTTTATCTTTTTCGAGCATGAGTCATTTTTTTGTGATCCTAAGAAATATAAGATTCTAGAAAATTTAACAAGGATTAGGGAGGTTAGAGAATTTTTCAAAAAGTATTGAAAACATAAAAAGTTATAGGACTTGATGATATTACTATAAAAGTTAGGAGTTATAAGTGAGATATGCATAATATTATTGATTAGGTTGTTTAACAAGATTATAAATATCAAAAAAATATCAGATAAATAAAGATAAAATATTTTAATTCACTTATAAAAATAAGATAGATATTCAAAATTATAATAATTATTGTGGTACTAAACTTGTGAGTTGCACTATGAAATTTTAGAAATGAGTAATTAAATACAAGTTATGAAGAGATAAAATTTTCAAGAAATTAATTTAAATATATGTTAAGTAACTCTATTATTAAAATAACTCACATAGATGATATAATAAAAAAAATTAACATAACTAATATTATTTTATTATAAATGTTATAATAAAATCACTCTATTATTATATCACATTTAAAATAAGTCTCATAGTGTGCATGCTAGGAAGTATGAGTCTTTTAAGTGAACAAACAAAAAAACTAGCGATTGATCTAGGAGGAGTTAAGTAGAAGTTGTAAATAAAAAATTAGTAATTAAAATATTTAATAAATAAAATATTTAATAAACTAGCGATTGATCACCTTCTCCCATCATTTTAATAAATGAAAAATAATATCATATCATATGTATCTTCTCCACTTTATAATAATTATTGTGACATTGCTAGTGTGGGAACAATCAACAATATTATGGGTAATGAGTGAGACAGAATATAAATTTAATTAATGAGAAAATTTTGGAATGTGATGATAATAAAAAATTTAGACAATTGATTTAGAGATTACGTTAAATAGTTTTTCAATGATAATTGGAAAACACACATACATTGTCTTGTGCATCACATGCATAAGTCTAAATGAATTTAAAGTTTAGAATTGATGAAATAGATATGCTTAAACATTGTTTACAACATGAATGTTACTTTAAATTGTCATGTGGTAATTTTTTTGATGGTACATGATACTTAATAAGTTAAGAGTATGCAAAAAATAATATTGAAGATCTAAAATAAGAAATAATTAAAAATTGATAAAAATGGTTTTGTAATTGTATTCTATCATTTTTATTTATTGTTGGGGAATTAGAGGTTGTGTCTTTGTGTAATGACAGATATCTTTATATATGAATAGTAGGTCTTAGACTTGAGACTCATTAGATACAACTTATTCAATTTTGAGGTATAATTATTACGATATTATCTCTTTTAGGTCCTATTCCTGGCTGATACCTTATGCATTAGGCATGCTCTTTTATTTATTATTAAGGAAAATCATTGTTGATTAATTTCAATAATTTATTTTTTGGCTATAGGAAGTCAATTATAAAAATTATACAATAATATTATTTTTATTTTACTATAAAAGTAGGTAGAAACATTATTGAAAATTACTCAATTAAATTATATAGTAAAATTTACTTGTTCTAATAATAAATATGAGTTGCTTAAAATTTAGTTGTTCTAATAACAAATACGAGTTGCTTAAAATTTTTGTCTTGAATTTTGATATTTGAAATAGTTACTTAAAAGATAACTAATTATAGTATCATAGTTGTGAAATAGTTACTTAAAAGACATGCCTAGACTCAGGTCCACCTATGGAGAGCTTCATGTCTTAGGGAAGACACACGCCTTTTCTGCTATTCATTTGCCTACGTGAACGAGCCTCACCCTGGCCAAGGTGCGTCTCCTTTCAGGTTGCCATCCATCAAGCCCCATAAGCATGATGAGCTCTTTGACAAGCCACATGGAGAGGGATGAGGTTTGATGTGCAATATGTGAGTCGAGAGGTGTAAGGGTATTTTTGAATTAGTATATTTGATTATAATTTAAAAATATATATGTAAAATAGGGTGTGCCTGTGTCTTGCATTAAAAAAAACTCATGTCTTAAGGACGCCTTGCACCTTAAGGCTTTAGGAGACATTTGCACTTTGATGTGTCTTGCTCCTTTCATAATTATGTAAAATATTTAATAAAAAAAAGAAATAATGAGAGTTTTATCATTAGTAATCTTATAATTGTAATCATATTCGATAATGCATCATCAAATATGAGGGTAATGAATGTGTATCTATATAATTTTGAGTTCATTTATGTTGATATATGATTTATTTTTAGTTTTTTTTTAATATATATAATAACAACTATATATATGTATTGTTTGGGACAACTCATATTTTGGGTGCTTGGAAATATTGAAAAAAATAATAAATAAAAACTAAATCAAACCTCAACAATATACAAGTGAATTATTATTGCATCAAAGATGTGCATGCAGTATAATTAATATATAAAAATTATTAGTAAATTAATAGGAGGTAATATCTTAGATAGGTCATTTGAGTCTATGTCGAGTTGAATTTCAAAGGTATTTCATGGTCAAAAATTTAAAAATCCAACATATTTAAATTTGACAAGAAAATATGATGTTAATCCATATATTTGATGATGAAAAGCTATTCTCATATAATATACTAATTATTTTTATAATTTCAAAATATAATATAAAAATATTTTATAGTGATTAAAAAAACATGACAAATAAATTATTTTTTATAAAAATGTTTCATAATTTATCATTGGTTGTTTTATATAGTATCAATTGTCTCACTAATTTTCAAACACTTTACATATATGAGATTATGTAATAATTATTTGATATTGATATTGATGATGAGATGAAAAAATCATATTCAATGCATTGGAAAAAGTTTTTAAAATATTTCAATGAAATTTCATTTATATTTTTTTGTGTTTATATTACATCAAGAATAAGATTATAAAATGTTCATCATTTCTTTTTTTTTTCTTGATGTTATAAATTGTATCGAATATAGAAATTAAAATGATGAGGATCTAGAATTTTCATTAATTATTTTTAATTTACAAAATAAATGTAATAATATTAATAATAATCAAGAATAATATTAAGTTGAAAAAAAAAAGAATTTAGGAGTTGATATTTAATCAATTTTCTAGTTTTTAAAATTTTTTTCACCCTCCTCTCAATCACTTCTTACCAATTTCAGGGTTGATGCATATGATAAATTTTTATATTGGTCAATTATCTCAGTAGTGATTGCTACTAAGCTTATTTAACATTGGAGTTCTTATGCTATCCAGTGTATTAGTAATGGTTTAAACGCATCTAACCATCTAAATCATGTTTCTAGTTGTTAATTCTAGTTTTAGATATATCAAACTATTACTTTTTTTATTCAACCTTGAATTCCTAGATGAATTTCATATATTGTACTTTATGTACATTGCATCTAATCCAAAAGGCGCATACTTTAACATAATGCATGGGAGATGTTAATATCTCGCCAGTCTATTCCTGTTAGTTTGAGAGATTGTGTTTGATAAATCTTGAATCTTAGATCTATTACTATTAAACAAAATTCCTTGTCATTGTACCAATATATGATTTCTACTATATACATATACACACGTGCGCGCACACGCGCACACACACATGCGCACACACACACAATACAAGGATTATTCATATGATTATTTATTTTAGTATTATACTCGATCAAACTTATTTAATTTTGGAATTTTTATGAGATTAGATATGTTAGTATTTATGTAATTAAATATATAATTAGTATTAAAAATTTGAAGAAAATTATATGATGAGCACATACTTTTATTGACGGGTGAGATGATAAAGATATTTTCATATTTTTATTGATTGGAAGCAATCTAAGTTCATGTTGAATTATGGTCTATTATAAAGACATTGAATATGATATTGTGGTGTATTATATTTTTATATAATATAAAAATTATATGATGGGCTTGAGTTGAGATTGGTGCTAAAAGACAAACACCTTCTGTGGTTAGCAAGATAATACACAATAAGAATCATTAACTCACTAAAATTGTAATGAACCATACACGTGCAAGAAGAATATTCATATTACATGCATATGCATGTAATATGTATAATAACATATTTCCAATAATGACCCTCAACATTTTCATTAAATTAAAATAAAAAAAAATCATACATTGATATAATGACAATCACCTTCACTCAAAGGTGATAGGTAGGTTTTAGGTTCGAGAGAGTTTTTGTCTTTTTTTCATGAATAAGGTTCTCCAACACGCACACACACAAACACACATACTCATGTTAGATTTTGTGTTATGTGGGAGTCTTATTCATTAGGTATGCTAACACACACACACACACACACACACACACACACACACAATCTCTCTCTCTCTCTCTTATGTTAGACTGTGTTATGTAGGAGTCTTATTCATTAGGTATGCTGGCACACACATACTTGTGGTAGATTTTGTGTTATGTGGGAGTCTTATGCACTAGGTATGCTGATTTACACACACACACACACACACATATATATATGTTAGATTGTGTTATGCTTATGTAGGAGTTTTATTCATTAGGTATTCCGACACACACTTATGTTAGATTTTGTGTTATATAGGAGTCTTATGCATTAGGTATGCTGGCACACACACACACACACATGTTAGATTTTGTGTTATGTAGGAGTCTTATGCATTAGGTATGCTGACACACACACACACACACACACACTCATGTTAGATTTTGTGTTATGTAGGAGTCTTATGTACTAGGTATACTGACACACACACACACACACACACACACACACACTTATGTTAGATTTTGTGTTATGCAAGAGTTTTATGCATTAGGTATGCTGACACACACGCACACACACAGACACATACACACTTAAGTTAGATTTTGTGATATGCATAAGTCTTATGCATTAGATATATTGACACACACACACACACACACACACTTAAGTTAGACTATGTGTTATGTAGAAGTCTTATGTATTAGGTATGAATACATATTTTTTAATAAATTTTATGAGTATCATTATGGAAGCCATGATCATACTCAATGAACAAGACTTTTGTATTAGCTTAGAATCTAAGAGTGGTTAGTATTCTTAGCCGTAGTTGAAAAGATTATGTCTGATGAGTCTTCAATCTGAGATCAATTATTCTTTGACTAAGATAATTATCATTATAATTATATCAAGACATAACATCCAAAAGATACCCGTAAGTGCAAGTGCAACACAGATTTTCTATCTAATTATTTATGGCATGATTATTCTTATCCAAGTATATTTAACATAGAAGTTCTTATGAGATTCAGTGTGTCGGCGCTTATGCTTACACGCATCATTGTAAGTATGCAAAATTGCAAAAGAAAAAAATTAAAAAATGAAAAAAAAAAAAAACATTATCTAGAGTTGTGGGTAAGGTGCAAATTTGTTGCTTCACTATTTTGTTACTGTTCTAGGGAGCAGATGTGGTGGCCAATGCAATTGGGAGCCGGTGGACTGTTCCATGGTCAGCAGAGATCATTTTGCAGGTTTTCTTCATTTATTTCTCTGCGAGTGACTATTACATATAGAGGAGGCGGCTCTGCTGCTGCCTCTGCTGCTTTAATGATAATGGGCTTGGCATTGATGCTGCTGTGATGACACAAACAGGTGATGCTTCTTTGGGTCGTCTCATTTTGGCTGATTGGCTCCTGGGTGATACCTTTGGTGGCTCACACGGCAGGTTTCAGCAAGGATTCCCTCCTTCCCAGAGGCCAAGCCCTGCTAAGCGTATTGACCGACCTAACCGAAGGCCTTGCCGGACTAGCAATCCTGCACCGTTGCCTATCCCGGTTCAGCCCGCTGGCCCCCGATTGGTTCAAGTTCTCCCTCGGAGGCAACTGGGTGCTGGACGTTGCCTTTGGGTGCCTCCTGTTCCCTTTCGTGAACCGGCTGTCGCAGTTCAACCTCACCCTCCTGCCCCTGCTTCCTTCCACGCCCGTCTCTCTCTCTAGCATCGAGCAGTCCATCGCAGCGCGAGATCCCGTGGCCATGGCCCTGTATGCGGCCGTGGTCACTGTTTGTGCTCCCGTGTGGGAAGAGATCGTGTTTCGCGGCTTTCTCCTTCCCTCCTTGACCAGGTACATGCCCGTTTGGTGCGCGATTCTGATGAGCTCTGCTGCGTTTGCTCTTGCCCATTTCAGCCTGCAGAGAATGCTGCCGCTCGTCTTTCTCGGGGTGGTCATGGGTGCTATTTTCGCACGCTCAAGGAACCTATTGCCGCCCATTCTCTTGCACAGCCTTTGGAATGCCTTTGTGTTCTTAGATTTGGTGAACTAGCTCCTCCTCCGCTTAGGTCTTGTTTGGTTCCTCCACCCATTTCTCTCCCATCTGAGAGCCGTCGCCTCTTGGGCTCTTTGGATTTAGTTCTGCAATCCAATCAAAACCTTAGCTTATTATTTCTGTTTTCTTGTAAATATCCTTGTCCATAGCCACATTATGCTTTTTTTTTTTTTTTTGAATTTTTCATGTCCTAGTATCATAATTTTTGTTTTTTTTTTTTTGCAATTTTTAAATTTATTAATCAAATTTTTAATTTTGATTAAAATTCTCTCTCACACACACACAGACACACACACACACACACCATGTTTTTGTGTGTGTGTGTGTGTGTGTGTGTGTTTCCTTTGAATGTGTGGATTGATTAAATATGGAAGCTAGCTAGATGGCGAATGTAGAATTTGTGAGAGGTTAATATCTTGATAGCCAATAGCGTAGGTTGTTTATAAAATGAGTTGTGAATTGGGGTTTTTAAGGGATAAAAATGACATTTTTGTCAAAGTCAAAACTTTGGACAAAAATTTCATTTTTGACTTTGGAGGTTGTAAAATCAACCTCCCTCATATAGTATCCCACCTCGAAAAGTTTTGACTTGGACAAAAATGTCATTTTTTTCTTGTAAAAATAATATTGTCTTTGAAAACACATGTAATTGACTTGTCCCGTGGGCCTCAGGGTTGGAGCAGTATAGCAATCAAAAATTAAATGAGTGATTTAGCTAGTGTTCATTTGCTTTGTGGCTTTGTGCGTGTATAATTAACAATCTTTTTTTTAATTAGATAAATATAAAAAAAATACACCTTTTTTTTTTAATTTGGTATTTTCTCGAGCCATATTGGCACCTCAAACAATCACCAGACCCCCATGCTCAAAGGTGTAGCCTGCATTAAGACCACAACAGTTGGACTTCACATGTAGCGGGTATAATTAATTATTAACACAACTCAGTTGTTATGGAATAATCATTTATCAACACTTATTTTAGTTATAATATTTGCCTTTAATTACTTTGTCAATTTATTTTACTTAGTCATTTGTTTGTTTGCTTTTTTTTTTAAGGGAAAATTATGAAAAAATATATCAAATTTAAAAAAAAAAAAGAACCCAAAATGTTAGGTCTGGAGAAAACTATGCATATACACCTACACACACACACACATTCATAAAAATTTTAAGATATATATATGATGTTATATATATTATATATTTATATTTATATATATTTACATATCGTGATATATCATCTTTATAAAAAAATATTTTTTTTTTCTTTTTTTTATTTTTAAATGGAGAGGTGGAATTTTTTTAATCATGTAAGGGTATTATAGTAATTTAGCAGACACGCTTCGAATTTTAATTAGTTTTGGGTTTCTAATTATTTTTCAAAACAAAAATTTTGGATTCTCAAATATTAATTTTTTTGGTTTTGGCGCATCAAGATATAATTTTTCATTTTTTTTCTTAGAACGCTCAATCTCTGACAAACATTCTTGCAAAATACTCGAAATATCACTAATTTATTGAATCTCATATTTAAAAAGAACACTACATCAAGAGATTGCTTTATTGCCTTACATTTGTTAAGTGTTTTTAACTGATTTATTTGGTAAATGTATCTGTAAATAATTTAATATTTTCAATAATTAGTCTCAACATCACATCAAAAGTATATCTCAATCAACATGGCTCGTTCAATTCTGAGATTTAATTGATTTTTTTCCAAGAACTTGAAGAATAACATGAGTGTATAACAATAACACACGCATAATCAACCACATGATAAGATGAATAATAGAGCACAACATACTTTTTTTTACCAGGTAGTAAATTTGAAATCACCAAAATTGAGAATAATATGTATTTGATTATTCAATGGAAGCTTCAAAATTAAAAAAATTAACCCAAAAAAAATGAAAATTACCAAAAATAAAAGCACTAAAAATTCAATATACTGAAAAGCACAGAGTTTAAATTACAATATTATTAACTCGAATAATATGTGCTAAAGACTTATTTACATGTACAGAAAGTCTATAAAATACACAACGGCAAAAATAATGCTTTGGACTAAAATATATATTCCAAGGTTATAAAACTCTATATATCATAAATCCAGTACGCATATGTAAACTTGGGGTTTTGGGGAGAATGCTTTGAATCTCGTTCTACATTATTCTTTAGATGATAGCATATGTTCATCATCATCATTACTAGTAAATAATAATGCATTTTGCATCTTTAATTATTGGACATAAGAGGTGATTCTGTCAAATGACTTTTTTCAATCTCTCGTTACTTTCTAGGCTTCAATTCATTATTCACAACAACACCACAATTTTGATACATGCTAAAAGCCTAAAACACATCACCACACACTATACATCACAAAATCACACTAGCAAAAACTACTTAAAAAACCAAAGCTATCGTAAAACAAGAGATGCTTGAGAGAGGAAAAACTCCCACTTCCTCTATATCTCTCTCTCTATATGTATAAAAGAAATGCATCTGAGATATATATATATATAATGAACATCAAGTTCAAACCAATGTGCAGGGAGGAGAGGAGGAAGAACTTCTTTTAGTTTTGAAAATGATAGTAGCACACATAGGGAGAGATGATTGTCACACCAATTTTTCTTGCAAAACCGAGAAGAAGAAAAAATAGATGCCATATTTAAAATAACCCCCCTTTGGCTTCTATTTTTTTATTTATTCAATATTTTGACCGGGACACTTCCCCATCTAAAAGGAAAAAATGGGAATGTTCCCATTTTTTGTTTTTTTTTTTTAATTTTAGAATGTGAGAAATTATCCATGTAATTTAGCCTTCAAAAAAAATAAAAATAAAAAATAGTAGTAATTGAAAAATAAAATATGCGGGCTTTAAATAACACTTATATATTATTATTAAAATAACCAATTTGGAACACAACCAAGTAAAACTTAGTCTACCCGACTCGAGCAGACCCAACAAATCTCCTTCTCTATCCTAGGTTGGGGAAACCCATACCAGTATGAAACATAGATAAGTAGAACTAATTTTTTTTGTCTAACACATCTCATATTCAGTGATAACACACAATAATATACTTTAAACTACTATGGAAGGACAAGTTTTCAGAGAGATAGATAGCACTATGACTATCGCACTATATAGTGTATGTATCCTATCACACATCCAAATATGTAAGAAATATTTTCTTCAAAAAAGATTTTTTATAACCTGCAATAGCTATAATGAACTTAATCTTAGTGTTGGATAATGCTATGTGCTTCTGCAAATTGATTGTCAGGAAATAACTCCCCCTAAAAATACTATTAAATAACCCAATGTAGATCTGTATAAATCCAAATCACCGGTCATATCAAAATTAGTGTATATGAGAAGTATGAGTTTTTATCTGCCTAAGAACAAAGATTGTAGAAGTCTCTCATAAGTATCTCAAGATAAATTTCACTGCAACCCAATGAAATCTACTCTAGTTCAAAAGGATAATGTCAATAGCATGTGCGATATCTAGTCTAATATAAACTATAACATACATAAGACTATCAATAACTGAGGCATAAAGAACATGGCAATGTCTCTCCCTTTCTTATTAGTCTTAGGACTATGTCTGCTGCTCAACTTAAAATATTTGGCTAAGAGAGTTGAGACTGACTTAGACTCTTTCATAAAAATCTCTCAGAAATTTTATTAATATATCATTCTTAAGATAACTAGATATGTCTAAAAGGCCAATCCCGAATGTCATTCATCCCTAGAATCTACTTGATTGAGCCTATATCTTTTATAGAAGATTTTTCTTAGCTCCTCTTTAAGCCTACCAATTTTTATTCTATCATGACTAATGATTAGCTTGTCGTCAACATAAAGTAAAAATATAAGTGAGTCATCATTCAATTGATAACAGACAAATATATCGTAGTCACAAAAAGTATGCTAAAAGTCATCAGACTCATTGAATAAATAATTTTTTTTGTAGTACTACCTATGAGCTTGTTTAAGAAAGTTCAAGTTTTTGTTCAATTTACAAATAAGACCTATATTCACTTTTACAATGAATCCTTCAGGTTGATCCTTGTAGAGAGTCTCGTGAATGTCACAATAAAGAAATATAATCTTCACACCAAGTTGATTTATTCTAAGTCCAAGCTAGCAGTCACACTTAAAACTACTCGAAAAGAAGATATCTTTATTACTTGAGAAAATAACTCATCAAAATTAATTTCATTATTTTGACTAAACCTTTAGACTACTAATTGAGTCTTGTATCTCGGTTGAGAATCATTATCTCTAGGTTTTATTGTGAAGAGCCATTTGTTTTTTAGAGTCTAAATCTCTTTAGTTAATGATACTAGATTATATGTCTGGTTGACATGGGGAGACTCTATCTCTTTGTGTATATCATAAAGTCATTCTTATTTATTCTCAAGAGAGATGACCTTATAAAAGGTCACGGACTTGCCTACTATTTAGTATGTCAAATATTATATATTAGTAATTATTTTGGTAATTATTCTTGATGTATTTGTATGAAAAAGAGTTTTACATAGAATGATTTCATGAAATTATAGGTTGATGGATTATGATAAATAATAGTTAAATTGGATAATTTTGTATAAAATGTAAGACTTAGTGGAATTATTGAGTCAGAGGGGCATGAAACATCATTTAAAGTTAATAGTATTATTTATGTTATGACTTAGTTACACCTTAAAAGCATATAGAGTATTTTGATATCTATTTTTACCTGAAACTTTATATAATTAGTCATGATAATTTTCATATGCTACGACTAAACCACCTTGTTGATAAAATCATTTTAATATGTAATATATATTTTTTGGGTATACATTTTTTTTGGTGTCACAATATCATTAGTTTGGTAATGCTTTAGTAGTTATGACATTAATTTAATGTTGTAATAACCAAGTACCCCACCAGTGCTAAAAGTTATGATGATTCTCTTTCTAAAGCAAAAAACCATGACATTTCTTAGTGTCACACCTTGTTGATACAACTCTAGAGAAAAAAGCTATGACATTTATCTATCGATATGATCCCCTCTTTCTCGGGCAAAAAATACTAAGGTAAAAGTTCCAATAATTCTCCAGTACTATAAATTCTGGCTACAGAGAGTTACAAATAGTATTTACTCAAGTCACAACCATTTCTAGAGTCATGACTTTTTGCTCTATAAAAAAGGCCAAAGCCATGTCTATTCCCAGCACCGTGACTTTAGATTATAGAGGAGAAATATATGAGCTGTAACCATTCATAGTGTCACGACTTCATGTTATAGTGAATATATGATTCATGACCATTCCTAGTGTCATGATGATTTGAGAGAAAACATATGTTAATTATCACAAGTATGACACTTATAAAGTCAAGAGTGCAAATACTTTTAATACTATGTTAATTCATATTTTTAAAATACATGATGTGCATTAGAATAAAATCATATACAAAATAACCATTAAGGATAGTTGACGAGTTGCTTAAAAGGTGTAGACTTATAAATAACTCTAGAGCAAACATAATTTATTATTTTAGTGGTAAAGTACCAAGAAAATAACTTTGAGGGAAGTATTATTGGGGGAGGACTCAATATGTGATAATCACCTTGTATGATAGTATGATACTAGAGAGTTCTTACAATAATATAACTTTTGTTCTATAACCTAGCATAATAAAAACTATGCTAGTTAGACCTATCATAATGAAATGAACTAACTCTAAAATCTAAGAGTCATACCAAAACATTCAATTTTATTCTTCTGACTAGAGTAGTAGTTGATTAATTATTAGTTGATCGAATTGTCTACATAATTCCTATATGATCAATATCTATTTTACTACTCAACTACTTGTATGACTCATGTACTTATAGAATACTAGAACTATGTTGGACGAGAGACTCTCTTCCAATGAACTATTATGATATTACCAAATTCTAAAAATTGTGCATCATACAAAGTTATAATAAGTTTTTAGAACCGTTGTCATGAATTATTTAGTTTGGTTAGTCAATTTTAATTGACTAAGATTTCATCAACCATGAGAGTTTATCCTCATCTAGTAGCTTAATAACAACACAATTTACCCTCTTGCAACATGATATTTCTTCAGCCATGTAGCTTTGAGCTGGGAAACTCTTATCCATCGGGGAAGATTAGAATTAATAGCTTCATTATCCAAAACATGGAGGGGTATTTGGTTCATGATGTTTCTAATTCTAGCAATAATCATCAATTTAGTTGATAACCCAAGTAGAAGATTTTCAAGGAGCCCTTCAATCAAAGGAAGATATTATCCTAAAGCATCTTTAGAGCGGTCAGCCGTCCATCCACCCAGGAGGCTTTGGCCTCATCTCTATCCCTTTTTGGAATAAAGTGTTCCTTATTAAAACTTCATGATGAATTACTTGCAAACATGATTCCTTATGGATTAGATGGATTCATCATTATTCTCTCCTTTGAAAAAGATAATCATTTCTGGAAAGTCATGATTGTAGTACACAATAAACTTATTCAAATTGCTGGCAGCATTACAGATACTAAATCCATGATTTTTAAGATGGGAGAGAATGGAAGTATTTTTATCAATGCTAACTCTTGTATACTATCATATCAAAGAAAACCATGATGATACTAAATTGTATGAGTTAAACATTATATTCCTAAGCAATATCTAGATATATGGATGAAACCATATATCCAGCATAATGAAATACATGGACATAATGGTACAAAAGAATATATGAGAAGAAATTGAAGTCTGCAGGATTCATTATTTGGAAAATTAAAACTAATATTTATATTTTATTTGATGCTCAATGTTATAAGCTTTTTGCTGAGTAATTTTGTATAGATTTTTGATTAGAGAATCTATTTATCCCTAAAAATTTGATTTTTTATAATAAAAATAAATCATTTATTTAAATTTTATAATATCTCTTAGCCAAAAATTGATCACAACTACATTATTTTTTTGAGAGCAGTATTGAAAATTATTAAGTGTGTGTGTGTGTGTGTGTGTGTGATTTTTGATAAAATTTAATAATTTTCAAATATATATGATTTATACATACGTATAAATATATATTTGTTTTTTTAAACAAACACTATATACATACATATAAATATTTATGTGTTCATGATTATGTACATGTGTAATTGCACATGCACTATTCATTTTTAATTATATATATATATATACACATATAAAAATATATTATATATTTTTTTTGAAAATAGTATTTTAAAAATATTATTTTTATTTTAATTCTTGTTTCTTTATGCTGACACTTTTTTTGTATCAAGACTAGAATATTTTTTGTTTTAGTGTATTTTTTATTAAATATGAAAATTTGCTTGTTGTTTTTTTAAATATTTATAAGCTATTTTACTATTACATAATTGAAATTATCACTTTTTTTTATTAAATGTAAAATTATTACGCGGGAGAATTCAAATTTCAAACTCATTGGCTCTCTACTCCCCGGTGATGGGCTTCGAACGATTAACGTCTCTTGATTTTGAAGAATCTCCGAACAAGAACATGCAAAACCCCAGTGAATCACATCTGAAATTTTTCTCCGATCAGGAACTCTGTTATGCTGATGTTCTATCTTCAATAGAGGTGATCACCCTTTCTTCACCATCGTCGATCGAGCTCACTGTCGATGATCTGTTAAGATTCGCACATAGCATTAGCTTTTTGAACATTCGATGTTTGGACGCATCTTGGCTGTTGATCCGATGCGTGTTCGCTTCATGCACGCGATCAATGGTCAGGATCGACATTATGCCCTGAAGTTGCATTGTGAAATAATCGCTCGTTGATGCACAAGGTCAAAGCGAGAATCGAGGTTGCGGTCCTTAATTTTTTGAAGATCTTGGTTTCTCCTAACCCTGAAATACCGGAGCTACCATTGGTGACCTTCTTGTTTGCGCTTTAATTTTCTGAAATGTTGATTTTATTAAATTGTTTTAATCTGTTAATTGGCTGGTTGATTTGAATTGGCGGAATGTCAGATAAACAGAAATTCGAGCAATAGCAGAGTTTGTCGAGGAGTGCTTTTTGATATTTCATGGATTTTCTTATCACATTCTGTTGGGGCAAGGTCGTTGATGAGAGCTAATGAAGCCAAAGCGTTTGTTAGAGGTTCTATCTTTGATGATGTCACTTTTTCTTTTATTACAGCAGCAGGTTCCAACTTTTATTTCTCATATATCAGAAAAATTCGTCAAACAAGCACAATGTAAATGCCCACGGGGTCACTAAGTTAGGTTTAATCATTTAATTTCTGCTAGATTCAAAGACATTGGGATAATCAAGTTAGGTTTGAAGATTTATCTCAACTGAAATCTAAAGATCAAAATTGAACAGGCTTGGATTCATATGAGATCAGGCTCTAGTGCTCAACTGAGACTTTATCTCGACGTGTCTTAAAACTAGATTGAATTGAGTCATTAGATGCTCTAGCTCAGCTCAATATGCCACTTGGGTGCTAAAGCTTGACACGTTTGACACATCTACTAGAATTTTGATGACATTTGAGCAATCAGTAACTTTTGAACAAAGAATATGCTTTATGTGATCCATGTCTGATTCTCACTCACCTATTGTGTGGTGTGAATCAATATGAAAATCATATCCAATGCACAAAGTTCTTCAGCTCAAAGGTCTAGGAAAAGTTAATATCGTTACATTTTTAATTTTAAAAGTTTGAGAGACTGTGTCTGATGAGTATCAAAGCCTCAAATCAGAGACATACTGCTATTGGATAAAGATATTAATCAGCGTACTAATACATGATCTGTAATATATATGTATGTATATATATATATATATGTATGTATATATATATATATATGTATGTATATATATGTATGTATATATGTATGTATGTATATATGTATGTATGTGTATATGTATGTATGTGTATATATATGTATGTATATATATATGTATGGGTATATATATGTATGTATATATGTATGTATGTATGTATGTATATATGTATGTATGTGTATATATATATATGTATGTATATATGTATGTATGTGTATATATGTATGTATGTGTATATATATATGTATGTATATATGTATGTATATATGTATGTGTGTATATATATATATGTATATATATATGTGTGTGTGTGTGTGTGTATATATGTGTGTGTGTGTGTGTGTATATATATATATGCAACATAAGAACTTTCTAGATGATCAATAATTATAGTATTATTCTTGTCCACATACTTTTAACTTAATAGTTCATATGATATATATGATGTGTTAGTATTTGTATAATCACACATTGATGTGGACTAATATACTTATTTTTTATTGGTCACTCAATTCTTTTCTTTGTTGCAGTGTGGAAAGTGATGGAGATTTGTTACCAGATTTTGAGCCAACAAAAGAGGGTCACACAGAGAGAGCTATTCTACAAATTACTATGTGATTCCCCAGATTATTTCTCATCACAGTTGCAGGTTAATAGAACAATTCAAGGTCTCTCCTCCTCATCCATAGAATTCCTTTTCAGAGTAAATAGATCCCATGATAAAATAAAATTGTACTTATTTTTGGGCCCTCACTAAAAGCACAAACCTTAACTGAATTGATTTCTTCTGAGAGCAACACAACTAGCTTCTAGTTCTTATTTTTAACTGCCTTCTTCTACGTCACAATTGAATGGAAAAACAATAAAAAAAAGCTCATGGGGTAAATGTGTCCATGTTTCAAGCCCTTGTCCATGGGTTTGTGTACATTGTTCCATTAATACAATTTCCATCTCTCATCTGAAACAGATGTTGTAGCATTGCTTAGATGCAGCCGTTTCAGTCTCGGTGTCATGGCATCTAGTAAAGGAATTGTAGCTGGGCGCCTGTTGGTTCAGGTACGCGGCTCATTTCTGCAACATTTTGCAGAGAAAATAGATACCTTTGGAATAATTTTTTTCATGTAGGAACCTAACAATGGGGTAATAGATTGTTCAACTTGTGGGTCTTCTGGATATCCTGTTTCTGGTGACCTGGATTTGATAGGGAAGCTGATCATGAAGACTGATGCACGTTATATCATTGTAGTGGAGAAGGTCCTTCCTTGTGTGTGTTATTATTTAACTTTCAGAAATAAATTCTTTCTAATGTGATTAATTGCTTGCTTTTGTTCAGCATGCCATATTCCACCGGCTAGTTGAGGATCTCATATTCAATTATATTCCTAGTGTTCTCATAACAGCTAAAGGGTACCCAGACATGGCTACAAGGTATTGATGTTCATGCTCATTATCATGAGTTTGACTCAAATTGGGCTGGTGCTTCACATTGTGGACAACCAAGCTTGAATGTTGGATTTAGGGCAAATTTGGCTCCTCTCAGTTCATGGGTTATGCCGTCTGTTATTTACTTTTTTTTTTTTTGAACATACATATGTTGTAATTCATATCATGCAGGTTTCTTCTCTACCGAATGAGCCAACTTTTTCCTCATCTGCCTATTCTAGCATTGGTTGATTGGTATGGATGATCACCCTTGCTAATTGCTCGATTGTCCTGATTGCCATTTTCGCTGCTATTATTATGTAATTTTATTTTCACAATCGCTTCAAGGAATCCAGCAGGACTGGCTATCTTGTGCACCTTTAAGTTTGGAAGCATTAATATGGGGATGGAAGCATATAAATATGGTGAGTAGTTACTATTTTAAATTTGTCCAATTTAGGGTATTTAGTCCAATTAGGGTTTTGGTCCTTTAGGGTTTTGGGAAAAATCAAAAGGGAGAGAGGGAGGAGAGAAAAGCAGAGAGGACAGCTAATACCAATGTTATTTTTCATTAATCTCAAAAATTATAAATAATAATAAATATACTTTAGTCGGATATAGTGGTGTCAAATGCGCTAGGTCGGGCTGTCCAGCCTCATTTTTTCAGGCCCAATCCGGCTGGTGTGCTATGCCTGGCACGACACTCTTTCTTGGAGGGCAAGCCCGACACGAGCCCACAGCATGAAATCCGCCCGGGTTCAAGCCGGTTTGACCCGGTTCGGGTCTGCCAGTTTGGATTGGGTTGGTCGATTAATAAAAAAAAGCTGGGGTTTTGGTGCCGCGCCGCCGTGCCGTTGTCGCCCATTGGGCGTGCCGAGCCTCGCCTGTTGGGCATCGACATGTCACCCCTCGTCGGGCGTCGATGCTTCCCCCCCTATTGGGCATTGCTTGGTGTGTGGGCTGGTGTGTTGTGTCCATGTGTCATGCTTGGCATGGCATGCAGCTGAAAAGCTTTGGCCCGGCATGCCACGTGCCAAGCATGAGCATTGCTTAAATTTATTATTTATTATTTATTATTGTTTGAGAATATCTGATTTGTTAGCTACCCCAAATCATATACATAGTATTATTTCAAAAACTTACTTTTCATTTTTAATAAAACTAATTTTCCTTTTTCTCTAATGTTTCTCTTTCCTTTTTCCTCTCTCTTCCATCTCCTTTTTGAAGTAAGCCTTAGGAAAGTATTAACATGATATTGAAGGGTACCTTTCGGCGAGGTGTTGCCAATTTTGGGATTCACGAATGATGGCACATCATTTTGTAGTGCCGATAACATTAAAAAAATAGGACATTGCGAAGCAAGGGTTTATTCTAGAAGCCTTGATGTTTTTTTGGCCGAAAATAATGTATTTAAATTATGTGAAGTATGTTCTTTAAAAATTTTCCATAACACCACAGTAGTTTGTGTAAAATTATTATTTTGGAAAATTTACATGATATTGTATTTTTTGAATATTTGTGTAAAAGTATATTGTGGTGAAAAAAAGAAAAAAAAATGATTGAATTTAGTGTTAGATCACTTGGTTTTAATTATAGCACTGTGGTATCTTTCTCACACAATGGCAACAAGAGAGATGTGAGAATGAAACCAGGTAGAAGTACCTCGAGAGACAGAAAGGCAAGACTTACCTACTCTTTTTGTGGGAGGATGAGACAAATTTGGGAGAGATATTGGATATTGCATCCTAAATTACAATGGATCTTCCAAAGTTTAGAAGATATACGACAAATTACTAGATTTACTCATGTTAGTTCTCCTATGAACAAATCTACTAGCCGTGTTATACTGATGTTTTCTTAGGAGTATGCTACATTTTGTTTATTTAGGTGCTATTGGCTTTGACATACCTACAACTATTATTTTTTGCTCATAAGATCACTTTAGATTCTTGGATATTATATTTGAAAGTGAATACCCATGCAATAGCTAATCACTATTTTTTTACTTTTTTTTTATTGACTTTTTGATATTGTCGTAATCAATGAGAATTATATGGGCCAAAAGGCATGACAATATCAATGTTAGCCTTTTCTTTTTGACATATCTCTTATATATACTAAAATTTTATCATAACTTTTTTTTTTGTAAGTTGCTTTCTGAAGTAACAAACTTATTATGTTGTTTTCTCCTTTATTGATATTTTTATGTAGGATTGTGAGACAAGACAAATGATATTTCTAGAAATTGAGCGAGATGGATTGTATTTGTTCTTCTCGACGCACTTGAGCCTTTTTAGATGTCTGTTTACTATTGATCAACTAGGGTGCGTAGGGCTTGGCGGGCTGGCCTAAATCGGCCAGTCTTTTAGTCTTCCGTACAAAAAACTCTTTTTTAATTAATAAAATGCGGCCGTACCGTCGTCATTTCCTAAAAAAAAAAAAAAACTAATAATTAATTTGTGACTTGGATATTCTTCATTAAATAGACTAAAGATTTGAGTGCCAAGTATCAAAAGAGTAACATCTATTAATTGTAAGGTATGTCAATTAGAAAAGCATACTATATCTTTCTATCTGGCATATTAGGAGAGTACTAAGAGGTACCTATAATATCTGATACTCACATGTTTGGGAATCATGTAGTATGATCACCTATGATGACTTGTAATATTTGATTATTTTTATTGATTATTATACTCAATTTACATAGTTATTAGTGTTTAAGGAAAGATTTTAAATTATTCTCATTTTTATGAAATTATATTAAATAATAAAAATTAAATTTAGATGTAATATTAAGATGTTGAAGAGTGATAATATATTAGAATATACTTCTCATTAATTTTTTTATTTCTCAGTGCTTATTATATCTTAAGAGATGTGTGTCAGCCTATTCATGCTTTTTTGACTTGGACCAAGATATTAGTATGTGATGATACTTATATATGTTGATAATATTATAATTATAAGGAATGATCAATTGTGTATATCCTAACTGAAATCATTTCCACAGTCTGAGTTTCAAACGAAAGATTTGAGATGTTTGAAATATTTTATTTGTATTGAAGTTAGATACCTAGGAGGGACGACATTCATTTCTTAGAGGAGATATACTCGAGATATTTTATCCGGTCATGGTCTCGACATGTCGGAAAGTTCACAAGCTGACTCAGCACTTGATCTATGTGTAGACTTGTTTATATAGGTTGGTTCGTCAGTTGACTTTACTAGATATAAGATGATCATAATAAAAAATTAAATTATTTGGCAGTAACTAGGCTTGATTTTACTCATGATATCAGTATAGTTAGTTATTTTTTAGATTCTCCTAGATAGATTTATACAGATGCAGTTCATATGATTCTCAATAAAACTCATGGATGTGAGATTATATTTAGATATCATGACCATATTTAAACAGAGGTATTTTCAAATTCTAGTTGGGTTCGTGCAATTATAGAAAGGAGATTTATCATATGTTTTTGTATTTTTTTAGGTCACCTCATCTCATGAAAAAAGAAAGAGGCGGATAGTTTTTTTAAAAAAAGTACAGAGTTATGATGTTAGTTATTTGTGAGCTCCAGTGGACTAAATACTTTTTGAATAAGTTTGTCTACCAGCTTAGAGATCGTTGATATTTTACTATGATAACCATATAGTTTTACACATTGTTGCCAACTCAGTATTTCACGAGCAGACAAAATATATTAAGATTGATTATTAATTTATTTAGGAGAAGATCTATGATGATTCGATCACTGCAATCTATGAATCTATTAAAGAATAAGCTGCAAAGTTCTCAGAGGATCACAAATTTCATCTCTTTTTCAAGTTGAGGATCTGTGTCATTATCATCCCAACTTAAAGGGGGTGTTAAGTTTTCTTTTTTTATTTTTTTAATTTTTATTTATTTTTTATTATTTGAGAGTATCCGACTTGTGGGCTATCATAAATCTCATATATATATATATATATTATATATATATATATATTATATATATATATATATATATATATATATATATATGAGTATGTGTATTCAAAAACTTAATTTTTATTTTGAATAAAATTATTTACTTTTCAAATGTTTCTCCTCTCTCTCTCTCTCTCTCTCTCTCCTTGATAGTTCTAACATTATGTAGTTTTCAAATAATATAGTTTTGAAATCTACTTGTAATGAACACACACACGACACATCATAGTTCAAATCTCTTTGTAATTATAATATATTCGACAATCTACTAGGGTATATGATTTTCAAATAAGAAAATTACTTTTGTTATTATACTAACAGACATAATGAGAAATGAACCATACATGACATTGTATATGCTTTTAACAATATACCACCATATGTGACATCATGCCAATTATCGTCAGATTTAAAATCAAATTTAATCAAATCAAATTTATTGCAACATCTATTGATCATCTAGTTTACCTAGCTAATAAATCGATCAAGAATGAATTTCATTAAGCTACACCACATGACAAATGAACTATTCAACAATCATATATATCTACATATACATATACATTTTATTTCTTTTCAATGCAAATTCACACACACACACGCACACACACACACATTTATATGTATAGATAGATAGACACACATGCAAATTAATTTATTTTCCTTACACACACACACACACATATATGTCCATAAATATACATGTACATATATAAAACCAAAGTTGTTTTTCATTAATCTCAAAAACCAAAAAAGAATGTTGAGTAAAGTGTAAAGTAATACATAGAATAAACTAATAGATAATTCTAAAAAATTAGATGAAGCTGATTCTGCCTGTTGCTTTGTTTCTTCATTTTTTTAGCGTGTAAAGTTAAGTGGCTAGGGCTACGAGGAGATGATCTACAGCTAATACCAGAAGAGTCATTAGTCCCACTGAAGCAGCGTGATTTCCAGATTGCTAAAAGCTTGATGTCCTCAGAGATTTTACAGGTGTCGATTGCATTTGCCCATATTTATAAGCTCTTTATTTCACTATATAAGTTCTCTCATCTCGTTTCTGATGCAAGATAAGTTTTGTTCCCGCGTTACTCGCTCAATAAAGCCTTATAAATGAGTTTTTTTTTTTGTTGCTTCTTTTTTTGGCCTATGCGTTTCTTAAACCAAGCGCATTTCATGATCTTTCTGAATCATAATGGACAGTATCTGTCATGATTCAGCTGTCATAGTGGGCAATACCAGTCACACTTCTTTTCTGTGATTCATCTGATCTTCAATTATAATTTACCCAAATGTGAAATAAATAAAGCTCGACTTGTGGGCTAAAGGTTTTAAGTTTTTCATTATTATTGAGGTCCTAAAGTATTCTTCTTTTCTGTGATTCTTCAATTATACTTCTTTTTCATAAATTATATATATATATATATGTATGTATGTATGTATGTATGTATGTATAAATGTATGTATATATATAATTTTTCAAATTAATAATTTTTTATAGACTATTTTCATGGTGAGCGGCAATAGACCACATAGTGGTCGACATGGTAGTGCTAATACACAACCCCCTTGTTGGTGTGAGTGTGTTTTAAAGAATTTGAAACTTTTTTTTTTTTTGGTAAGTTTTAGATAAAATTATAGTGTTTGTGCAAGTTTTATCTCCGTTTAAATATTAGTATGTAAGTTTGTAATGTTTGAGTATTTTTTGAGATAGAAGAGAGAAAAAGTGTTAAAATCAGGCTGTGATTACCTGGGATGACCTAGTGGAGATTGATGATAGATACAAGTATTTTGTGAGCTATGTCGGTGAGGATTTAGTCTGTAGCCTAAGGTTATGCGAGTGACTTATTAGAAAACTCACATCAGGCTGAGACTGATAAGTTGATAATGATTGACGCACGACTTTTAGTGTACCTCTGGCACTCGATTGTTCCCAGCGTGTTCAATTTGTTTGACTCTTGTGATGCCCAGAGGAAAGTATATGATTTGGTTGTTTTGATATCCGAGCTACTTATCTAGAGATGTTTTATTTATGCGACGATGTTATTCAATTGTTGATCTGCATATTGACTAGCTAGTATGAGACAACTCATTATGCGACTCAGACATAATTATGAGACAATATTGTTAGTGTATTATCTATGTTGATAGATTAGACAAAATTGAGGAGATTTAATAATCAGATCAATATGTTATTTTGCAGATAAATTCTTGGTGAAAAAATACTCACTTTTTTTTGGTGATTTGTCAGA
This sequence comes from Sapria himalayana, assembly GCA_029783825.1. Classification (NCBI taxonomy): domain Eukaryota; kingdom Viridiplantae; phylum Streptophyta; class Magnoliopsida; order Malpighiales; family Rafflesiaceae; genus Sapria; species Sapria himalayana. The sequence continues at coordinate 744,773 of JAREIK010004892.1, forward strand.
GATAGATTCAAAGCATCTGTAGTGATGCCTAGATCGGATGGAATTAGTATGATCAATCATAATAATGTGGCATTTTCATCACATAGTGGTAGTGGGATAGCTAAGAGAAATGGCAGAGGTATTCTGAAAGGAAGAAAGGTAGTAGTAACATAGTTGTGACGTTGCATTTGCATTTTTTCAGGAGTATGCCATACTTCCTTTTTTTAAGTGTTACTGGCTTCTGCACGTCTATATTTACTATTCTTTTTGCTCACAACCTCACTCCAAATTAGTGTCGCAGACTTGAAAGTCAATATCATTTTCATAAGTAATTATGTTCTCTTTATTTTTGTTGTTGAATTTAAAGTTTCTGATATTATAGTGATCAATGATGTTGTTTTTGGGCCCAATTGGGTTGGTGTGCCGTGCATGGCAATACATGCTACAGTATCGTGCAGTGCCCGGCACAACATGGTTTGTTGGAGGTCAGGCCTGGCATGGGCCCATGCTATAGTATTGTGCAGTGCCCGGCAAGACATGGTTCGTTGGAGGTCAGGCCTGGCACGGGCCCACACTACAATATCGTGCTATGTCGTGTTGCAGTCGCCCTGTCGGGGCTTGCTGAGCCTCACCTGTTGGGCGTCTGCTCGTCGTCCCCCCGTCTCGATTCGTGACCATGCTAGGTGCATGGTCACCCTTATCGTACCTACGTGCACGGCACGACACGTGGGATGAAATTCATTGGCCCAGCATGACACAATTGGTGTCGAGACTGTACCCATCATGGGCTCGAGCACAATACTGTAGCATGCCATGTTGGCCCAGCCACGGCTGAACCGTGCCTGGTCCGGTCCTGCATGGTCCATGTGACATCTCTAGCTAGGAGATATGACAATGTCAATGTTAATTTTTTTCTTTTAACAAATATTCTATATACTAAAGTTTTATTATAATTTATTTTCTGTAAATTATATTATGAAGCAATATAATTGTGACATATTTTTTCCTCTGATGTTTATATGAAGGATTGACAAACTGAACAAGTTGACTTTCCTTATTCACTCACAAGAGCTCTTCAAGATGTATGATCACTATTGGTCCATTTATGATATATTTTCGGCTGAGATTTTTATTATTAGATAAGCTAAAGATTTTAGAGCTAGCAACATGAGAGTGATCTCTATTAGTTGTGCATTATATTAGTTAGTAAAACTTACCAGAGTTTTAAGGAAAAATTATTATATTTATTATATTTATTATAATAAATATAATAAATTATATTTATTATATTTTATCTAAAGATTGTTTAAAAATATTTTATTATATTTATTTATGATTATGTTTGATGTACATGATTTGTTAGTATTTAAGGAAAAATTATATATATTTTTTTAAAATTTTTGATTGATTAGTATTCATTTTGGCTAGTTTCCTATTTTTGGTGTTTGAAAATTATACATTTTGTTACTTTATTGAGGTTGATTCTATACGATCGTGTTTATTGATCTTGTTATATTTATATTTTATCAGGAGGAATATATCAAATTTATTTCTTCTTGTGCTATTGGCTTAGGCACGTCTATATTTACCATTCTTTTTGCTCATTATCTCATTCTAGATTATCATGTCCTAGATTCATAAGTGAATACTCTTGTCATAAGTAATTATTCTCTTTTTATATATATTTTTTTGTAGAATCTAAAATTTTGATATTATCATGACCAATTATATTGTTGTATGTGCTAGGGCATGACAATGTTAATGTTGATCTTTTTTTAATGTATATTTTATATGTATTAATATTTTATTATAATTTATTTTTTATTATTTGTATTATATAATAACATTGTTGCGACATAATTTTTTATATTACCCTAGTATTTATATAAAAGATTGACAAATTGGACAGTGGATTTTCTTGAAGATTGAGTGAAGTGAATTGTGCCTATTGTTCTGCACCCACAAGTATTCTTCAAGATGCATGGTTGTTAATCCATTTTATATCATAGCTATGAAAGTCGCTCCTAAAGCCTAGGTGTCATGGTGCCCGGGCAAAAGTATCTTGCCTGGAGTGAGGTGCGATGATTTTTTGAAAGGTGCATCAGGCACCAGAAGGTCTAGCCCAGGCATGCCTTGCCTCTAGAACGAGCTGCAACAATTCGTTCTAAGAATGAGTCGGGAAAGTTCATTCTATGAATGAGTTGCGACATCTCGTTACAAGAATGAGCTAAAGTCAGCTTGTTCACAGACACACACACACACGCATACATACATATAAATAAATAAATAAATATATATATGTATATATATATATATATATATATATATATATATATATATATATATATATATGCATACTTATTTACATATATATGTATTCATACACATGCATGCATATATATGTGTGTATATATATATATGTATATATGCATGTGTATATACATATATGTATGTATCTACATCTATATGCATAGGTATATGCATTTATGTATTTGTATACTATGTTTTCAAAGGTGAGTTTGAGGATGGCCATGATGCGCGCCTAGGGGCGAGACGTCGACAAAATGCCTTGAGGCGTTTGTCAAAAAGCTTAACTGCTCGACGGGAAGAAAATCGAGCAGCTCGACGGGAAAAAAAAAGAACTTCTCGACAGGAAAAAAACCTAATTGCTCTATGGGAAAAAAAGAAAATGCAAACATCTCCCCCTTTTCATCTTGATCATCTCGACTTATAGGTGTCAACCGAGCCGGGCTGGCCCGGCTCGGCACGAGGCACGGCACGGTTCATCCGTGCCTGGGCTGGCCCGGCACTGGAAAATTCCATGCCCGAGCCCGTGCTGTGCCTGGGTTAGGCACGAGCCGTGCCGTGCCGTCCATGACCCGGCACGGTTCGGCCAGTGGCACGGGACACCGGCACGGGTTCGTCACGTGTAGGTGTCCCTTGAGCCCGACCTCGTGATGGCCCCTCCCGCAAAAAAAGACCGCGGGTTGGGTATGATTCGACCCGACCCGTGGTCCCCCGAATTCTGAACCGTACGGACAGGCTAGCCCGAGCGGGCCCGGCAAGGCACGATATGTCCTGCCGTGCCTGCGGGCCGTGCCGGGCCATGCATGGCACGGCACGGTAATCGTGCCGTGCTTGGCCAGGCACGAAGGCACGCTCGTGCTCAAAAAAAAAAAAGGCCCGGGCCGTTTGACACATCTATCTCGGCTTCATCTCCAAACTCCATGTATCTCTTCAAACTCTCCCTCTCTTCATCTCTCCATCCCTTCCTCCCAAGCCCTACAAGTTTAAAAACATAACAAAAACCTAACAAAAACATAAACATGAGTTATCAATATTCGGGAAAAATCTCCCCCAGCCCCCAGCCCCCTATAAAAAATTACATTAATAGGTAATTAATAATTGAAAAATGTAAAAAATTGGTAGATTTTTTTCATTGAAATTTTTAGCCCTTCTATATTAATAGGGATTTAGGGACAAGGCACTCTTCATATGTATACGTAATTAATAGAATTGGCTGGAAATGAGCTAGTGGAGCAGCTCCACTAGCTCATTTCCAGCCCATTGCTCTACTAGCTCTTTTTTTTTTTCAATTAAATTGGAGTTCATCGTTACTCTATTTTCTTCATCAATTTTTTTTAATCCAACAGCCATATAAATCAATTTCATTCTTAATTTTATCTAAAAAATCTTGGTTTTTTAAAATTTAAACCAATAAAATTTTGAATTATGTCTTGTTATTATTTTTTAGTCAATTATATTGTTATATAAAAATGTGATTATTATTTTTGGTGTTTTTTTTTAGAATGAGTTTCTCCAATTCGAAAAATTTAAGAAAAGATTTTGTGTGGAAATATGTTATTTAAGTTTCTGGAGAGTAATATTTGAAATGTAAATTTTATAATTAAAAATACACGGAAGGAGTGAATAGACTCAAGCATCACTTAGCTAGAACTCATTATGGTATGAAACTATACCCCAAAGTTAGTAAAAATGTTAGATTGAAATGCAAAGATGCATTGACCAATTTTAAGGATCAAAAAATGAAAAGAAATGAATTGCTCCAAGAAATTTGGATCAGTCCAACTTCAATGCATGAGAGTGCCCCAAAGTTATTTATGCTATTTTATTTTATATTTTTTAAAATATTAATTAATTATATATTATGAGCCTCAAAAAGCTTTCGCCTCAAAGCCTCGAGGCTTACGCCTCATCTCATGAATACAAAAATGCCTCACCTTATGCTTTTGCCTCTTAAAACTTTGTTTGTACACACACACACACACACACACACATATGTATTCAAGTATACATATATATATATATGTATATGTATATGTATGTCCATACATGTATACATACATACATACATACATGTATACATACATACATACATACATACATACATACATACATACATACATGTATACATACATACATACATGTATACATACATACATACATACATAGATATATACATACATACATACATATATGTATACATACATCTTTTGCTCTTGCTGCATTTGCAACATGATTCTGGATGCCAAGCTTAAATTTTTTAATCCTTCATGCATGTTAATGTCTTAATAATATCTGATAGTAATATGTATCTTCTATTAGAGGTGGCTCGATAGGGCGATAGCGGCGGGATGGCGCACTGCCAAAACCCTATTTTTTTTAAAAAGTAGGGTTTTGGCCTAACTTGAATCAAGCTTGAAATAAGGATTTTGGGTTTCGGGCACATGTCGAGCCTGACCTCCAATGAACTGTGTGTGCTAGGCACGACACGCCAGCACGGTTATGCCCATAAAAATTGGGTCGGCTCGGCCCATTTGACACATCTACCCAAACCGGGCCGAATCAGCCCAAACTCAGCCAATTTTTGGGACACGGGCCTCGTACAGGACATGCCCTATAAAGAACCGTGCCGTGCCTGGCATGGCATGCCAGCCTAGTTGGGCCCAAAAAAAAAATAGACAGACCCAACCCATTTGATACCACTATATTTTATCTAAAATCACATGCACTGCAACAGAAAAAACAAGCTCCGATACTATGCTTGATACCGGAGGAATCGGTAGATTCTATGTCATCTTAGATAGTATGAGATAGGTGGACTCATATAATTTCACTACTGTAAATATCAAAATTCTCAAATCGGTATGTAATAGGATTGAGCAATTATTGGTATATAAGTACTAAGATAGCTCGCTCCTATTCGATGATACATCCTGTTATTTCTCACTCGTTAACTAAATGAAAAAGTCATCATCTTTGAATATAATATTCATGTCCGTACCCGAAGCCTCATTATCAGGGGTGCTAATGATTTGAGTCGAGCTTGAGTTCAGCTAAGCTCGACTTGAACTCAAAGACTCGCATCTGAGCTCGACCCAAGCTTGAAAGCTTGTGAGTTTAAAAAATAAAATTCGAATCAAACTTGAAAATACAAAACCTGAACACAGCTAAAGCTCAAACTCGAGGTAGGCTCGAGCTTGTACTCAATATAAGCTCGAACTCAAGAAAGGCTTGAATTCTGCAAAGCATATCTAGAAAATATTAAAACAAGGATTCAAGGAATATGAACAATGCAAACAAACTACATCAGTGAATCCAAAAACACATACATTAGAATTAATGGTCAATACAAGTTACATCATAAAACTTTAGTTTTAAGTAATATACACATTGACTATCATTTAACAAATACACTTGAATGCATTTTCTTATGATATAACTTAAAATAGCCTTCGTTAAATTAAATAGTGATCCAAATCCAACCAAAAAGTTCAAAACATCTTCTACAAACACCTATAAAAAATATAGAAGTTTGTTATTAATAATATTAAATTATGTAAGAAAGCAACAAGTAATAAATAAAGTGAAATAAAAATATGACTCAGAATTTTAATTTCATAATCAAAATTCAAAACTATTTTAGTTGTCAGTTTGTCAATTCCTTAGGAGGTAGTGGGATAAAAATTTCTTTAGGTTGATCTTCATCTTTGTTCTACAATAATATCAAAATGTAAGTATTTACACATTAAGCAAAAAGTAAGCTAAAATGATTAACAAGTAATTCTTACCTTATTCTTTTTTTTCACTCTATGGAGGGATCTACACCAATCACCTGTGCATATCAATATTTGCACTATTACTAGAGTAAGTGAAGGCCTATAAGGATCTATTATACGACCTCCGGCATAAAGTTGCCTTAGAAGCCATAGTGGTGATTGGAACAGCCAAAATATTTGCTGCCAACTTAGACAAAATATGAAAGATTTTTCTTTTCACCAAGCCAAGACATCAAATTTATACTCTTGAGAAATAAAAAATCTCTCATCAAGATACACATCAAGTTTAGATTCCATTGGTTCCTCTTCTTGCCCACTTTGAACCACTTGCAAAAGTTCTAACAAATTACTTGATGTACTTCCTCCATCATGAGTATTTGAAATAGATTTACATTCCACACTTTCTTCAACAGTAAAAGAATAAATCATTCTCATATATTTATCATAAAGTTGATACATGATATCTCTAATTTTACTAATGTTTTCCCGAGCTACAAGCGAAGAAAACATTTTGTGGAATGTAATCTCTAGAGCCTTCATTTTCAATATAGGGTCCATTATCGCTCCTATTTCCATTAGCATATTGCAAACCTTTATTTCATATTTTGAATCATCCTCCTAACAAAATCATCAAGAGATTCGAATTTTTTATCCAACAACACTTTAATCCAGTGCATCTTACTAAGAAACAAGTTAAAAGTTGGATATTCATAATCTGATATAATATTATAAGTGTTTTTAAAAACTTTTAAGATTTGAAGTAATTTCTCAATCTTTTCCAACTCATTATCATTAGGACAACATTCATAATTATGATTATGTAAAGCATATCTAGGAAATACCTGTCTAAACTTGATATCACAATCCAACATGTCATAAGTTGAATTCTAATGAGTTAACCAAACCATTTGAGTCATGTCTCACTTGAATTCAAAAAGTCCACCATTTCATGGACTTTTGCAATGATGCTCTTCACTTGTTCAAGATCATATTGAACCATTATATTAAGGATATGTGCACAACAACGAACATGAAATAACCTTACATTGCATAGTAATCTTTCATTAGATACAAAATTATCCTTTAGAATCTGAATACAAGAATCATTAGCACTTGCATTGTCAATTGAAATTATGAAAATCTAAGAGAGAATGAAAAGAAATTATTGATTAGTTCACAAATCACAACTAAAAAAAATACTAATATAAGTATAGCAAAAAAATATAAGCACACTTACTTTGTTCTCAATTTCTCACTCCCTTAAACATGCTAAGATGCGATCGGCTATGTTAGCACCTCTACGTGGAGGGGGTAAGTGGACAAAGTTGAGGACTCTTTTCTGAAGCTTCCAAACAAGATCCATAAAATGAGCTGTTAAAATCATATATTCGATCCTTTGTGATCCTGAACGCTACAAATCTGTAGTCAATCTAATTTGATCCACCATTTTTAATAATGCTTTTAGCTTCTTCTTCTCAAAATCGTAGACTTTGAAGGAGTCTGTTCTTATAGCGTGACGATACACACTAGTCCACTGTGATATTCCCTGCTTCATCATCAAGTTAAATCCCTCATCTTCTATAATAGGATATTTATACCTTACTTTCCATTTCCCTTTTATCATTTCATGTTCAAGTAAATTATCCCAAACTTTAGATCTTCTCGGCCTTTTAAAATGTTGGGGTGTTCAACCTCAGCTTCTTTCGAAGTAGTGATATGAGTGGGTTCAATAATTTTCAAATTAACATCTTCACTTTCATTAAGTTCATCTGATTCCTTAATCTCATCCTCAATATTCACATAAAACTCAATATTCACATAAACTTCTAGTGGGCCCACTAGAAGTAGAACTAGAAGATCTAGGCACTCTGAAATACATATGATAAACTCCACTAGTCATTATAAGTCATAACAACATAGCATAGACTATAGCCAAGGAACAAAACATTTATGTAATGGGCTAATGGCTAAAGCATCTCATTATTCCAACTCCATTAATTGAATGCAAAGAGAGAGACTAACACACACAACTCAATGTAAATGCAAATGCAATTACCAATCACCCAAAAGTTAAAGTCTGTCACTTTTTGCTTCTTCCAAAGAAGTACAAAAGTAACAATATAATTATTATAATATTTTGATTTAAGTGGAAGACTTTTGGTGAAAGTTTCTACGACATAATACATAAATAATTAAAATAAACATGGAGCCTACGCTCCTAATTTCTAAACTACAAACAAAACTTAAGCGCAACAACAAAAAAACATCAAAATGATGCCATTTTTGGGACTCGTCATCCTGTTAATGTGACTGAAAATGGAAGCGTGATAATGGAAATGTTTATCTACAGGCAACCTTTGATTTGTAGGAGGAAAATAACCAAAATCAAACCAGAAAAGCCCCTGTTTTGAGTTTTAACAACCTTAAGTAGGCCTCGTTTCCACTCCCACCTTACTTGAGCTTAACCGATGAGCGATGAAGCCTTCTTGAATCTCGAGCACGAGCAGATGAGGACGAGGGCAATGGAAGAATAGGGAAATAAATGAAAAGAAGAAGAAAAGAATAGTCGACTCAAGAGAGTGCAGAGAAGAGGCATGGGGCACGAGCAGTGGCAGAGAAGGATTGAAGGAGACGGTGAGAATGTAAATAGTTGATGTTGGGGGAGCACGCAATTGGTACAACTTTTCGGGCTGAGTGTTGACGAATGACGACGACGAGTGTTGATGCTCAATCTTAACTGATGAAAGCTTCCAGCTTCCAGGTTGTTGAGTGCTGACGATGACGATGAGTCCACTCAAATTGGTAATCGATTCTGGAATCTGGAGTGAGAGCAGTCTAGGCTCGCACGCGCGCCTCTGATCTCTTTTTCCCCTTCCACCAGGCATCGAACCAATTCATGCTCATCATCATCAATAATGGCTCCGCCTCCACATCCCACATTCACGACAATTTGGAAAAAACACAACATTATCAATAATCAATTGTCATCAGGTTAAATGCTCAATCACAATAAACAAATTAGGTTAACTGCTAATGATCACAGCATTACGATGGAGATCCAACGACGTCGACATTCACCGACATCGATCTGGTTAACTCCGACGCTAGTAGAATCCACCAATTGGATTTCCGAAAGCAGCGCGAGAACGTCGGCGTTCAGCGGCTCGATGTCGGATAAAGGATTGCTTGTACAAAAAGATTGAACGAGCACGAGTCGTCAGGAACTCGTTCAGCAGGAGCTGTGAGTCATGTGCTTTCAAGTACCGAAATTTGGTGCAGGAGAGAGGCTTTCGTCTGCCACCATAAAAGTGGTCAATAACTCCATCTCTTCCTCTATCATTAGGTGTGAGTCATATATATTATATACCTAACTAGTTGTGGTATATGAAGGAGCTAACTTTGAAATTAAACTGAATCCAGCTACAAATTACTTACAGTTGAGTTGAGTTTGCTTACGATCTAATATATCATATTTTTTATGGTATATAAGATACATTTGTGTATTATTTTAATTCTTTAAACATATGAAAACTTATATAGCATATGATGTTAGATTTGTCATACAATTATAAGTTATAACACGTGCTATTTTAGATATCATGAGAAAAAACAAATTCATAATATAATTATAACTTAATATATCAATTTTTTGTATATTAATTATGGGCAAAAATGAATATTAATTGGTATTTAAATATTTTGACAACTCATAACTTAATTTCACATGCATTGTCGTACTCACATCTTATTTTTTTTTTTTTTTACTTTTTTCACTTGTATTAGGATACCTAAGTCTAATTATGAGACATTATTATATTTAAGATAACATCAAATCATATTATAAGAGATAATTGCTCCCCACACCAACAAGACTTAAGAATTAGTACATCAAATTTTTTGAAAGTTTATTGCTAGTTGCATGTGGTATTCACTATGAAGATGAGTTTAAATGGGAATATATTTTGTCTTAAGGTGAGAATTATTGGGAAGGAATTCACTCAGATATTTAATATGAATTATTAGGTTAATTTCTTTCTAGTTACCAAAATGATCTTCGCATGGATTCTTATATTATTGATGATTCCTTACAGATGAATGATAAATCAATTTGAATTGAAAAGTATTTTTTTTCATAATAACTTTGAGGAAGATGTGTTCATTAAGCAATCTCCTGAGTTTGAGTACTTTAATCAGATTTAATTTGTAAATTATGAAAGATATTATATGACATGAGGTAATTACCAAAGAATTAGTTTATAATATTTTTATTGATAATTACCTCTTTTGGATTATACACATATATACTATATTATAATTTTTTTTTGTTTAGCTCAAATGGTAGGTTGTTCCTGCCTAAATGTGGTCGACATTCTTATTACCATAGGCGATAAGTAAAAAATCACTCGACTCAAGAAGTATCTTTAATTATAGTCTTAGATGAAACATCTTAGTAGGCTATAATACATTCTTGAGATAGAGATTATTTACTCCAAGAGAAGGATTATGTAGTCACAAAGAATATATGCAGTCTATATTCTTATAGAAGATCTTCAAAATTATGCACCAACAAATATTCTGATTGAGTCTGATATTAATTTCTTATTTGATATTTATCATTTAGTTGAATCTATCACATATTATATATATATATATATATATATATATATAATTAATTAATTAATTAATATAATTAGTTATTTATTATATTCTTTATGACAAGTTCACTTAGATGAAATATGTGAAAAAATTTCCAAACCTTGATATTTTTTTTAGTGATCAAAGCATCTATAGCTAGTTGAATATTTTGATTTGAGTTGTGCATAAGTTTACTCCGAGAGGATATCAAGTACAAGTTTTTGTACTTTTTTTGAAGGTAACTTTCTCTCATGGAAAATTAAGAAACACATAATTATTTCAAGATCCAAGGTAATACGTATTTAACTGTAAGGTACTTGGGATAAAATATTATGTTGAAAAAAACCAGATATTTATTTTTCTCTCTCACTATTCTATACCATAACAAGTATACTATGAGACATATAGTCCCCACTATAGTGTTACACAAGTGGGCGTATATAAAGTTAAATTATTTTTCTCTCGAGTAGAAGATTCGTGATGAAACTATTACTATAGCCTACATTTGTATAATATATTAACCTACAAATATTTTCACAATAATTTGGAATACTCATCAATTTTAATTATTTTTCTTTTAAACTTGATATTTTAGATAATTAAAAATATCAGTCCAAGACCAAGAGAGATGAAATAGTTAATTACAATTATTTTTTTTTTTATTTTTTTATTCTATAAATGTTTTATAAATGAGAGCACCTAACATATAGGATGCTTCAATTCAAAACTAAGATTATATATTCATGATTCCAATTGTATCAATAAATGATAGTGAAAATATCTTAATAACTAATGCAACAGAAACAAGGGATTATGATAATTTTATCATATTCATACATTATATATTTGTCTTCCAAGTGGCTATAAACATAATTGTAGATAAATGTAAAAAAAAAAAAAACAATGATTAGTTAAAATAGAAAGAAACAATTCAATCAAGCTAAATTCCTTAGCAATCAAAATATTTATTAGTTCATAGATAATGACACACATACACCCATACACACACATGCACACGCACGCACGCACACACACACATATTTTTGAAGGATTAAAATTTTCTAAAGTAACAAATTCAAAATCTTGAAAGATGTACTCAATGAAGCTATAAATAATTTTATACGGATTAAAATAATTTGGATGCATGTGACATAATTATTTGAAAGTGCATTTGTGAAAAGAAAAATATGTGAATAATCTAATTAGGAACTAAGATTATCATAATTATAATACATATGAATAATTTGAACTTTATGAGAATTCTAGAATAATTCACAAAAATAATTAATTATTTAAATTAATTATTTAAAGTGAAAGACTTGGAATAAGTAAGATGTTTCGGTTTGCAGATTGAGTATTATTCTAATGAGACACTATTCCATTAATTGTCATTATACAAAAAAAAAAATTCTACTTACAATGACTTTCAATAAATTTATATATTAAATTTTTAAAAAAAAAAATTATTTTTCGCCCTCTCCTCAATCCTTCCAAGATAAATGCATACAACAAAGTTTCACACTGATCAATCATCTCAGTAATAATCATGACCAAAGATATTTAATTTTGGAATTCTTATGAGATCTAATGTATTGGTGATCATCTAAACACATCTTTCCATTTATATATCAAATTGAAAGCAATTCAATTTGATATCTCCATGTTAATGCTAATATATATTTTTTAATCTAAATTTTATTCTACTAGGTTTTACTGGCAATATTTTTAATGAGACAGTTGTTATATATATATATATTTTAAATTAGAAGTTATTCAAGGGATGGTTATTAATATATAGAAAAAATATGAACGACTTTATAATTATTCATGGGGTTTCTACATCTGTCAATGGAATTTTTGAATTTTTTTTTGTATAATATTAAATATTATATTTAATTATGATGATTTATTTTTTTCTATAAATAGGAGCTCCATATGAATGAAAACTTGTACATATTAGCCATCACATAGATATGGGCCCTAGGTAGAGGTGTCAAACGGGCCGGCCCGGCACGGCCCGGCCCATTTTTTTAGGGCACGTTCGTGCTACCGGGCCGGGCACGGCACGCGCCTAACCCGGGCACGGCTGAACCGTGCCGTGCCTCGTGCCGGGCCGGCCCGGCCCGGTTGACACCTGTAGCCCTAGGGCTCATATTTAATTACGACTAGTCATCACACAAATATAATAGTAAGCATTGATATTTTTATTTTTATTTATCTCCTCTCTCTCCTCATCTCTTTCAACTTATTCCCTATTTATTATCTCTTAGTTCTCATATATAAGCCTCGGGGCCTCAAGTTTGGGGCATGTAAGGCTCTCGTTCCAGCAGTATGAATAGAATATTTGGTAAAGGCACCCCGCTGCACATATATGGAATCCCTAGGGGCCGAACAGTGTCCTCCAGGGTTAGGTGGTATTTATCCTTTACCAATCAGACTACTATACTATTGGTTATTCATGCTTATATTTAATTTCTTATTATACTGAATTTTAGGAGATATTAATATTTTGACAGTTTTATCCCTAAGATTTATCATCATTGAACGAAGATATTTTAGTGGTGTCAAATGGGCCGTGCTGTGCTGGCACGTTCTATTTCTGTATTGCATAGCCGTGCCACCGTACTGTGTCAGGCACGGTCCGGGAACCAGATAGCCGGCCTGACATGGCACGGTTGCAAAATGCTGGGCTCTGCCACACCGTGCAGGGCAGAGTAGGGGAGGCCTGGCCGCACAATTGTTACAAACCATGTAAGTAGGATTCGGCTTACGTGGCTTGTTTTTTTCTTTAAATCACACGACGGCGACTAGACCCATGACATGAGAGTTGACCATATTCGGTCCTGGGTCACCAGGCTGATGGACCATGCCACAGGGCTAGGCAAGCGGGTCGCATCATGGGCTGGCACCATCTAGGACCAGTCACTGTGCTGGATTGTTCCGTGCTGGGCTAGGCATAGCCGAGTCGTGCTAGAATTGTCATCACACTAAGACACGATCTCTAATATATGTATGTAACTCAAGAACTTCCCAGATGATTAGCCATGCCAGTATTTATACTGGCATTTGTGTAGGAAATTAATAGATAAGCTTTAGCATGTTGTGTAGGAAATTAACTCAAGAACTGCTGTGCATTCACATTTTATACTGCTGGCTCGTTGAGTAGATCAAAGCATATAACTGACTGATAGGAAAAAAAAAAAAAAATTAATAGGATGAGTACAAAGAAGAACTGGCGTTGATGGTGAGGAGTGGCAAAAGATCAGAAATTGAGGCACTCTTCTTCCACGGATATGACTACCTGAGGAAGTACCTGGCCACGAAGATCGTCCAGCACAACTATGTCTGACTCAGACACTGACAGGCAGGCATGGCGTGGGCATGGCTGGGCGACTCACAACACGCGCACAGAGGTACCAGAACTTTGTTTCTTTATAAAATTATCACCGGAAAAGAAATTCGTGCAGAGAAAATTATCCATGAGCATTTCGTCGAACACTTTGTGGGCAGACTAAGACATTTTTATAGGAATGCTCTAATGGTGAATAAAAAGGAGAAGAGTAGAGAGTTTAATGCTCTTGAGGCTTTAAAGTATACATGTTTCCTTCTAAGATCCAAACATTAAAGTATATATGTGCATATGGTCAATAATATACTTCTCACCATAATAATATATAACATCTATTATATGTATGTAACACAATAATTTTTTAATTGATTATTCTTTCCTAAATAATATAATATAATATAATATAATATAATATATATATATATATATATATATATATATATAAATTGTCACAATTAATATGATAAGGAATATGCATATATAGGTGGGGGGACTTGAATTTTTGTAGCAAGGGCATAATGTGTATTAATGTAAGTAATAATTTTAAAAATTTGTGTAGGTGTGTGTGTGTGTGTGTCTACACAATTTTGTTTTGGGTCTATCATGAAGGGTTGAGTCAGTTTGCCTAAAATGTGTGTGTGTGTGTGTGTGTGTGTGTGTGTGTGTGTGTGTATAACAATGTTAGCTTTAAAATATAGATATTTATCTCTAATTTGTGAATTATTTTTGTCCCTTTAATCTCAAGAACTCCATGATATTTTATTCTTCTACATCAATATGTAAAAATATTTATTATTATTATGAAATTATAAAAGATTTAGACTACAGGATTGAATTCGATTATATGAATATTTATTAAGTTGAAGAAAAATATTATCAAATAATTTCTAGGCCAATTATGCTTTATTATTCAGAATATTAAGATACGATAAAACTTGATATTCATAATACGAACATAACAAAGATGTGAGTGTTAGGATGAATGTGAGGAAACTCCTGCAAGGATAAAATTAAAAATGGAAAAAATTAAATATTATCTTGGTATTATATGGATAAAGAATAAAATTAGAGAGAGATAGAGATAGAGATAGATTATTAAAAACTTAAATGAAGATGATAAAGAATACATGCATGGGTTAAATTTGTATGAAAAATCTAGATGATCAATCTAAATTATAGTAAAAATTATATTTTTTAGTCCCAAATACAAAAAATATTGATTATTTGGACCCAAAATAATAATAAATATTAGTTAAAAATGGCCCTGGAGAGTAAACTATTTATGTTATAAGTCTCTAAAAATTAGAAACTCAATTTTGCCCTTGCTTTTTTTAAAATTGTATGGTCAATTTCAAATTCAAAAACTATATAGAAAAATTGTTTTTTCAACTTGGAAAAGTGGTTTTATTTTTTTTAACTAAAAGTTTTATATATATATATATATATATATTCAAAAAAATAATTTTTTTTTGAATTGGAAAGTGGGTTCTCTTGGAAGTTTTTGAATTATTAAATTGATCTAATAATTTCTTTTAAAAGCAGCGTCAAAATTGAATTTCGAGTTTTTGGGGTAATTTTTAATATTTTTTTTTATTTTGAAACCATTTCATAAATATTTTTAAATCTGGACTCCAAAATATAATTTTCTCCAAATTATATGAATGACTTGATGATGATGATATCAAATCTCATAAAAGTTAATTATTTTTTTATTAGTTCATTATTTTTTTTACAATTATGTGTGAAGTAAAATTTGATGATGATTGATTACTAAAATAAAATAAAAATTACATTTACACACACACACACACACACACACACGTGATTATTGTTTACATGAAAAATTTTTATGTTGCATGTATATATTAGAAGTAATATCTTGATATGATAATAAGTAATTTCATCTAAAAATGATAAGTCTTAAATATGAGATATATCAAGTATAATTTTCTTTGATTTATAGAAGTATTATTATTGAGATATTAATCTCCCATACTTTATACTAATAGAGATGTCAAATGGGTTAGTTCGGCCACGGCATGTCATGTCGTGCCAGGCACGTTGGCTCATATTGACCACACACCGAACATGATCAATATGAGCCGACGCCCAACATGCAACCCTCCTGAAAGGGTGAAATGCATGGCGGCGTACCGCCGAAACCATATTTTTTTTAAAATTATGGTTTTGTCTGACCGGAACTAGGCAGAACCCATTGGTTTTTGGGGCGTGAGTCCGTGCCGGGCCCGGCACAACACGGTTAAGCCTGGTTCGGTGGCCTAAAAACTAGCCAGGCTGGGGCACCCTGGCCCTTTTGACATAAGCAACAATCTTGTTCGGCACAACACGGTTAAGTCACATACGAGTTTGATTTGTGAATTTATATGAATAATGAAAATATGAGAAATATGTTTAGATAAGGATGATGATGACAAGCCATGTGGGGCGTGATGATTCTGTATCTATTGATGTTGTTTTGGAAAAGTTCTATGAGTAGCTCAAGGATTTGATATCAGTGGGTGAGATAAGGCAACCCTAGAATTGCACGTGCAAGTGAGAGATGACTATAATTATATCTCCATTGCCATTCTTTCACTAAAATTAGTAAATTTTACTTGACTTTCTTAGTTCAGAAAGTTGGAGATTCCATGATCCAGCTTTACTAAATGAATGGAGCGGCTCCAAGAGAGGCTCCATTGGAGCCTCTCTTGGTTAACCAAAATGGTAATGGCCCACGGGTCTTCTTTTTTAAAATAAGATGACTCCAAATTTTGTCCTTGCAATAACATTTGAAAGATATTAGTTACATGGCATTGCTCTTTTTTGCATATACAAAATGATAAATTTTATGTGTGGGTATGTTCTTGTACGAGTGTTTGTGTGTGTTTGTGTAAGTATGTGTTTGTGCTTTTGTGTGTGCATGTTTGTGTGCGTGTATATATATGTGCACATATATGTACGTATGTGTTTGCATATATACATATGTACATGTCAATATGTTTGTATTTGTATGTATATATATGTTCACATCTATTTTTTGTGTTAGCATATATATATATATATGTATATATGTTTGTTTGCATGTATATATATGTACATATCTATATGTTTCTATGTGATTGTGTGTTTGTATGTGCGTGTGTTTGCATGGATATCTATGCATCTCTATGTTTGTGTGTTGCATATATATATATATGTGTGTGTGTGTGTGTGTGTACTCAACTATATGTTTGTGTGTGCTTGCGTGTGTGCTTGCGTGTGTGTGTGTGTGAATAAGGAGCATGACAGATGGTGATGGACCCATGCTCTATCCCTGCCACAGTCAAAGATAGACCAGAGGGCTGATTCAAATACTTTCCTCATTTGATGGAACATAAAGAGCAAGTATATTGCAGATGACTCACTCGAATGTTGCTCAGAGACAAAAATCACTAGTTTGATCCTTCACAGAAGGTTCAACTTCTGAGGCACATAAAGAGAGGCTGACAGCCATATTCCCTCTATAAATATGCCCCCACTCCCACATCAACTGATAACGATGCACAACTGCATCACAGACATTAAAGAAAGAAAAGCTTATAAGTGAACACAATCTCTTCTCTTCCATTGAAAACTTTTCAAGCTACTTTTGACTCTCGCCAGGAGATATAGGAAGGAAGCAGGAATGGTGCAGAGGTTGAGGGTGAACAACGAGCTGCTGTCAAAGATGGCTACCAGCAGCGGCCATGGCGAAGACTCGCCATATTTTGATGGGTGGAAGGCATACGACCGCGATCCTTACCATCCTGCAGATAACCCCAATGGTGTCATTCAAATGGGCCTTGCAGAAAACCAGGTATGCACCTGTTTGGATTTGGTCGAAGCCTGTTATTGCAGTAAATTTCAAGATCTTGAAAATTTAATAGTGCGAACCACTCAAGAACCCTAAAATATGGGCATGTTTTGTGGATAAATAATCACCCAAGAACCCTAAATCATGGGCATGTTTTGTGGATAAATAATCACCCAAGAACCCTAAATCATGGGCATGTTTTGTGGATAAATAATCACCCAAGAACCCTAAATTATGGGCATGTTTTATGGATAAATAATCAAGCAAGTCTTATCCCAACAATTTGTGACCGACCCTTTACAGACTTAGTTAGCTCTTACAGTTTACTCTATTAAAAATTATGTAGATTTTTAATTTTTTAATTGTTAAATCTGTATTTATATTATCTATGACATATCTAACTCATCTTAATTTTATTTTTTATTTCTTTTTCTCTCTCTTTTATTTTAATTTTATTATATTAAAAATTATGTTAATTGGCAACTCTTGAGTTAATTTTTTAATTTTATTTTTTTCACTCTCCTCTCTAAATGATAACTAGGTAAAAGATTAAATTAAATCAAATTAAACAAGTTTTATTTTAATTATTTGGGAACCCATTTGTATGAATTATACTCTTTCAATTTGCTCTATTAAAATTTATGTCAATTCTCAATTTTTTAATTGTTAATTTATTATTAATATGATATATGATCTATCTTATTCATTCTAATTCCATTTCTAGTTTTTTTCTCTCTCCTCTCAAAATGATAACAACTATAAAATTTTAATTAAATCAAATAGTATTATCTCAATTATTCTTGATTTCAATTGTATGAACCATACTAATTCAATTTGCTATATTAGAAATTATGTTAATTCTCAAACTCTTTATTTGTTATATTTTAATTTATATTATATATGATATATCTAATTCATTCTAATTCTATTTTTAATTCTTTTCTCTCTCCTCTCAAAAAGATAATTATTTAAAAAATTAATTTAAATTAACTCAAACAAACATAACTGTTAAATCAAGATTCGAATAGCGAATTAGAGTACTTGATTAGTGAATTAAAAATCAAATCATGAATCAACACGTTAATTAATTCATATTTCCTATAGTTATTAGATTTTATTTTTATGATTTATTGAGTATCTTGATTCTTTGAAAATTGGTATTAAATCAATTCATGTGAATCAATTTGCGCTTCAGTAATTCAGTCTTAGATTCATGAATATTTTTAATTTTTTTAAAGAGTCGGATCGTATATCCTCTAAATCATAGATCAAATCATGGGTCAAATCGTGAATCATACGATTTTAATAACAATGCAAACAAGTATTATCTCAGTTATTCGAGATCTTAATTGGAGTATGAATCATACTCCAATTTATTCTATTAAAAATTATGTTCATTTCTTAATTTTTTTAGTTATTAAAATTTTATTTATAAAATATATTCAATTACTTCTACCTTCACTCAACATTAAATCTCCTTCAAGAATAAATTCCCAAAAGTTGTGCTTTTATACAGATACGAAAATGTATAGCAAATAAGATTTTAATAAATGCTTACCTTTTGGATGACATGCAGCTTGGGTTTGATATTATTGAAGAATGGGTGAGAAACAACCCACGAGCGTCCATCTGCACAGAAGAAGGAATAGACGAGTTCAGAGAGACAGCCATCTTCCAAGACTACCACGGATTAGCTGGATTCAGAAATGTAAACCATTAAAAAAAAAATTAAATAAATAAATTGTAGCTTTCAATCCTGCATGTTTATCTGCAATGTAACTGAGGCCGTGTGCTTTTGCTTGAAGAACAGGCAGTGGCCAAGTTCATGGCGCGGGTGAGAGGAAACAGAGTTACTTTCAATCCAGACAAGATTGTGATGAGCGCGGGAGCCACTGGAGCGCACGAGATGATTGCCTTCTGCTTGGCCAACCCAGGCGAAGCCATCTTGGTGCCAACACCTTATTATCCAGGGTGATCAATCCCTTCCTCTATTTCTCATCTTCTTGTTGCTTCTCTTGTTGGTGTAGAAGGAACAGTCGGGGAACAAAATGTCGTGTTTCTTGCAGATTTGATCGTGATTTGAGATGGAGGACAGGTGTTCAACTAGTTCCAGTTGTCTGTGAGAGTTGTAACAATTTCGACATCACCATGGAAGCCATCGAATGTGCTTATGAGAATGCAGAATTTAACAAAATCAAAGTCAAGGGATTGCTCGTGACCAACCCGTCAAATCCGTTAGGCACCATATTGGATCGAGGAACCCTAAGAAGCATCGTGAGGTTCGTCAACGAGAAGAACATTCACTTAGTCTGCGACGAAATCTACGCGGCCACCATTTTTAAGGATCCAGAGTTCATCAGCATCTCGGAGGTCATTGAAGAGGACGTGGAATGCAATCTCGATCTAATCCACATCGTTTATAGCCTATCGAAGGACATGGGATTCCCAGGATTTAGGGTTGGAATCGTTTACTCGTACAACGATGACGTCGTAAACTGCGCTCGTAAGATGTCGAGCTTCGGATTGGTGTCGTCTCAGACACAATACCTAATCGCGTCCATGTTATCCGACGAAGTGTTCGTCGAAAAGTTCATCGCGGAGAACAGAAAGCAGCTTGCTGCGAAAAACAGATTCTTCACTCGAGGCCTCGCGCAGGTAGGGATCAGATGCTTGAAGACGAGCAACGCCGGCTTGTACGTGTGGATGGATTTGAGAAACCTCCTCGAAGATCAGACGTTCACGGCGGAGATCATGCTGTGGCGAGTCATAATCAACGATGTTAAGCTCAACGTTTCGCCAGGATCTTCTTTCCATTGCTCAGAGCCAGGTTGGTTTAGAGCTTGCTTTGCTAATATGCAGCATCACACCATGGAAGTTGCTCTCTCGAGAATTAGGGCATTTGTATTGCAGAACAAGGATTGCTGCTTGAAGCCTAGGAGAAAACTGTGTTGGCAGAGCAGCCTGAAGCTAAGTTTTTCTTCTAGCAGAATATATGAGGATTTCATGCTCTCTCCCCATTCTCCCATGTCTTCTCCCCTTGTTCATGCCAAAACCTAGCCGGAGATTAACAACTGTGTTGGCAAACCGCTTTCTTATTATTTGTATCACTAGAACAATTAACTTGGTATATATGTATATATATGTATATATACATATATATGTGTGTGTGTGTGTGTGAAATAAAAAAGATAAAATATACATATTTCTTCTTCTCAATGTTAGTTTTTTTTTTAATTTTTTTCAATCTTTTAGAAATTTTAAAATTCAAAAAAAAAAAAAAATGAAGCAATATAAAGAGAAATTGACCTACATAAATAATTTGAGATAATTGAGTTGTTTATTATTTATATTAAAAAAAATATGTATGTAATTAACTTCATTATTATTAATGAGATTAAATAATAATTAATAAATTTCAATAATATTTCAACGCTTATAATATTTTCGTTTGTATTTGATGAATTTTCAATAATATGTAATACTATAATTTAAATCATATTTTTATTTAAATGGGATAAATTATTGAGTTCTTGAATTGTGGAGTATTTTTAACAAATCAGGCATTGGTGCGTTCATCTTTTAATTTTGATGAGTCTATTTTTCTTTGCAAGCCACTTGTTTTATGTATTTGATTTATTAAGATAAACTAAATTATAATTAGAGGTTTGGAGATTTCTTTTACTTGGTAGAAGTTGGCAACCATAACATAGGAGAGTTTGAGCGACCGCTTGATAACAAATTTCCCTACTGATAGCAATGGCATATGAAAGTTGGAAGTGAGTAATGTTTGGGTTTGGGGTCACTATGGTTGTTAATTGATGCTAATGTTTTTTGTTTTTTTTTTCTTTTTTTTTTTTTTTGCATTACATTAAATAAGGTTTTGGATCTAGAAGCCTAGTTTTAGTCAGTTGTAGTAATTTAGATAGAGGAATTAGCATGGTGGATGCTTTACTTCAATCTCTTATAGATAATGACTCAATTTTTAGCGAAGATTCATCCGAAGATGATCTAGACTTTATCAACTAAGTATAAAAGTGAAAGATAGAAAATTTTCCAGAAGATTTCTCATTTCTTTTTCTTTTTCCTTACACAACAAGCAAAGCCACGACAAGTATCAAATCATAGAAATGAATTTTGCATTCACTAGGGAAACCACAAGCAAGCAAGTGATGCTCAATTTATGTTAATTCCTAGAGTTAGGATGCACATCTCTCAAACCCATTTCCTCTAGGGATAGACTTAGAAAGTTGGACCAAACTAGCATGGATCTAGGGTTTGCATAATTTGAATTGTGCGATATAATTATTTTTATTTATGAATGAGTGAATAGTTTGATTTATCTTGGATATTGATTGATGATAATTAAATATAACTTAAATTAGAGTTTTCACTATTAGTAGATTTGTATGAGATTGTCATGGTGGCTAATAATAGGTAAATCACAAGACTTACATATGTATATGATAGGAAGGAAGTGACAATTCTTACGATTGTGATGTACAAGTTAAACTTATATGTTAAACCTCAAAATTTGGGTATGTTAATCACCATCAATATTATGCTTATGAAATTAAAACTATAAATACTTTTACATACTAATCTGGTATGCACCTTTAGTATGAGAGTTGTATCATCACCATGGAGGGCAATGACATACAATCTCGAGACAAGCACGAGTATGTTGTGACTCGCAAGGAGGTGATAGCTTTTATGAGCTACTTTTACTTGTATGATTCTTATAGGTAAAACTTGAGTGAATCATACATTAATTGTGTGATTATGACACTTAAGAAGCTGAAAGTGCAAATACTTATAAACTATATTAAATATTACCCTTTATAATAATGGAGGTTAGAGCATAAGAGTGTATAAATAAAGTAACCATCAAGAGTAGATAATGATGTTACTAAAAATATATGAGATTGTAAATAACTCTTATATAGAGATGAATTATTATCTCGATGGTGACATACCGATGGGATAACTATGAGGAGACCACCATTGAGAAGAGCTCAATGGTAACAACTACTTTATGTGCTATTAGGGCAAAGACTCATTGCATAACGCCCAAACTTTTGTCCTATGACCAACATAATATATGTTGAGCAACTTAATAGCATCACATAAATTAAATGAATAAATAATGAACCTAAGATTGTCATACAACCTATGAATTTTTTTATTAAAAATGGGTTGTCTCATTGTTGAAAAACCAAACTATCATTATAATTTTTATTCGATTGATGTTTAGATGAAAGTTCATTATACTATTTATATGATTCATACATTTTCAGATCATAGTTGACAAGACATTCTCATCAACGAGCAATTGAGATATCAGCTAATTGAGAAAATTAGGCGGCATAACAAAGTCGCAAAAATCCTCACCAAGCTTACCTATATATATATATATATATATATATATTGTTTTCAATGCTAGGGACGAGTATGCTAGACTACTCTCTAGTAGAACCATTAGGTTTTTTAGGTGGTCAGGTATTATAAATCTTTCTTCTATTACTCAACATTCAGACACTTGGATAGTTAACTTAAGAGCCAATAGTCATTTAGTAGATAATTGTTTTATTTTGCATGATATTTAGTAAGGCTTGAAAAATAGATAGGGTGGTGCACCATTTTCTAGTCTTGTTTCAGTGGCTAACATAGGAGGAGGTTTTTTCCAAGTTATAGATGACATAAAGGGAGGATGTATGGGTAATTTGGAGAGTAGGAGAATTCTTGTGACATGTTCCCATTATGGAAAGAGGGTCCATAGTTGGGAAACTTGCTGGCACTTGAACCCCAAGTCATGGTGGATGTTTTATCAGACTAGACTAGATCAAGCTTCTCAAAATACTCAAGCATTCTAACATAGCTTACCCACAAATATTATTTTGAACACTAGGGATGAGTATACTTGACTACTCTCTACTAAAATCATAAGGTTTGTTAGATGTTCAAGAATTATATTTTTCTTTTTTGTTGCTGTCAAATTCTCAATCCAGACACTTAGATAGTTGATTTAGGAATCAATAATCATATCATAGATAATTATTTCTTATTTTTTTCCCAATTAATTTCTATATCATTTGCTATTACAATAGTTAGCGGTAACAGTGATAGGGCTAATAATTTTAGTAAAACCAATGTCAATATTATTATATTATTTCTTACTTTCAACATTGTAGTGTTTTCCTGGCAACCTAATATAAGTTTGTTGTATAGTCAAATAAATAATTATTGAGAGTAAAAAATAAATTCTACTTAGATTTTATTTCAGGAAACTTGCCTCTTATATAAGCATTCACTACATAATATAATATTAAGCCTATATAATATAATATTAAAGCCTTTCCTTTGGTCTTCCATTAAAAGTATTATTTCAACACTCTTCCTTAGATTGATATCTGCAGAAACCAATTTAGGAATACATTTCAACACCTTCTATTGAAGAACAATGTCCAAGCATAGTTTTGAGCTTCATGAAAATGTTAGTCTTGAGGGACATAATCATTACATATGCAATTTTATCTTCACTTTTTCAAAACATCAAGTTAATAATTCCACCATTTCATAAATCACATAGGAAATCATACCTCACATCAATATGTTTTCTTTTCCCATGTAAAATTTGATTCTTTGAGAGTTTTATTGTAAAAATATCATCACAATAAATCATAGTCATCCCTTTATGTTGATTTTGTAAAACTTCATGTAATCTTATTAGCCAAATAACATGACATTAGCTTGATGCTATAACAACAAACTTAATTTCAGTCGTTGACAATGTCACAGCCTATTGCTTCTTAGAAGACCATGTAATAGCTTTAGAATTCAACATGTGAATAACTCCAGAAGTACTCTTTCTATCATCAATATCCCTAGCATAATCACTATTTTAAAACCAAGCAAACTTGAATTTTCACCATTTTGTACAAAATTCCAAATTTTGTAATCCCCTTTACATAGTGAAAAATTTTATTTGTAGCTAAAAGATGAACATAGTTGGGTTCACCATGTATCTTCTGATTAACCTAATAACATACATGATATCAAATCTAGTTAATACCAAATACTCAAGACTTCCAGTAATTTGTTTGTAGAGAGTGACATTTTATCTTTCAACCTTCTCTATTCTTTGTGAGTTTGAAACAAATTTTAATTAGAATTGAAATAGAATTGTAATCTTTTATATTAACATATCTAGAATTTCTAGAGCATATTTCTTCGGAGAAATAAAAATCCCACCAGATAATTGTACTACCTCAATGCCAAGAAAATATTATATTAATCTCAAATCTATCATGTCAAATTCTTCAATCATAAACTTTTTAAAATTAGCAACCATCATTTTATTATTACTAGTATAAATAGGATCATCAATATATAAACAAACAATTAAAATTTTCTGATCAACACCATGTATAGTGTAATGTATGTATTCATATGGATTATTTGATAAAACTCCTTTTAATAAAATAAGCATATATATATATATGATTGTATCATGTTCTTGGTGCATATTTGAGTCCATATTGTGCCTTCTTTAACTTGTATTCTCAATTCTCATAAGTTTTCTTCACAAATCCAGGCGGCTGATCAACACAAACTTCTTCTCCAATTCTCCATGCAAAAATACTAATTTCACATCTAAATGATAAATAGATCATGGGTTCTTAGTAGCCATACATAACAAAAAATGAATAGTGTCATGCCTTATAATTGGACCAAACACATCCTTGTAATTAACCTCATGTTTTTGCTTGTACCCTTTTACAATAAGCCTAGCTTTGTATTGTCAACACCTCAATGTTTTTTCAACTTTGTTTTATTAACTCATTTTAACATCAATGGATTTCTATCTTAATGAAAAATCATTCAACATCTAAGTATCATTTCTTTCAATGACATCAATTTCTTCATTTATTATCTTCTTCAATTTTTTCTTTGTCAACATATTCAAAAATAGTAGGATCACAATCTGTAAATAAAGTAAAATGAGTAATTAGATCTTCAATTCTGGACATCTCATAATCTACCATCTATGTTGGCCTTTTTCGAGTTTGACAAATAGATCAAGTTGATGCATTAGTAATTTTAGCTATTGTTGGTACGATTACAATAACTATTGGAAATGCTTTAGAAAAATTTATAGGCAAAGAGGTTGCCGAAGTTGGCTCCTTTGCAGGATCACAATAAAAAAGAACTTGAAAAGGATATTGTATGATCTATACGAAAAGTTTTTTATAGTAATACCTTTTTCATTTTTAATTTGTGCCTTAAAACACTTAAATGAACTAAATGTCTAATTTTTCTTGTAAAAAATATACTCAAGTTTTTCAACTAAAATCATTAATGATGGTAATGAAGTATCTTTTACCTCCATTGGAAATTAAAGTTATTGGACCACAAATATCAGAATAAATAAGCTCCAAAATAGGTTTTGCTTGTCATTACTTTCATTTTGGAAATTGAGAATGATATTGTTTGCCAAAAACATATTCTTCGCATACTTGGGAAGGATTATGAATATGAGACTTTTTATCATATTTTTTTTATGAATATGAGACTTTATAAATAAGCTTCAAATGATCATATTTAAAATGGCACAACCAAGAAAAGTCTTTTACTTGAGCCGCTAGACAAGATTGCACGCTTTGAATCTTTAATGAAAACATGTTTGAACTCATCTACACAACAACAATAACTCCTTTAATAAGATAATAAATTTTATAAGCATCATTTTGCATGGTGATTACATAACCCTTTTCTTGCAATTGACCAACCCTTAGCAAATTACTTTTCAAGTCGGGAACATAAAGAATATTTGAGATTTTTCTACAAATCATTCTTGGTTTTTATCTTTATATCACTCTCCAATTACATTCATAGTAGAACAATCATCAAGACTTATAGTAGAATGAAGACCATCATTTAAATAAGAAGAAGAATATTCACTTCTACACATGTGGCTACTACAACTTGTATCCACATACCAAACATCATACTTTAGTTCTTGACTAGCTTGAATTGTTATTAAAAAAGTTTGAACTTGCTTCTTTTTAGAAAAATTTGATTGCTCGCCCTTTTCCTTATTGTTAGGAAACTTGGTATAATATTCATAATGATAATATCTAAATTTTTTACATCTAAATTATTCTCTATTGGAATTTTCAAAACATTGATCCCATCCTCTGCCTTTGTTCTAAAATAGTTCATTTTTGGCTTTGAAATTTATATTGTCATCTTTATTTCCTTGATCTTCCATTCCTCCACCTCAACCTTTATCCCTTCCTCTATAGTTTGAAAAATAATATCTTAGGTCACTGCTATTGGAGCTAGATTGATTCAACAATATCAAATATAAAAGCATTGGTTTTAAACTTAATCTTCTTAAACAAAGATTGAAACAAAATGATTCAATGAATATCTTAATTATTCACCAAGTTGTAGTATAAATTAAGCTTTTCTCGTGTTTCCCAATCCTCAATTCATCTCGAGAAAGAAGAAGATACACAATCATTGTCTATTAATCTTTTTACCATAATTTTTTATAAAACATTATTAATAAAAAAATAATAAAATAAAACATATGTCGCATCACTTTGCAAAAGTGATGTGATATGTTTACTTATTATTATTTATTTAAATTATAAAGATTCAATTTAATTTATTACACACACACACACACACATATTCAATTAATTAATTTGATTTTTAATTTATATCAATTATAAAATTTAATTAATATAATTTAATCAAATTAATTATCCTGATTTATATACACATATACTCTAAAAAAATAAACTAAATCTTTAAATATAACTTCTACATTTCTTATGGACTATATTAGGTTATGGAAGGGACCCAAGCACAAGATAAGATCTCTGGCTCCCAATATGAATTATATGTATCATAATTTATATTAATTATAATTCATACTACTATAAAATTATAATTATATTCTCTCACTCATTATAAATAACTCATACCCTTTATTATTTAATACTTATTAAACTCTACATGCGAAGATTACAAATACATATCTTTTGAATTAAATTACTGACAATCCAAGTGAATCATTCTCTTATATATCACCTTGAGACCATCAACTTAACTTATTCGATATGCCGCATTAAAATTTACCTACAAAGTATTTTCAAATAAAAATGATGTGTATTTATTTTATACATTAGTATAAAATAATTATGCTACTTTGGTCATGTTCAATGCACACAAGTACATTAGCACAAGAAGTTAGAATATTAATATTCTTTATAGGCAAAATAGACAAACTTAAATCTTATGTTATAATCTTACCAACAGAGTGTTCAATTCCATCTAGATTTGAAATTAAAAATTTATATTCTATAAAAACCAATGATTTGATATTATATACATAAGTTGAATTCTACGCATTTAATCATCTACTATGTAGAATAAAAGATGCATGTATTTTTTTTTAAACACAATCACAGCTCATTGTAATTTAAAAGAGAATCAAAATAAATCCAAACATCGAGAATAGGAAAAGTGTAAAATGGTTTCAGTAATATCCCACTTAGATTTAAAGTCATGATGCCGCACATCTTACTCTCATTCTTTCTACATGCCTTCCACATGCCTTTCAATGTGTTTTGCATTCTTATGGGTTCTAGGTTCCTTTAGGTTAGCAATTGCCCCACTATAATCACATTAAAGTATAATAGGCAATTTCCAAGGAGTCATACAACCTCCTTGGCTACACCTTTGAGGCTACCACATATTCAGACTTCATAGTAAAATTCGCAATACATGATTGCTTTATACTCTTCCAAGTTATAACATCACTTTCTAATGTTAATACATAACTCAAGGTAGACTTTCTCAAATCCTCATCTAATTGGAAATCTAAGTCTATATACCCAATATATACTTGATTTTATGTTTTACTACTATCCAATGTTCTCGTCCTAGGTTAGATTGATATATGATGATCATTCTTATAACAAAGTAACTATCAGCTATAATATAAAGTATTGCATATATTAAGCTTATTATTGCATATGCACAAGGAATTGCTTTTATTTTTTTTATCTAATTAGATATTTTGGGATACTAATCTTTTGATAGAGTGATTCCATGTCAGAAAGAAAAAAAATATTTCTCGAAATCTTGCATACTAAGATAAATTAATATATGATCGATATAAGCAACTTGAGACAAACTTAATATTCTTTGCTTGTGATCTTGCAAAAGCTTAATCCCAAGAATGTGAGCAACTTTTCCTAATTCTATCATATCGAATTGAATAAAAAACTAGACTTTGACTAAAGAAAACAAACCCATATAATTTCCAATGAGTAATATGTCATCAATATATAATACCAAGAATACTACCATGCTGCTACTCCACTTTATTTTCTTATAATACTCATCTTGACATTGATCAAATCCATAAGACTTAATGGCTTGATAAAAATGAGTATTACAAGATTTAAATACTTATTTTAGTATATAAATGGACTTTATTAATTTACACAACATGCACTCTTGGCACCTTAATTTGAAACCATCAAGCTATATCATGTAAATGCACTCTATAAGATGGTCATTCAAAAATATAGTCTTTATGTCCATATTTCAAATTTCATAGTCATAATGAGCTACAAAGGAAAAGGGAACCTGGATAAACTTTAGCATTGTTATTAAAGAAAAGTTTTCTTCATAATTAATTTTCTTTCTAAGTAGAGTTTTTTGAAACAAGCATAGTCTTATAAGTCTCAATGTTACTATCTATTCCTTTCTTTTTCTTATAGATTTACCTACATTTGATGGGTTGTATCTCTTTAGGTGGTGCCAGAAGGTCATATGCATGTTCAAAGTGAATGGATGACATCTCTGATTTCATAGCTTTTTACCAAAATTCTACATCTTTATCGTTAAGTACTTCATCATAGTTACTAGGATTAGTATCTACTCATCAAGAATTCTATCACATGACACTACCAAGAGTGTATACTATATAGGTTGACAAATAATCCTCCCAATACAATGAGACAATCCTCTCATGTTAACAATCCTTCTATTTCAATGAGGCACCATTGTGATCATTGCTCTTTGGTTATGCAACCCATATATTAATGATAGGTTCATAAGTTCTAATGTCAACATCATTATTAATAATCTTTCCATTACGATGAGGCAATGAGACATTTGTAATGTTACCATATGGTGTTTCTTTTTGTTTTATTGATATTGAAATAGTTTGAGTCAGCTTATCTCCTTTCAATTCTTCTAAAATAATTCTACTTCATGGCTTGTGGCTTGTTATATAGTATTCTTATAGGAATCATGCATTGGTATTAATAATAACCTTCTAATCCATTGTAATATAAAATAAGCCACCTTTGAATCCTCTAGGATATCTCACGAATAAACAAATTTATATTTTTGGCTCTAACTTATCTATTTTTACTTTTAACACATGTGCTGGGAAATCACACAAATGTATATATTTTAAACTCGTCTTACATCTAGTATATAATTTAGTTGGAGTAAAAAGTATCAACTTAGATGGGACTATGTTAAGAACATAAGCTACTATTTATAATACACATCTCTAGAAGGAATCAAACATATTTGAATAACCTATCATTAAACTTACCATGTCTATAAGAGTTCTATTTCTTTTTTATGATAACCATTTTATTGAAAATACAATGTGTAGTCAACTAGGATGTAATCTCATGATCTAATAATAAGTAGTCCCCAAGCTCTCCTAAGAGGTACTCACCACCATGATTAGATCATAGTATCTTGAGATAATTTGTTAAGATGCTTCTTCATCTTTGCCCATGATCTTTGTATTCTTTAAAGGCTTCGAACTTATGGCATATCAAATAGATATATTCATACCTTAAGTAATCATCAATAATTGTGATGAAATACTTAAAGCTACCTCTCGCTTAAACATTCATGGATCCATATAGATCAAACTAAACTAGTTCCGACTATTATTTGGCTCCATAGACCGTAGCAAAAAAAGTTGGAAGCAAGTTGGAAGCATTTCCACTTTTAATGAACCCAAAGATCTAACTTCAACTAGTCTAGATATCCATTTTAGATTTATATGACCTATGCACAAATATCAAAGATAAGTCTAGTTCATTTGGAAATGTTTTTTTTCTCTTATATGGCAATATATTAGTATTATTCAATTTAGTTCATTGTTGTAATGAAGAGATAAGATTAATAATATAAATCTTATTTTTTAATGCACCATAATAGATAAATTTTTTATTTAGATAAATAATTAAAAAATCATTGAATAAAAAAAATATTCATCCTTAACCAAACTAGAAATAGAAATCAAAGTTCTTCTGATAGAAGGTAATAAAGATAATCTTTCAAAATCAAAAATGTATCTCTCTCAAACTTAAGACAATAATCTTCCACTACAATTATCATCCCCTTTGTAGTATCATACATGTGAAGATCAATCTCATTAACACTTAGTTGTATGGTTTCTTATAATGATTACAAATAATTATAAACATGATTAGTAGTTCTCATATCTATACACTAGGTATCATTATATACTACTATTAAACATGTCTCAATTGCTAGTAAATAATATTTACCATGATTGTTCACCTTCTAAGATAAACTAGACACTACTTATTCTAGTATCTAAACTATTTGCAATGAAAATATTTACATTTTTGATTTTTACTCCCATTTGTAACTTATGAGTTGACTATGGAACATGACCATGTGTCTAAAATTGTTTTCTCTTATTTTTTCTTAGTTTTGAAGAAATCTTTTCAGAAACAAAGACTCGAGATAGTTAACAGATAAGAGTATTAGCCGATACCAATTCTTTAAGTAATTATACTAGTGTCCAATCAAGTTTGTTCATATTATAGTTTAGGTAGAATTACTGATATAAATCTAGCAATAACTAGAGAATAATATCGATCTAAGAATCCATATAAATCTTACTCCAAGGTTCTCTAGTTCATTCAAAAAATTAACCATCTTCATAACATGATCACTTATTAGGATGTTTTTAGTTATCGTAGTATTTATCAGATCTCTCATGACTTTCTAACTATCAGAATGAGTTTGATTCCTAAATATTTCTTTGAGACGAGACATCATATCATATGTAGTAGCCAAGGATTGATGATGATGTTGGAGTATATTAACATTGAAGCCAGAATATAGCACCTTGATATCTCATCAGTTTTTACCCATTTCTCATAAGGTATGACTTCCTATTCATGAGGTTTATCTGGGAAAATATCTATGAGTACAAACTTGTAGTTCTTTGTAGTCAGAACAATATCAATGTTTTTTTTCCAATCTATATAATTGGTCACATCAAATTTGTTTTCTTTGAGAAAAGTGATGAGTGGGTTGAAAATGATTTTTATTCTTTGAAAACCTACAAATTTATAATGAGCTGATTAGCTTTGTATTCTATTTCAAGTGTTGGTTCACTCTACCAAATCTCCAGTGAATTCATCATCAGTCTTATATACCACTAACAGTCTATATCGATGAGATAATGTTTACTATTTATCATTTGTTTAGATAATGTGATTCCTATTAATCTGGTTGTCTAAACAATATGCATATCAAACAAGACAAAATAAGTGATTTTACTTTGGTACTATAAATAATAATAGAGACTCATATAGAAAGGATGTTATTATTTATAGCTAAGTGTATACCATCATATAATTCCAGATCGATTATTCATAAATGAAATCTTCATATAGAGAAGCAATTCATTTTGATAGTTCATAGGATTATCTCATGGTAGTTTGTGTTATGTAGAGCTACAAGTTAATTATCTGATAGGAAGAAGGTACCAAGACCAACATGCTAATTGACTTGAATTACTTACAAACTAGTGATGGAGATCAACGGACTCATAATTGATGAATTCCCTTGCTTACTTAGATATTTTTAAATGATTAAGGAATTTCTTTCTTTTAAAAATAAGACTACTAATTCCTTATTTCTAATATTTATCTTAAAAAAAGAAATTTTAATTTATTTTTTTCTTTATTAAAATAGTGGTTTGTTATATGAATGCGTTTATCTATGAATGCTACGTGAAATATTTACTATTTACACAACCATCATTTAAGTTGCCACGTACATGTATCTTTCATATCATCACATATCTCCACACATTGCATCATTTCCAAACACAAGAATATTTCATTGAATGCCCATATTTCATATTTATATGATGAATATGCCATCACATAAATGTATTCCATAATTATGTAATAACTATATCATCACATAATTCCTAGGTTCAACAGCACAACTAGAGGTGTCAAACAGCTTGGGATGCCTAGCCCGGTTCAGCCATACCTAGCTTGGCACGGCACGGTTTGGAATCGTGCCACTAACCAAGCTGGGCTGACCCTTGGCACGAGCCGTGCCTCATGCCAAGCTAGGCACGTCACATGTGTCTGGCCCAATGGCACAGTAAACTAGCCTGAGGACCCAGCTAATTTTTGTATAATTAAGCTGGATTTTCTTTAATCACCCGAAAGCTATAGGGGCTCGGGGCTAGCACCCCCAAAATTAAAATGAACAACTTAACCAAAAACAACGACACAAAAACAATTTTGGTGTGATCTTCTCCATTCATCACCATGAGCTCTACCATGACATAATTCGCCATCGCAAGCTCCACTATGGAAATGGCCAGCCACCACAAGATCCATTACAATAATGTTTGGCCGCCATAAGCTTTAACACAACATGATTCACCATCGCAAGCCTCACCAAGTCACTGCTAGCCACTATAAACTTCACCATAACACCAACTCACCACTGCAAGCTCCACCACGATACAGTTCACAACTACAAGCTCCACTATGACATGATTCACCATCACAAGCTCCACCACAACATGGTTTACTACTATGAGCTCCACCATGGTACGGTTCATCACTACAAGCTCCACCATGACATGGTTCACCACTATGAGCTCCACTACGACATGGTTCACTACTATGAGCTCCATCATGGCATAGTTCATCTCTATGAGCTCCACCACATCAATGGTTAGTCATTGTAAGCTCTACCATGACTGCTTTTTCTTAGTTATAGAATACTTAGCTTATTACTAACTTAATTGAAATCAATTACACCCAATGCAATTACTTAACCACACAAATCAAATGTAAAATTACAACTTGAAAATGAATAAGCATTATCATAACCATAATCATATCAAAATGCACATCCAAACAGACATCCAAACACATCCAAGTGCACATTCAAATAAATCCAAATGCACATTTCAATAACCTAAATAACTAGGCAGTAATTACTGATTAATAGACATTAGAATGCCTCTATTAATATTAAAACCTGATTGTTTTATATGCAATATTACAAATGAGGCTCTGATACCATTTTTGGAGCTAGATTGATTTGGCAATATCAGATATAAAAAACATTTGTTTTAAATTTTTTCTTAAATGAAGATTGGAATAGAATGATTCAACACATACCTTAATTATTCATGAAGTTGCAGTAGAAGAGAAACTTCTCTCATGTTATCCTCCATTATCATGAGGAAGAAGATGCACAATTAAGGACAATAATCTATTCATTTAAAAACAATTTTTATTAAATGTAATTAATAAAAAATAATAAAATAAAACATATGTCACATCACTTCACAAAAGTGATGTAATATGTTCCCATCTTATTTTTTATTTAAAATTATATTAAAGATTCAATTTAATTTATTATATATATTTATATAAATAAAATCAATTAATTAATTCAATTTAAATTTATATCAATTAATACAATTAATTAATATAATTTAATCAACTTAATTATTTTCATTTTATATACACACATACTCTAAATAAATAAGCTAAATCTTTAATTATAATTATTACACTTTTTATGGCACTAGATTATGCTACATAATGGACTTAGATACAAATAAAATATCAGGCTCTCAATATAAATTATATGTATGATAATTCACATTAATTATAATTTATATCACTGTAAAATTATAATTGTACTCTCTCACTTATTCTAAATATTTCATGTCATTTGTTATTAATTACTTATCTAATTGCTCATGTTAAGATTATAGATGTTCATCAATTGAATTGAATTACTAAGAATTCAATTCAATCAATCTCTTATCTTACTTTGAGATATTTCATGTAACTTATTTTATATGATAGATCAAAATCTATCTGTAAGATTTGACAATATCAAAACTTCTAAGCTTCCTCAATGGAGTATCATCAATCCATTTTATAGGGCATAGATTCTTTCAATAATTAATATTCAACATATAATTGATAAATCTATCCAACTCTCTGAGTATATCAATCTAATTATAAATCTCATTATTTATATGTAAGAATAACTATTAACAAGTACACATGTTTACCAATTATATCAATATTACGAGTAATAGTATTTGTAATAATAATAGTATGTATTTATTTTACATGTTAGTATAAAATAATTATATCGCTTTGGTCTCATTTAATACTCACATGTACACATATACTAGAGCAAAAGTCAATTTTATTATTTCTCATAATCAAGATATACCTACTAAAATCATGTGTTGCAATCTTATTAACATAGATTCCAACTCCATCTAGATTGTAAATAATAAACTTATATTGTATAAGAAGTAATGATTCAATCTTCTATACATAAATCAAATTTTATCATTTGGTGATAGTTTAACTATGTGTTAGAATTTTTGGAATACGATAGTCTCTTTTCATGTTTTTTATTCGATATTGTCAAAATGAAAAATTTTAAATGGCTACTCTAGTTTTTTTATTAAAAAAATGTGTTTTATTTACTTCCCAAAATACTTATTTTTATGCAACTCATTTTCCTTAAATTTGTAAAACATATGCATAAACTGATATGCATAATGAAAAAAAATTGGCTAAAGATCATCAATCTCCTAGCTCATCCTTCATTTTATGTAGAAAATATCCTTGGTGCCTACAATATGAGCATCCCACATTGTGTGTGTCCATGTGTGTGTAAGTGTACACATAGACATGCATACACATGTGCATGCCTGCATATATACATGTATATATATACAAATATAAACATGTGTATATATACGAACTAATCAATATGCATATCTATGTGTATATATGTGTATATATACACATATGTCTAGAATATATATATATATATATATATATATAAACACACACACATATATATATATATGAGCACATATAGACATACATAAATATATACACACACACACACATATGTATAGTCAATATATGTATGTGCATATGTGTGTGTGTGTAGAGATATATGTACATTTATATAAATACATACATATATTCAAGATGTGTGTTGATAGAGAGAGAGATATATATATATATATATATAGGTATATATACATACATATAGAGATGTATGCATCTATATAGGTACATACATTTATAAATATACAAACATACATACATACATACATATATATATGTGTGTGTGTGTGTGTGTGTGTGTGCATTTGTGTGTGTGTGTATTTGTGTGTGTGTGTGTCCATATAGGTATATATACATACATATAGATACATGTATCTATATAAATGCATATATATGTAAATATGCATATATATATATATATATATATCCAAGAAGAGATGCTTATATGGTAGGCATTGATGGTATTTTCAGCATATAATACAAGATGATCTAGGAGTGAACCTTTGGCTAATTATTTTTTACATTTATACATATTTTACAAATTTAAGCAAAATGGGTTCCCATCCCAAAGAGTAATTATCTTGTGAATAGTGTATGATAATACAATTTTTCCTATTTTTTAAAACTTTTTGATAATATGGAAAACTAAGATTCAATTTTATCAATCAAAAAAGTTAATTGTATGATATCATTCTACTTTATCATTATTAATCATATTTTATCTTGTAGACTCATTTATTACTAATAGCTTTTCTTCTAAGTCGTAATGATATTAGCTTTCATATCTTATTCTTATGTATAGATTGTATTTTTTTATATATTGTTATTATCATGGAGATGCATTTGAGTGACAAGCTGGTGGGCTTCTATTATGAGTTGGTCGACTAACTTCTAGAGTCTCATACTCAACTTATTATTGTACCACATGCTCTAGTGCTTCCTCCAAAGATACAAGAGTTTTTTGTGTTATATTATTTTTTACTTGTATAGTTTTCTGAAACTTCTTTTGATGTCCTACCATTTTTATCCATTCTTCATTATTGATTTTCTACAATGATTATATCTCTGCAAATAATGACATTGTGGGTGATGAGATCACACAAGAAATTTCTCTTTTCTCAATAAGCATATCCTATGAATAAACACTTTCTAGATTTTATATCCAGTTTTATTTTTTCTTGGGTGTTATACATCACATATGCAAAATATCCAAAGAAATGTAAAGTAATCTATTGGCTTATTAGTCAACACATCCATCAGAATCTTTAAATTAATTGCAATTTATGGTAATTGATTTATCACATAACTTGTAGTATTAGCAACTTCTACCCAAAAAGAGTTTGATAGACTTGTAGTCCTCAATATAGCTCTGATTCATTCTGCAAGATTTCTATTTATCTATTCAGCCACTTTATTTTGTTGTGGCGTGTATATGACCATGAACTAATATTTGATAGCTTCCTACCTATAAAGGAAAAGAAAATGACTATCTATATACTCTCTTCCATTATTTGTCCTCAAACATTTAATCTTTTTCATGGATTCAAGTTTAACCCATGCTCTAAAGCCTTAAAAAACTAAAAATGCATCTAACTTTTTCTTTATTGAATACACTCAACACCTCCTCGAATAATCATCAATGAAAGACACAAAGTACTTTGCTCCTCTTTGAGACATTATTGGTGATTCCCATATTATTGGTGATTCCCATTTTCGCACCGTGACTCAGACATTATCATTGTGTTATATAAGATATTGTTATCATCATTAATAATTTTTATATTACCGTGAGTATTTTATGACTCATCA
Organism: Sapria himalayana; assembly: GCA_029783825.1. Lineage (NCBI taxonomy): Eukaryota > Viridiplantae > Streptophyta > Magnoliopsida > Malpighiales > Rafflesiaceae > Sapria > Sapria himalayana. The sequence continues at coordinate 782,699 of JAREIK010004892.1, forward strand.
TCTTCATTCTATTTTTATATCAATAATTTCTTTTGAAGTACTCTTACTTACCATAGTTATAATATTTAATATTCTTTTTACTTCTTAATTTTGATCTATCATGATTCTAACTTTCACAAGGAATAAATTATATTAATCTTCCTCTTATCACCATCAAAGCTTCTACTTGTTGTGAACTTGCATATCTTTCATTCATGTTTTTGTATCTACTTTCTTCTTCTATGATAGTGACTAAAATATCATTAAAGAGTAGATAGTTCATAAGAACACTATTTGTCATATTGATGATTAGTTGGTCATATGAATCAGATTAACTTTAAAGTAAAATCTCAACACATTCAATTTCTATTTTATGACCGGACTTAGTAAGTTAAGAAAATAAAATATGCAAGGTATCGATATGGTTAGTTATTATTGTGAATTATATCATTCAAAGAGGGTAAAGTAACCTTTTTAAGAAGATCTTGTTATGAAGTGACTTTGGCTCATATAATTTTATGATAAGAATATCCCAAACTTTATTTACCATATTCTAATCTATCACACTAAATAATATTCAATCAACTAGTACCAATAATAGATCAACAATTACATTATCATCTATCTCATTTTACTTATTTTCAATAATTATGGACCTTTTTCTAATTGTATCTAAGCAATTATCATTCCTTAAAGTTATTTTGATTTTCATTTTTTATAATATAAAATTAATCCCATTGAATTCTTTTTATTTCAAAATTTATTGCCATTTGATGTATTTTTATAGTGAATATTATATGAGAATAGTAATAATTATTTGAGTTAATACACTAAAAAAAATCCTAGTTAAGTGGAGGGGTACAATCCATCTTAAAAAATTTTAGACCTTGAAGCTTTTATCACTCTTTTGAAAAATATTTCCTAGACATGTATTAATCATAAAAATGAATATCCTAAATATTGTCTCTGATATCATTATTATTGAAATAGAACCTGTATCAATAACTTGAAGGTAGAAAATTTAATATCAAAGTAATAAAATAAAAAATATAATAAATGAAATACAAATTTAAAAAGATTTGACATGGTGAATTAAAATTACATAAGAAGAGAAATCTCCTTTTAAAGAAGAAAAATCAGAAATCCTAATAGGATTTCTGATGTACTTAAGTTCAAATTTCACCAACCCACTTTAAATTCTTCTTTTTTGTTACACATATCTATATATAATAGTGTGTGATTAAGTGTGTGTGTGTGTGTAGATACACATAAATATCTACATATTTACTATAGAATATATATATGTGTGTGTGTGTGTGTGTGTGTGTGTGTTTGTTTGTTTGTTTGTCTTTGTTTGTGTTTGTGTCTGTGTATCCATATTTTTAGATATTAAATATTTAAATCTGTCTTAGATGGAGAACCATGTGGATGCATGAGAGGATTTTAACAAAGTAAAAACAAAATTTGAGATACAATTGTAGTTTCAGTGGATCGGAGAATATGAAAGGAAGTTTTGATTTTGAAGGATATTCATATACTATTACAAAAACTTTTTGCTTAGTAAGAGGGGAGTTGGTTTCAAATAAAGTATTTTTAGGGAAGATACTAATGCTTAAAAAAAAGATGAATTAGATATTTTCAAGAATATTTTTGGGATTGAATAATTGAGTACTCTAACACTCAAATATTTTTGAGTTGGTTGACAACACTCAAAAGTCAAAACCCAAAATTTTGGGTTTCCAAATATTATTTTATTTTCAAAACAACACACATTTACATAATTTTCCCTTTAAATTTCATGATCAATATTTTTTTTTCTAATCTTGTTTGGAAATATAAAAATTAATATAATTCATTAAAAAACACCACTTCAATGATTATAAAACAAATTCTATATTTTTATAAAACTTTAAGTTTTTCTATCTTTGAAATTGATTTTCAATGTGGAAGGTTCATCTCATTATTATTCCCAACATCACCACTTTTTTTTTTTTTTTTGCAATGATAAAAATAATGATGAAATATCATTAAGTTATGGCCTCAAATGATTACACAACATGAAATGATGTTTTATGGCAAACCAAACAAGCCATGCTGCCACAATTCTTGCCAATATTTTTGTTAATCTCAAATGAAAAAAATAATGTTGATTGTCTTCTATTCAACAACAATTTTATCAATAACTGATGTCATAATGAGATTATATAGCCAATAAATTTCAAATGCCTTCAAATATATATTTTTTCATATTTGATTGTGCAGGGGAAGGTTGTGACGACTTCATTCGAAAAGAAATAGAGACTTGTAGATTTGGTTTATCAATTTTTAAAATGTAAATCTTCAAATGTTTAGATATAGTTTACAAATGGATACTATTGATTAGTAGCCTACTATGAAAGTACGAAATATTTTTTTTTTAACTTAGTATTTCTTTGAGCCAAATTGGTACCTTGAATAATCATCGAGCCTCAGGGTGGGAGCAGATGCAAAGCTATCCCCATCCCCACAGTCAGAGGTATAGCCCATGAGAATTGAACTCGTACCTCCAAGGAAGTGTGAATTCAACATCACTACCAATTAGACTACACATATTGTGGGTTACGAAGAGATTTTGAGTATTATGAATGAAATAGTATCAAAATAATATTGAATATCATATAGAAATGTTCTCTTACTGCTCTTTGCTAGTAATTAACGTAGATTTTATGAATGCAAAAAAAAAAAAAAAACTATATAGTATGCATTGAGAGTGAAAAAGTTGTCGAAGCACATGATAATTAGAATAAGAGAGTAAATCACTAACTATATTTTAAAAAAAAAATATAGCAAATTAAGATTTTTTTTTAGTTTGTCCAACTAGAACAATGGCATCAACAAGTTGGTCTCTTTTTTTATAGCCTAACCAAAGAAAAGAAAATAAAATGAGAAACATGTAAAAAAATATGAAATATACATTTCGAGTTTTCTAATCATCATAATCATCATCATCGAACATGATATTAGGTTCTGCCTTATTGCGATGACAAGTATTTTTTATCCAAAAATAATAAGTCTTGAGTTCAAGACTTACTAGATATAGTCTCTCTGAATTTTGATGGTAAGATTGTCAAGATATTAACATCTCTAAAATCTTATAGTAAGCAGGAGTCTTGTGTACTAAATATGGTGTTTCTTTATATTTTGTATAATATAATGAATACTTTTGTATTCGCTATATTACTCACTATCTATTACATAATAATTATGAATGAACGTGATAATAATATTTAGTAAACTATGTCAAAAGTAAAAAAATATCTCTAAATTAAATAGTAAATGGAAGTCTCCATATAAAAATAATGCTTAAAATTAAATTAGACTTTAATATCACCTCATCTAATTTAGATAGGTTTTCTTGTATATATATAAAAGATTCAGCGGAAACCCATAACTTAAAATTTGAAATATAGAGAACAAAAAATACTCAAACTGAGTAATATTCTCCCAATTTACATTGTACTTAAACATATATTAATTGATCACTTGTGACAACAATATATTAATTTAGATGTGCATTTTTATGTTTATTTTTTATCATTAAGTGAATTGTTTTATTATCAAATTTAATTTAAGTAAACTAGTGATTGATCAAATTAAGTGAATATACTAGCTACTTCAAAATATTATATAAATTTGTGACAACAATATACTAATAAATAATACTAATTTATTAGTATTTACCAAATGATAAAATATTATATTATTTTATTAATAAACATGCTGGTAATGTGTGTGCATAATTTAGAGAAACAAGTTATTAACAATTGATAATGATAAATATAATGTGTGTGCATGTCTTTTATTTTTATTTAAGATGAAATACAAATAACAAAATGAAGATAAATCAACTAGAACAAAAAAATAAATATTACTCTATTTTTATAAATTTAAAAAAACATACCCCAAACTCAAATAATTTCTCCAAGATATCTTTTCCTTTAAGTCTGCCACATCAATGTAGCACATAAGCATGCTATATATACATTCAAATATATGAGTGTGTGTGTGTGTGTGTGTGTGTGTGACATACTAAAGCAGCATGATGATATGGAAGCCCCAGGGCATTTTTGTCCAAAATTTTACAAAATACATGATATTAATATTCATTTATTTTTGTGATAGGTCGTCACCTTGGGATAAATTTTCAAAATTTATATTAATTATTAAACTCTTAATACACAAGATCAATAATTATTTTTTAAAACAAAGTAAAATATTTTCATTTGAATCCCAATAGCTATGGGTTCAACAAGATTCAAGTGCAAATTTATCAAAATAATTGATGATGTTCTAATCATAAGAACACTAACATGGGTTCAATCTTCAATCTTCAAAGATGTGAAATATGATTCCCCTTTGATGGTTCAGGTGCCCATATATGATACAAAGTGTAAAAGGCAACGAAGAAAAACTACAGATTCACTTTAAATTAACAAAAACCAGGACGATAATGAACACAAGACTAGGTCATGTCAGAAGCAAAGAACCCTTGTCTGATTGCTCCAACAAACAACGAATCTCAACTTTGCTATCCACCAACCTATGAAAAACATCCCTAATCTTCTTCTTTAACATACGCAGCCCTGTTTCCAAATTGCCACAGATTACTTCGAGTTCTGCCACCTGAGATGTTACCTCTACGGGTGTTTCTGCATTCACTGAAAACTGAAACCGCTCGGCAAAATCAGCCAAACACAGCCCAATCTTATGCGACCCAGCTACCTCCTCTAGCAAGCCTGCGGAAACCCTCTTCTCCTTCTTCTTCCACTCCTCGATAATCTTATCCAGCAAGGAGCTCATCACATGGGCACAAGGGAAGTGTCTGGGTATCTGTAAAGGAATGGAAAAACTGTTGCGATCCTGACAAGGAACGCATGCCACCATCGAGGCCATTGTCATCATTGTCACAATGCTCATTAGATGGACGGAGAGAGCGAGACTTGAAGGTTCGGTGCCACGCGGCGGCAAGAGACCAGAACACATGGCTTGAATTTGCTTTGCTGCAGACCAGTTCTTCGATACGACCAAGGAGTTCGATCGACACAGTTGATGAGGGTTGCCTCTGATCATGCTGCTCGCAGCTGCCCTTCTTCCTATTGACCACGTCCTATCTATCGATTTTTTGTTGGTTTCCTGATCTTCATTCATTTGGATGAGGTGCATATCCTTCAGAGCTTTTTTCGCGCGATTCACCGCTCCATCCCCCAGCGGATCATGCTTGAGAGCCGCAACAGCAGTTTGCGCATAGCTGATGTAGCTGCAGAGGGAATCGATTCCGAGTGACACGGCAACGCATATATCCATCGACCTCACCATCCGATCGAGGAATTCATGCACGAGGCGGTCTACAGGCGGCTTAGAAATGTGCGAGGAATCCCTTGCTAGGATGAGGAGAGCCTTGAACTCAGCTTCGCACCATAAGAACACGTCCAGGAGTTTGTTCAGCCATGAGATGGAGAACATGTGATCCGTGGAAGAGTCGGAGAGGAGACCAATGAAGTTATCGGTGACGTACTTTTGGAAGTTGCCAAGGTCCTCCAGCTCCTGTTCTTGGCAGGCGTCCACAGAATTCACCTGGTTCTGGCGAATGCTGATTCTTCCCAGAAACGATTGCTGATGCTCCGTGGACGGCATTTTGCGAAACAATACAGAGTGCCAAGATTTTCCTGGCGGAGAGAATTACAATGTGATTGTGAGAGGAGAGCACATGCAATGGAGGAAGTCAAGACGTATTAGAGGCGGAAGAAAAAGACGGTTCTGACGGAGCGAGAATGACGGGGTGTTGTTTTTCACGGTCAGACTTCTGGGAACCCAATCCCACGACGCATCTTCCTAGCGGCAGGTGCCTCGGTTGTTTGGGAGTTGAAACCATGTATATTTATATTTATATTTATTTATTTATTTATTTATTTATTTACTTATTTATTTATTTATTTATGTATTTATACACACATGTATACACACACAATCACATATAGAATATATACAATATGTATTTGGATACCCAAAATAAAATTATTTATATTTCGATGTAATTTTGCCCATTATATCATTTTTATTGTTGAATATGTCAAAGTCAGGTAGATGGAGTCTATTTAATTAGTTATGATAATAGATTTAAATAAAATTAAATATAATATGATTTATTATTAAATTTATATTAGTTTTTTTTGGCGGGCTTAATTCGACAATTAGTGTATTTATTTTTGTGGGTTTAATTTATTATTAATTTATTGATCGTTAGAGTACCACAAAAAAAAAAAATGAGGTGACATAATAATAAACATAAAATTTGAGGAAAGTACATATATAAGAGATGCTTGCCCATGCATGGAAAGGTTGGGGAAGATTAGGTTGGGGAGACTATGTTGGTTTTGTTCTTGGTTTGAGTTTAATTTAATTTAAATGAATAAGAATGAATTTATTTAAATTAGGGGCAAGTATTAACTAGGTAGTTCATTTGAAAATAAATAGGAATATGATACTAAAAATTGATATTATATTAATCAGTAGACTTGAACAAGAATTATTGTGATTAAGGAATTAAAGTGATGAGTACTGTCTTAATGCTATAAGTATTATCTTAATTTCACACTTAAGGTAGTAAATTAATGTAGTGCCTATAGTAATTTAAGGTAGTACGCATCACTTTAGTTCCTTAATTACAATACTTTTTTTTCAAGTGTACCAACAGATCTAATATCAATTTTTAGTACTTTATTCTCATTTATGTTCAAAATAACTACCTGAAACATATTTCTCCCTTTAAATTAAATGCTATTAACAATTAAAAGATAGTAATGTTTTATAATGTAAAAATTTGTTTTGAAAAAAAATACACAAGCAACACGAAATCACACAAAAAGTAATGAATGGTTGATGGCAAAGCTTGCAAGATATAGAAACCTATTTTTGGAAGACTCAAGTTCATTGTGACTTTTCATAAATTGACTTAGTATTTTGGCTTGTGTGTGTGCACTTGTCTTTTGGTTTTTGTAAAAAAAATGAGAAGATAGCTTGTTTTTTAGGGGGTCTTCTTATGTACCTCTTGCAGCTTCTGCAATAATTCTTACAGAAGCTTAAACCAAATTTTTGTAATAATAATGGAGAAAGAATTGGTATTTGTGTGGTGTTCATATGGTATTCTTTAAGAGATTATTCGTGCGGTATTTGTGTTGTGATCATAGTGCTCTTAAATCTTTAAAAGAATGCCAAAGAAATTAAGCATCACAATTGAAGTATTTTCAATTATATTAACCTTTTGATTTTGAACTAAGTATTGGATTTTTGATATTTTAAAATTGTGTAGTTTTTAATTACAAATAATCTGTTATTTTGAGGATAAAATATTTGTTTGTGATGGTGTATGCTTGTGTTAAAAGTTTATACTTATATATATATATATATCATACAACAAATACACACACACACACACACACACACACACACACACACACACACACACACATATATATATATATATATATATATATATGTGAACAGATTCATATACATGTATTTATATATTTAGGGCAATTTGAAATATATATATATTTATGTATCTTAGATTGAAAATTTGTAAACTCGAATCATTGTTTAGAATTTGTTACTTGTTTTGCGTAAATTTTCAAATAAATAAAAATTAAAGATTTTAACATAGAATGTCAAAATAATTTACTATGTTATATCTAGAATTTATTTTTTAACTGATATTAGTTGGTGCTTAGCACCTCGGGCATTCCCTAATAAGTAGTATGAGAGCGTCTATTAAAATTAAAATTGATGTATGAGAAACACACATCAAGGAATAAAATCATGTTAATCTAGAGCTTGGTTGAAATATAATATCAGGACGGATCTGATATGACAACTCACTTGAGTATTTTTCAAATATTGAATATTCAGTTAGCATCCATGAAAATATTGTTAGATGATGAGGTGCAAAACACCTCTTGCTTCATAAGAGTTGAAAGATATACATAATTTTTTTGAGTATCTCGGCTCCGAATAATGTTCTTGCCATAGTTATCATTATTGATAGCTTGTGACTTCTCCAGATATCCTTATATTACAAGAAAAATGAAAGGTGAAGTAGAAAGAGTTCAAAACTCAACTAGGAGAGAGAAGTGAGAGTTCTTTCAAATGGAAGCCTATAGTCAAACTCATGGTGAAATATTAATATTATAACCAAGTATGAAACCTCATGAGAAATTATCATAAGAAGAAGAGACTCTAAGAAGAACATAAGAAACGAGATGACTGAAAAGGTGCCTGGCACATTTGCCATAGAGGGTGACATTAATTTTTTAATTAGTATTGAGCTTTATGACAAAGTCAATCAGAAGAGTGACTACATGGCAAGTTCATCTATCACCTTGCATGTCACTCTTTACCTTGATTGGGTTTTGACATATTTATCTGGGAATTAAGGATTAGGCAAGATAAACATTGGAAGAATATCGAGAATATTGGGTATCATGAATGCTTGTCTATACGAGATGCCATATATTACTCAATTATGTTAGATATATCCCGGATGTTCAAATGAACATATTGTCCTTAGAAATAATGGACAGTATAGATCATATGGCGAAATCCATGGAAGGTCAATGGATAAAGGCAAAAAAGTCGTTGACTATAACAAATGATAAAATCATAAATTTCCTTTATTTTATCCAAGCTAGGATTAGCTGGGATTAGGTCAATACTTAGCATGGAATTATAAGCAATGACTCTGGCCTGCATAGACTCATATACATTTGTGTGGATACTTCACTTTTTATTAGAAAATAGTCCATATTTACTATCTAAAAATGACATAGTGATGGGAGGACATTCGATATAATTAAGGAAATCATATAACTATTCTGCTTTTATCCCCTCATCCAAAGATGATATGGCTTTTACTCCAACTGCTCATGAGATCACACTAATTAAGGGTAAGCTTATGAGTTTGGAGTAAAAGTTAATATTTTTACTTTTACTGCTCTTAGGGATTTGTTGGATCATAGGAAAATTGATCACTCTAAGAAAAAATTGCAAGTCTCAGATAGCTTTGCAGTCTAAAAAAGAATAAATTTTCTGCAACTTAGACTTTTAAAATTTAAACCAAAAATTTTTCTCAGTCTGCCTAAATAAGACATAAGAAGATATTATTGGGTTTGCCTAGGTTTGGTAGATCGGATTGGTTTTTTTTAGTTTGAGTTTTATTTAATTTTTTTTTTTTTGATTTTATTATTAATTTGATTAAAATGAGTAGGGGCGTTCTCATTTAAAATAAGTATTAAAAATAATTTAAAAAATTAAGTTTTTATAATATAAAAACTTGTTTTGGTAAAAAATAACAAATGTAACACGAAATAATGCAAATAAAAATAAAGGGTTGGAGGCAGAACATGCATGATAAGTGTTTTCGAAGAAGCCACGCACATTATGATTTTTCCAAAATTGACTAAACCTTTAGGTTCATGTACTTGTGCTTGTATTTCGGCTTCAGGTTTTCTAAAGAAAACGAGAATAAAGCTTGTTTCTTTAAGGAATTTTATTCTATGCCTCTTGTATCTTCAATAAAAATTATTACAAAAGCATAAATCAAGTGTTTATAATAATCTGAGAGTGTGCAATTTACTTCTCATCTTCTTTTGTTTACGAGGGATGAAGAGAAAAAATTGATGTTCATGTAGTATTCATGAGAGATTATTCATATTGTGTTTGTGTTACACTCGTAGTGCCTGAAAATCTTAGAAAAAAATATAGACGAAATTAGCTATCACTAATTAAGTTTTTTAAATTACATTAATCTTTCAATCTTGAACGATGTTATGAACTTTGTATATTTTTAAATTGTATGGTTTTTAATTTTTAATATTCTATTATTTTTTGGGACAATATATTTTTTTGTGATTGTGTATACATGTGATAGAATTATAAGGTTTTATATATATATATATATATATATATATATATATACACTTATATAACTGATACCATATCATTTAGCACATATCTTGCTAAAAAACTATATGACACTAATAATAGAGAATCGATTAAGATGTCAGGGTGCCCCTTTGTACACATAATTTTCATGTATGACCACCGAGCACAAAATTGAATCGAACATATGGGAGGTGGGTACTAGATACAAGACAATTAAAAATGAGAATATATAAATATAGTAATGCAGTAGTGTAGAAGATATTACCTTGATGTTGGAACTTTAGAAGTACATCTTCAAGTTCATCAATAATTGAGAACATATAAATATAGTAATAAATGTCATTTAAATTAAACATATTTCCTACAGATATATCATCTTGAAGTGGAAGTAAATAAGAAAAATCAAATTTCATTGAAACTAGTTGCATGCTTATTTTAACACAAACTTGGTAAATAAGTGAGTTGAAAGATATGTTCTCTTGCACAACCATAGAATTGGTATGATTATAGTAAAATGTTGATTTTAGTATAATGCCATCTTCATGATTTTGGTAAAATGTTGTCATCCATATCTTTTCATCAATCTAAAATAGTTCAATATTTTCATAAATGAGTGAGATATACTAGTTGAAAACTAAACATGTATGTACATATGCATAAATGTATGTTACTATATATACCTTAACATAATAATATGCATGTATATGTAAACATATACAATAATACTTATATGTGGGCGTCTATAACATTATAAATGCAAATATATACCATAGTATATATGTATATGTGTGTTTACAAACACAATAGTATATAGAAACACACACACACACAAGAGTATTTGTGTGTGTGCGTGTATAAATGTGTATGTGTGTATTTGTATGTATGTATGTGTATGTGTTTGCACACAAATACACTATTTTAATATATATATATATATATATATATATATAAGAGTTTGTTGTGTGATTGTGTGTTTGTGTGTGTATGCATATATATATATATATATATATAAGAGTTTGTTGTATGATTGTGTGTGTATGCATATATATATATATATGCATATATAGTAATGTGTTTGTGTGCATTACCTCAGTTTACATATATATGTGTGTCCACATAGACACATTCGATTATCCACACACACACACTCATGCATTTGTGTGTGTGTGTGTGTGTAATAGTAATATATATGAATATACATGCATATATAAAAAAAGTATGTATGTTTGTGCATGTGTACCATAGCACACACACACACACGCGCATGCATATTAATATTAACATCATAAATAAATTAATGTCTATAGTGTCTATATATACAACAATGTGTGTGTGTGTGTGTGTGTGTGCGTCTACATATATACACACTATCTAAGTATATATGTGTGCGTGCGTGTCATAATATAAAATATGCCTATAAATAAATATACTTATATTTTGTTATATTATATATAAGCACATATTTATATCTATTTTCATATTGCTCTATGTATAGGATACACACACACACACAATAATATATAAGCATACATATATGTATGCATAATATCGTATGTAAAATACACACACACACACACACAATAATGTCTATATACAAAAAAATATAAAACACACACACACATATATAAGTATATATATGTAGATAGATGTATAAGTAGACATATATGTATACATAATGTTGTATCTATAAATATATATACACACGCATAATAATATATGTCTATATACAAAAATATATAAATACACACACACACACACAACTATATGTATATATTTATACAGACTATTGGGTATATATAAGTACTATTGTAGATATATACATATATTATATATCGATATATAGCTATATACATCTATTCCAATTTAAATAGATGCACTTAGTACGATTTACAACAAAAATGTAATGTCCACATCATACAAGAATTTGATTTGGTAAACTTTTTGATGGACAATAAGACTTTTCCCATTTGCGTGATAGGTGATCTGGCAAACATATTGAAGAAACATATTTACCATCAATAGAGATAAAACACGCCCTCAGGACAAGAGTACCCATCATCATGTACCGATCAAACAATCATGATGTTAATACAAAACATGCTACAATATTTTATTACAATGTATGTTGAATTATATTATTGTTGGATATTAATTATTATAATAATTGTTTCTTATTTAATATACTAATTTACAAAAAAGTAGAAAAATAACATTTTTTTTTGATAAATGAAAAAAAATTATAAAAAATTGGATAAATTCTAGTGAATCAAATCTTAACTTTAAATCAGCTTATACTTAATATAAATTTAATTAATATTACAAATAAATTTATTATCATGTCATTATTTGTAAGAATTATTAAGGAAATAATAAAAATTTTAATTTAAATAGCATATTCTCTATGTAATGACATGCCTATCGTAAATATAAAATATTTAATGATGCCCAACATTTTCTTCTTTACTATTTTCGAAACCCTTTAAGCAATATAAAAATTTTCCACTTTTATATAAAAAATTTATTTTAAATAACATATCCTCTTAAACCCATTTTTACAAAGTCACTATTGTTTTCAAAATTTTCAATAATTAAATTAAAATTTATATCTAGCATTTTATATAAATTTTCAATTAAAAAACTCATAATAGTTATCATTCTAGTAATAATTATATCAATAGGCCCTACTACTAATTTTTAAGTAGGGCTCTAACTAAAGCCCATAAATAAGTGGCCCATGATCATGATTCATGAATTATTCTCCTAATGAGCCCACAATGAGAACTATTCACATGAAGGCCAAGCCGATCAAGAGACAAACACAACCCACCACATCGAACAAGCTCACCAGCTCCATTTTTTTATTTTTTTATTTTATTTTGTCCCCCTAGTTTCAGTGATCATGAACAAATAGCAGTGTGATTGCCACCTGAACCCAAACAAACTAAGGAACAACAAGAACAAAGGAGTGCAAAATACTTATAGGAGGCTTGAAAGAATACTCCTGACAGTTCAACAAGAAAAAAAAAAAGAATTCAGAGGTCAGGAAAAAGAAAGCTACAAAAACTAGTTAAAAAAAAAGCCACATTTATGACAGAAACACATGACAGACTCTCATTGCATGTTCGAGCTTGCAGAGGCGCCACCACCAAAACCACCAGCTCCTCGACCAAAGCCAGGCCTCCCACCAGAGCTCTAAAATATCAAATGACATCATCATCATTTAGCATAAGCGATGAAAATTGTTTCAGCAACAAAATAAGCACGAGCAAAAAACCAGGCAACTTGGTCCTGGAGGCTAACAAGCAATCAGATCAGGGTCAGGAACAGGGTCGACATTACCCAGCCCAAGTGTCTTGGGGGCTATTAGGGAGGAGCAGGACTGATGGGATACGAGGGCCCGGGTAAGGCTCATGGTCAACATTACTCAGACCATGTTTCTCTTAGGGCAGTTTCTGCTGCCGTGCTGCAGAAACTAACCAGACACCCTAATAAGTATTTCCAGCATCCCAGTGGAGTGGACCCTACCATGGCAAGAGCATACATCCCATTTCCCTACCTGACTATAATTTTTTACTTTTTGTTATTAGGACTATTTCACTAATGAGTAACCACAAAACATTTCATTTGATACACAATGATATACATTTTCAAGTTCCACATACTCATTAAATTATATATATATATATATATATATATATATATATATATATATGAGGAGAAAAAGAGGGAGAGAGAAAGGGGGAGAGAAAAAAGGAGAGAAATATAGAGAGGGAGGGAGGGAGAGAAAAAAGGAGAAAGAGAGAGATAGAGAGGGAGAGAGTGATATATAGAGAGAGATGGAAAGAGAAAGAGATGGAGAGAGAAAAAAAAGAGAGAGATGTAGAGAGGGAGAGAGAGATATATATATATATATATATATATATATATATATATATAAAGAGGGAGAGAAATATAGAGAGGGAGAAAAGAGAGAGGAGGGGAGGAGAGAGATAGAGAGAGGGGGAAGGAGGGAGAGAGGGGAAGGAGGGAGGGGGGAGAGAGAGAGAGAGAGAGAGAAGGGAAAGGAGGGAGAGAGGGGGAGAAGGAGGGAAAGGTGAGGGGGAGAGAGAGAGAAGGGTAAGGAGGGAGAGAGGGGGGGAGGAGGGAGAGGCGAGGGGGAGAGAGAGAGAGAGAGAGAGAGAGAGATAGATGGAAGTATAATAGCAGACAACTTTAATTTTATACTGAGAATGATACTTTGTGCTAAACTAGAAAAAAGTTATATGTATGTGTGTGGGTGGGTGGTGGGTGTGCATGCGTGCGTGCGTGTGTTTGTGTGTGTGTTCATTTGTATGCATGCGTGTGCATGTGTGTGCACGCGCGTGTGTGTACATGTGTCTGCGTCTATAGACAAGCCTATCAATCTTTCAAGTCAAAATTTCTTCATTACATTTCTCTACATCAACAATTTCCATTATTCCCTTTTTTAAGGTGTGAAAATAATATCATTGGTTTTGGGAAAAAAAACAAACAAACAAACAAGTGTGAATATAAGTTTCATATTACTCAAATGGAAGAAAACACTTGATAATTCTTCCAAGCATGTTTCATGCATTAAATTCTTCCAAGCATTTAAAAAAAAAAAACACTTGATAATTCTTTGTTTTTAATATATATATTTTTTGTATCCCCATCCTCTACCCACGAGAGATGTCACACACAAGCTTAGCAAAGAAGAAAAACACTTGAAAAACAAAAGTAAACATTAAACCTAAGTGATCACAACAATGAAATGACTCTTATAATGACGACTCTCATTCATTAAAAACTCAAATTGCGCCACATGTCACAATCACATTACATTAGAAACCTCTAGAATTTCAAAAATGAGAAAAAACTCCTTGATGCCTCTCAGAGTAATATCAACCCTTTTGCATCTTTTCATTAATCCCTTTGTGGTCCGTTGTGCCACAATACTAAGTGTAGTTTTACCAACACCAAATTCTCAACTTTATAGTGCACATACTTTTGTTTGAAGTCGACACATTATTTCGACCGCTTAGCTGCTTTGTACAATCCAATCCAAGCAAAGTTCTAGCCACTCTTTTGCAAAATGATAAATGCTACATTTAGTCCTGCATATCCCAACATAATTGGGTTTGTGGTGTATGGACGTTGGCCAATCAAAATTTAACATCTAATTGGTTCGGCCAATCAAAATTGGACATCTAAATAGTTTGGCAAATCAAAATTGAACATCTAAATAGTTTGGCAAATCAAAATTGGACATCTAATTAGTTTGGCAAATCAAAATTGGACATCTAATTAGTTTGGCAAATCAAAATTGGCCATCTAATTAGATTGGCCAATCAAAATTTGACATCTAATTAGTTTGGCCAATCAAAATTGGACATCTAATTAGTTCGGACAAACAAAATCGGACATCTAATTAGTTCGGCCAATCAAAATTGGACATCTAATTAGTTTGGCAAATCAAAATCGTACATCTTATTAGTTCGGCCAATCAAAAGTGGACATCTAATTAGTTCGGATAATCCTTTTGTGAGATATTCACAAGATGCCTCAAAAAGATCTCTACTAGAACATTCACCCTTTCCATTTGCACGTCAATTTAGGGATAAAAACTCATTATAAATTTAGATTTGATCTGATCAATTAGAACAGTCATGTCCAAAAGTTACCTTGCAAATCAATCATCTTGAATCACTGACTATGGACCAAGAAATACCTCAATATTTCACAATGTTGTTTTAAAATAAATTTACTATTTTCTCCACTCAACATTTTGCCGTCACGAAAACAAGAATAGTATATTTTAAGAATCAATCAACTGCTATCATCATATCCTCAAAGGAAATAATTTTAGAAAATATTCACTATAAAGTGTATGGAAACACTTTTCGAATGGGCATTCTAGGGTTTATAATGGTTACATAAGATATATTGTAACTATATATTACATCTTGTCTTGTTGACGAATTAGACTAGTCTTTACATGATCTTATACATCATTTTTTATGCGTATCTATTAGTATCACTCTTTCACGAGAGCTATGGCACAGCGCATACATGGGTGGGCAGCTCACTTGGAATCATGACAATCCTACGTTATTTTTTTCTACAATTTCTCATTTGAATGAACATACAATTGTTTGTCCCTTTGTATAACTATTTCTGCCTTAATCATTCAAGTTTCTCTAAATTTTATTACATCATTTAAGTTTTGTCTCCTCTCAATCTCTACTTTCAAATGAATCTTGCCCAAAATTATCAAACTCAAACATAAATATCATGGATCATGAATTTTATAGGACTATATGTGTAGTCTTGAACTACCAAATTTTTTTCCTCAATTAACTACATAAACATGCTTTTACCCCTCACAAAAATTATACCAAAAAACACACACACAAGCTTAGCAGAAATAAAAAAATTAAAAAAATAAATTATAAATAAAACTTAAATGAGTACAACAATGACAAATCTCACTCTTATATAGTAAAAACTCATTTACAAGAGACTCAATTGAACTGTATATCACAATTATATTATATTAAAAATTTCTAAAATATTCTAATATTTAAATAGGCTTAAAATTCTTTTAGAGCCTTCAAGAATTCCTCTAGAACCTCTTTAAGTCCATCTCACAAGTCTTCTAAATCTAAGCACAACCAATGATCTACTAATTTCAGAAGTTTTATTAGGCCATACACAAGCACTTGATTAGAAAAATAATCATTTCATGTAGGCTCATGCACTTGGCCAAGGGGCAATGTCCGAGTAGCTATTGTGCATCGCCATTACACCACTGCACACATCACAAGCCATGCCATGGGCCAACACTAACTATTGCTAAGCACAAGACCTAGAATGGTGTGATGCGTCAAGGCCGATGAAACCAAGAAGTTCCATAGGCGATGCCTTGAGCGCCCAACCCATTTCCCACCTCTAAATCTGCCACAATTCAAGCACATCATATATTTAATTGTAAATCATTTATTTATTAATCATAACTAGGATAAATGAATTTATTATTAATCATAATTTATGATCATTTATTTAAATCTAACAATATTGTATTATGTATAAAGAAAATTCAAAAACTATTTTATATTAATTACTTTGTACATCACATCATGCTATTACTATTATCTTATTGATTACTATATTCACTAAGCATATCAATAATACTAATTTTAACATTAGTTTAATCATTATTATCTATTTTCAAAATCATACATTATGTTATCTCCATGTATTTTTATTCATTTTCTCTCTTTTTGCATATGTGAACATTATCATTGTTTCATTATTACATTTTATTCATCTTAAATATTTTATAACCTTTATATATTCCTCAATTAGATAATATTTAAGCTTAAATATATATATTTAACAATTCAATTAGATAGAAAAGTATTTTTTTTTCATCTAAAATTGTTCCTTTCAATTGGCCTAACTTTTATCGAGCTTACACTCAAAATACATTTTTTCAAAAAAAAAAAAAAATACTATTAATGCAATAAAATATATACATTGTTTTGCACCTTGTGATTTTTCATCTTAATTTGTTGCATATATAACCTAACACACATCAAATAAATAAATCTTTAAAATAAAATTCATCTCTTTAAAAAAATATATACATTAAGACTATCTTTAAAAGTATTTCAAAATATTTTTAAACATTTAAATGAAATTAATTTGAAATCAAAATAAAATAAATTTTGTACACTTCCCTCTTCAAAATATAACTAAAATGAACCTATGGAGCAAGCATGCCTACACAATGAGAGATAAAAAGCAAACAACTCGCCCAAGCATATACAATCATAGTCACAAAACTATTCAGAAATTTTCACACCAAGACAAATGTATGAGAACATTTTCATTATCTATTGTAAAATTTTTCTTCCACATATGCATTATATTACAAATTTCACTAACTTACTCATATAGATGTTTATTTTTCAAAATACGATATAACCTTTTTTAATCTTTCCAAATCACATTATCTCGGTCACCACTATCTAGCATGTCACAAAAAACCTATTTTATTGTCACTACATTGTACAAAATACGCATCACATCTCTTTTAACTCAATAATAATAATAATTCTTCATGCGTGTCACTTTTCATAAAAGTTGACATGAAAAAGTGCCCTCAAGTATTAAAGATTGGTGTTGATGGGTAAACTCTCAGCTTTTTTATTGGATTTCACAGCAATGGTTAGAGCTTCAATTTTGATCTTATATCTAAGCTTAAGCTAGAAATCACATCATATGTATAGCATTCAACCTCAATGGAGTCCATAGCCAATGCACAAGTCTCTCACTTTAGCATGGAATCTTGAAGATGATAGATATCTTAACAATCTTACCCTCAAAAATCAAAGAAATTCTATCTGATACATCTCAAATTCGAAACCTACTATCCACCATTCAACACGCCTCAAATTTACAAATGAGAAATATCAAAAATGAAAAAGCTTACACTTCCAATATTGAATGAAACAACTCTCATGGTATGTATCAGAGGACTTTGAGTAACAAACATGGTTGCCTTTTAAAAGGGTGTGCCTTGTAGTGTAAAACATTTTTTGGCAAAGTGATCAAACAACCTCTGATTTGTAAATGGCTCATGCAAGGGTGCTTATTATTAAAAACCCACGTGATCTTCCATTCATTTCCTTCACACGACATGTGCAAGATCCCTGAAAGCCTTCCCAATATGCATTCAAAAGTCCCAATTATCATTGAGAAAACTCAAGCAGAAAAAAGGAAACAAATACTCAGTCTGCTCGTCCAACAGACAGTCGATTTACATGCACTCCTCAAATGTACAATAAGTTGATATTTTTAAGTAAAAATCAGGGTTAGATCTAAATCTTCAGTCTGTGTAGCTAACAATCATGCCAGCCTGCGCATTTATGAACAAATCATAAAAAAAGATATTAGCGTGGTGGAACAAAGACACTGTTGGAATCCAAACAACTGCATCGACGAGAGTTTAAAAACAATCACAATGATGAAAAATTAATTGCAGGTAACAGAGTAATTACCCCATAAGCAGGACGGTAGTCAACAGGAGCAGTGCTCTTGATACTATAATCAGCATCAGAAGCACGGGGTGCAGCACGGTACTCATCCCGATCGCCAAATCTCCTCTCTCCATCAAAACGAGGACCACTATATACAATCACGTACAAAACAAAAGCAACATAGAACACGTTATACGATGGTGGCCACAGGGCAGGGAAAAAAAATCAAAAAATTTTCATTGTGCAAATATGAATACTTTGAAGCAAAGTATAAATACTTTGTTGATAGTTGTTAATCAAGAATCAGAGTATTATATACCGTGGACGATCTCCTGGAGGGCCTGCAAAGGGCCTTGAAACAGGCTTGGTTGGCTTCTTCAAGGTAGCCGGCACAATCTCTGATGGCAAACATAGATAGGTGCGCAGAAACTCAATCCCATTATTCGTTAAGAACCAATAATAATGCATCCAGGCAAATGTCTCTCGCACATATTCCTTAGACTTGAAGCTCTGCATCAGCTTGATCACTTGTAAATTTGGCACATCGATAAGAGGGTGCTTTGGCAGGTTGAAATCCTTCTTTGCACAGAGCACTCCCTCTGTTACAAATAACAATGTAGACGAAGCCATTACCAGTGATAGGATTACCATGGATGCGTAACAAGCATACACAATGAAGAGGTCACGTGGCATTAGAATGCACAAGACATTAACATAAAAAGAAGAACCAGGCGTCAAAATGACAAAACACAGAAAAACAACCACCTATCAAGCGTCAACATGCACGAGACAATCATACCCACAATATATATGTGATGTGTGCATGCATACATACATCAAATATACATACATTCAGAAATGTGTGTGTGTGTGTGGGATACGAACACTCGTTTGTAAGAAATATGATAAAAAACAGAAACATACTGTTTTTTAGGGTTTATATATATATGATGAAAAAAAAGATACCTTGAAAGAGGTGCTTGGATATCTCGCGACGATTCTTCTCTGGGATGATCTGGATAATGAAGAATTATATGAGTAAAAGAGAAGCAGGAGTTAAATGTCAAGAAACAAATAAGAACAGATTCATCAGCGTCAAATTAAGGGGGGAGGGAGCACCATTGTTAGAGAAGAGAGTCAGCACAAATCAAATCAGCTTGCTCCTCCGAAACCTAATTCCAAGCTTTTCAGCTTCCAGCCCGCGGCGGACTCTTCCAGGGCACACAGCTCAGCACGGCAAAGATCTGCACCAGACTGAGATTTCGCTATTTAGGGTTGCCACAGCCTAACTGAAATTACCATTGAATCTCAAACCGATCTGGAGTAGCTGCCGCCTGCCAGCGAACAAAAAAATAAACAATTTACGTTTTTCTGGGGACATCAAGATTTTGTAAAAAATTATATATTTAAATAGCTAGAAGATAAATAATTATTGTAAAATTATGCTTTTTTGATCCAAACATGTTATATATGTAATTTGTTTTTTACTTAATAATCTGTTTTAATATTTTTATGTAAATCCAGGAAATTAAATATTAAAAGTCCGGGGATGCAGCAGTAGCACAATAACGGAGGTCCCACTTCAGTTAAATGAACCGGATGTTTATTTTTTCATATAAAATGATTTGAATTTATTTTTTGTGTGGTTATTTTTTACCCGGTTGAACTGTTCATCATCCCTCTCCTCTCTCTCTCTGGCGATTTCGCGACTGTTGCATGCTACATACTGTAAGACGTTTTGTTTTTGGTTTTAATCTGTAACGCATAAGCGTTTTTTGGTGGATATAGCTAGTTGTACTGAGCGACTAGCGAACCACGTTATTTCTTGTGTTGAATTTTCATTTTTGATTCTGTCGTAGATGCTGTTAGATTGGGATATATATATTACTTATTTCTGTGTTTCTGTTATTTTCTGTTTCTTAATCTCACTACCCGTGGAAGCGCAAATACCCAACAAAACAAAAATATTACATTTTGAGCTCATTTATATATTTTTTCAAAAAATAAAGCTAAAATATAAAATATTTACGTTTTTGGGCACAGTGCAAACATAGAGATATCCAAACTTTTCTCCACTCTACTATCATCTTTAAAAAATAATAATTTTTCTAGGAAGTTTTTAAAATATAAAATATTTGCTTTATTGATTAGTTAGTCTCACAAAATCTTATTGGCGAAGATATCTCATTAATAAAAATTCGCAAGTATATGAGTCATGCAAATAATAAAGTAAAATAACACAATTTTGATAGAAAAGTTATTTCAAGATTTTGGTATAACTCTTTAAGTTCAGGGTTCGTATGCTTGATTCGTATGGTGTATGTTCAAATAATTTGATTTATATCATATTTGGATACATAATGAAAGTTAGGTTATTGTTAAAATGATCATTTCTCTTATTAGCATGCAAGGTAGTTATTATCATTGAGTATATCCCAATGATGGTCCTCTCATAGTGTCATTAAAATCAAAAATCGATATGATTTATAAGCATTTGTACTTTCAACTTCATAAGCATTATGCTCACATGATTAACATTTACTTCTTTTTAAATCTCACTGGTGGGAATCATATGAGTAAAAGTAAATAAAAGGATTATCACGACAAATTTATAATATTATATGACATTCGAGAAGGATTCTAAAAGTTTATTATAAGGCACGAGAAAAGAGACAAAAGTTAAAATTTTGAGAGCAAAATTTGTCCAACCCTAGGATAGATCCATGAGCAATGAGGTGATGCAAGATACAAACAATGACCCTAAGGAGGGCATACATTTTGACTTACCATAGAGACAAATCCTAGGTACATCAAAAAGTATTGTAAATTTTAGCATTTGATTCCTAGATTATCTTGAGAGTTATCATTGGGAACATAAAATTCATGAGATACTTCTTTAATTATCTCATGTGAACTCCTCCCCTAATGTTAGGATAAATTAAGGTTCAGGGTTATTGTATTTGATTACATGTTATGGATGCTTAATGAATAAATTTTATTATTAAATGTTGTAGTTTTGATATTGATGGATATAGTAATTATTTAGAATTAAAATTAGAGTTTTTCTATATGTGGGTTTGTACATGTTATTGTGGTGGATGGTGACAGATAAGTTATGTAACATACTCATGTGTAATAATAGAAAAGAAGTGATAGCCCTCTTGATCATGATATACAAAACAAGTATATATATCAAAACCTAATATTGAGATATATTAATCATGCAAATATGGTAATTATAAAGTTAAAAGTATGAATATTTTTATAAGTTAATTTATTGTGCATGTCTTAGAAGAATCGACTCTTAATTGGTATGAATATTTTATATAATATTTTTATTAAGGTTTTACTTTTAGTATGTGAATCACGTGTCATCGTGGTAGATGGTAATAGATAAACCACGAAACATATGTGATTGGAGGTGATTTGCAAGGTAGTGATAGTCATATGAGTTACATTTTATATTATGACTACTATCAATAAAATTTAAAGGAAAATATATGTTAATTATGTTAGTATGACACTCACAAAGCTAAAAGTACAAATACTTTTACTATTACATTGATCGTGTCTATATGACATGTGATGGTAGATAATAAGAATCCATATATGAAGTAATTGTCGAGAGAAATTGAAGAGTTTTTTAAAAGATATGGATCATGGATAACCCTCGAGTAAAGATAATTTGTCATTTTGGTGGTAATGTTTAAAATATATAACTATGAGAGAATCATCATTGGGGAGAATCTAATAGTTGACAACTACCTTATATGCCATTGTTATACTAGGATATTTTCATAAAAGTCTAACATTCAATCTATAGCCAAAGCAAAAATAATATCTAAATTATTTAGATGAGTCATTATTCATCATGGAAAATACCAACTCTACACTTTAAAAATCTTACATAAAACTCATTCTCATCCTTTTGACTAGAGAATAGTTGTCAAGTAATAGTTAATTAATTGAAATACATACATAATTCTTGTGAGATTGATTTCTAGAAAAAAAGTTCACTTTACTATTTGTATGACTCAAATATTTTCAAAATTGGTTGGAGAAAAGACTCCCACCTAATGAGATTTTAGAACTTTGTCTAATCATAAAAATTAAGTATTATAATAATATCATAACAATATGCATGCAATACAACTATCAAACCTATGACATAAAGGATGAGTCATCTAAATTATAGAAGCTTTAAGTTTCTCAGCCAAAAGAGAATGATATGTGGTCTTCTCTTTGAAATTAGTATACCTTATTCCAAATGTGATAAGTGTGCATTGGAGAAGCATTCCAAACAAATTTTTCTAAAGAAACTTTCTTAGAGATCATCCCTAACACTTTACTTGGTTCACACAGATATATGTGGACCAATGTCAATCCAATCACATGCAAATAATAGTTAGTTGATGCTATTTGTAAATGATTATACAAGGATAATGTAGGTTTACTTTATTCAATTTAAATTTGCAGCCTTTAAAGTTTTCTTAAAAATTGTGAGTATGCTGGAAAGATAATCTGGAGATATTGTAAAATCCATTAGAAGTGACAAATGTGTTGAATTTCTTTCACATAAGTTTGTTATCTTTTTGTGAGAGTAAAGAAATTCATAGGAAATTAATTGTCTCCTACTCATCACAACAAAATTGTTTAGTTAAACGAAAAAACATAACTATGGTGAAGATGACAAGTTCAATGCTAGCAAAAAAAAAAATCTACCCAAACACTTCTAGTTAGTAGTATTGAACAATGTAGTTTACTTTCTCATTAGAAGTCTAACATATGCTATGAGAGTCTGTACTTATGTACAAGCCTAAAGTGCAAGGAGACCTATTGTCCATCATTGAGAGTCTTTGGAAACCTCAACTATTCTCAAATTCCAAAATAGAAGAGGAGATAACTGAATAATATTAGTCTTAAATGTATCTTAATTGGATACAGATACAGTCTAAACTCAATGTGGTATACATTTATTGGAAATAGCCTAAACTCAAAGGTATGTATATTTATTGGATACCAATATAATTCTCACAAGTAGAGATGTATTTTTTGATGAATAAGCATTATGGAGCAAAGGAATCCCTATATCCAAGCCTCAACCTAAATTCATAGGGGTAAGTCAGTTTGATGGAATAATGCCTATTGTAAATTCAGGAATCATAGAAACTAGCAGTCTGCCTAGGTATGTCTTTATTTTCTCTACAAAAACTCATTTCCTACTTTTGAATTTCTCTCTCCTATATCTATTCCTACTCCAACTACACCTCTCAAATATATATTATTAGAAGACATGAATGAATGATATAATTTCACCATAGTAGAACCTCTCAACTTTGAAAAGGTTGTAGTGCATCAAGATTGGATTCTTTCCATAGAAAAAAGAACAAGAAATTATTAGGAAAATATGACTTAGACATTAGTAGAACTACTTGAAAATAAATACAATGTATGAGTCAAATGGATTCCAAAATCAAAAGTCATGCCTATAATAAGAAATCCATCTTCAAAACTCAATTAGAAAGCATAGCCAAAGGCTACTCTCAATAGACTAGATCAAGCTATTTTAAAACTATTTTCCTAGTTGCTCAAATAGAGACTATGAGGTTTGTAATAGCATTAGTTGGACAGAAAGGTTGGACTCTACATCAACTAGATATTAAATCATTCCTCTTTAGATGGTGACTTGAAAAAAGAAATATATGTTTATCTATCTTCTAGATTTATAGTGAAATGGTATGAATATTATGTATATAAATTGAACAAAGGTTTTTATGGGTTGAAACAAGCACTTCGTGCATAGTATACACAAATCAACTAATCTATTAAGCCAATGGATCAATACAAGTATGAGTAAGCCTACATTATATGTCAAAAGAAATGATGCTAATGAAATACTAGTTGTTTCTCTTTATGTGGATGATATTATTTTTTCTAGTAATAATATTGTAATGGTTGATCTTTTAAAAGAAATGATAGAAAAGTATGAAATATCAAATACGAGACTTCTCAATCATTTCCTAGTGATTGATATACTCTAAGTTCTAAGTGGAGCATCTATCAACCAATCCAAATACAATAAACCATCATATTAAAGTTTGAGATGAAAAACTATAACCCTGTCTCTACCCCTTTTGATAACAACCAAGACTGAAACCCACTAGTTGAAAACTAGTGAATGGAACCCAATATAGAAGCTTCATTTGAAGTCTTCTATATGTTTTTACAACAAGAACTAACATGGTGTACTCAAATATCATGTCTTGGTTCATGCATTCTCCAAACCATTTGCATCTCAGTGCTACAAGAAGGGTGTTGAGATATCTCAAAGGAATCCTACATCTTAGCTTGAGATACTTCAAAATCATGAATGTAAAGATGTTTAGGCACTTTGATAGTGATCAGGGTGGTTGCCTTGATGATTTCAAAAGCACATCATGGCATGTTTTCTCTCTTGGTACTGCTATTGTATCTTAGACTACAAAAAAAAGCCTATTGTAGTACTATCCACACCTGATGTAGAATACATTTTGATTTCATTTGTTACATTCATGCAATATGGTTAAAAAAGATTACTTGTTAATATAAATGAAAAATATCATAATCCTACAATCATTCAATGTGATAACAAGTCTACCATTGACATTACCACATGATTTTGTTCTTCATAGTCAAACAAAGCATATAGCTCTCAAATTCCACATCATCAAAGAAGTCATTAACAAGAAGGAAGTGTTATTGTCTTACTATTGAACTGAAGACCAAGTAGTTGATATCCTAACAAAATATTTATCAAAAGGCAAGCACAATCATTTCATAGTCCTGCTAGGGCTCAAAAATATTTTACCAAAAGGGGAAGATTATTGATGTTTAGTGAAATAAGCCCATGGGGAGAATGGAAATGAGAAGGCCAAGTCATTTGCGAAGGATAAACCTCTTATACTTTAGCACGTGTGTTGAATCCTTTTTTTATTTTTTTTTTGTTTTTAGCACTTTACTTTTATATTTGTTTAATATTATTCATCTCACACTTGTAATATAATATTGATGAATCTTCTGCAAATGCATTAATTGGGATTTTTGTAAAGTTATGCATGTTTTCATTTTTTTCAATCAAGCTTTCTAGAAATTATTTTCACAGTCACTCAAATATTGTTCTTCGCATAGAAGACAACCTTTGATGTTTATACTTGGGTATTACTCAACACTTTGATTGAACATTGGTATCTAAGGTATGGTTGATGTCCTCCTATGGCTAGGTTAACTTCACCTACCTACACATCCATAGAGACTCGGTAGTCGTAGAATGTTTTGATGATAAGACTTAGCACATGGTTGATGTTCATTTGGAAAGCAAAGATTTCAACATCACCGATATAATCTATCATCAATTGGCAGTAGACAAGAGGCTCAATATTTACATGATGCCAAAAAACATGTGCCACAAATTCTTAATTGTTACTTCTTATTGATGAGCATTTTATATGATCGATTCATTTGTTTTGGAGCATAAAAAATGACACACAACAAAATGATGGCTCATGGTTTGAGGACGTGTGGCAGACATAGGTAGCTTTGGAACCAACTAGATTGCTTCGTACTCATCGTTGAATAGTGACCTGATCCTTGCAAAAAAGAGACCCATCATCACTTTCTGCATGCTTTTTTATTGTAATAGTAGCCATTAAATTTATCTATCATGCAATAAAATACATAAAATAAACAATATTTTGGTGGGTATGTTTGGGTTGGATGGATTGAGGTTTGTTTTAGTTTGGTTTAATTTTATTTAATTAAGTTTGTTTTTATTTTAATGTTAATTAATTCAAATGATAGTATGAGTACTCTCATTTTAAGTGCATATTACAAACAATTGAAAAAAAAATGGCAAAGTTTTTAATTATAATAAATATTTTTGAAATACCAAAAGATAAGAAGTGACTTGAAAAAGAAGGAACGGACAGCCCCTTCTTTTTCAAAAAAAAATCAAGCCCATTTTTAAATATTGGCTATCCATTTTATGGTCTGTTAGTATTAGTGTTATATGGTATGTCTACAATGGTTGGCATGACAGCCATGATATTTGTAGTTGTCGAGCGTGGTTTCCATGACTTGTACAATGTTAGGAGTGGTTGTCATGACACATATGGTGCTAGGTGTGGCTGTCGCTACCATGGCTGGTCTAGAGCCTCACTCATGGAGAGGTTGCCATAGTGTGGAGAGGTGGGCATGAAAAGGGATAACCCATAAAACAAGTTTTCGGTTTTGGTTCAAACACAAAAGGGATATCTCCTTCTTCCTTTTATAGTTTTGTAAGGTTTGATAGAGTATCATCCTTATTTTGGGATTGAGCTGCCTTTATGTACGTCTTCTTCTATTAATATCTATATACGAGAACTTACTCGGTGTTCATGTGGTATTCACATGATGTTTGTGTGGAGGACATGCTAATATTGTGCAATGCTCAGATGCTCAAGACTATACTAGAAACACAAATTGAATATCCAAGTTTTTTTATTATATTTTGCACTTAGCATTTGATTTTGTGAGTGCATGAACATTGGACTTTATTTTTGTTTATATATTATACAGGTTTGGGCAAAATATGTTATTTGTGTTTGGTTGGATGTATGTATATATTTTATTATTTTAGGCAATAAATATTCTATTATTTTAGGCAGAATATATATATATATATATATATATATATATATATATATATATATATGAAATGTTTGAATTAAAATAAGTTGGATATTTTATAAATTCAATATATATATATATATATATATATATATATATATATATATATATTCGGAATTAAATATATATATTTTGGAAAATTCATAAACATGTATATATATTTATATATCTTACAGTTTAAATATATATTTATTTATTTTTGTATTTCGGTCAAAAAATTGGAAATCCAAAATTACTTTGAATAGTATATGTTTTGACAATATTCTGATTTTTCATATCGAAAATCCAAGTCAATTCCCAACAACTTCATTCTAGTTATTGAATCATGAACTCAAAATAGCAGACAAGAACCCATCATCACTTTTTGCATGTCTTCTTTTCGATAATAACAAGTGTTATATTAATTTATCATACAGTGAAATAACTAAATAAACAAAAAATAATGAAAAAAATAATAATTAAATAAAAAATTGTTTTTATTATTTCTTATTGAATTTATTCAAATAATAATAAATTAACTTTATTAATTAATAATATGAATGTTAAAATAATCCATTTGTTTCTTTAATTTTTTTAACCACCACCATATCCTTTCCCAGATCAAATTTTTACTATCTTTTAGCTCATGTATAGGCCTTAGGGTCAGAGCCAATAATATTGGGTATTTTCAAGTTTGGGGTAGATCAGGTTAGTTTTTATTTGATATGAATTTAATTAAGTTGGTTTGTTAACTTAATTAAAAATAAGAATATGTACTATCATTTTAATGGTGTGAAGTTAACAAGCATAATAAAAATGATAAAGTTTTCAATTATATAAACCTAATTTTAAAAATACCACACATAATACATTTACGAGAATACATGCTAAAATAAAGAAAGGGGGCAAGCATACATGGTAGATATGTTTTGGGAAAGGTCAAATGAATTGAGACTTTTCCAAAATTAGCCAAGCCTTGGCTTGGAGTTTGCACGAGGTGTATTTGGCTTTAGGAATTCGAATTTTGAAAAAAAATGAGAAATTCTCATTTAGTTTAGTTTTTATTCAATATCCATTTTTGATTTTGTAACAATTATTACAAAAACTTAAACTAAGCTTCTTTATAATCTGAAGAGGGGAGAAGCAGTTTACTTCTCATTTTCTTCTATTCAAGGTGTTCATGCAGTATTCATGAGAAACTATTCGTGTGGTGTTCATACAGTGCTTGCGCTATGTTTGTGGTGCTTAAAAATTCTCAAAAAAATCTAGAGAAATTTAATATATATTTCAAGGTGTTTTCATTTCATTTACTTTTATTATTGAACTGTATTATGGACATTGATACATTTTAAATTATGTATTTTAATTTTGTGAATATTCTCCTAAATTCAGAGGTAGAATATTTATTTGTGAATGTGTGCACTTGTGGTGATAAATTCAGAGGTAGAATATTTAATTTTGTGAATATATATATATATTGGATAGTTGGAAATATGTATATTTACATATCTTAGAGAAAAAATTTTAGCAGCCCAAAACTCATTTGGAATCCACCCATATTTAGGTAAATTTTCTAACATTAAAAATTTAAAAATTTTAAAAGACTAAATATCAAATCAATTAACTTTGTTGGACCGAGAATTCTTGAAATTATTCTTAGTTTTCAGGTTGCATCTTGGTCAGTCCCAAACAAGTAGTATCATAATGTTAGTTATTTTAGTATTTTTATTTCTATTGACTAGATTTTTTTTTTTTTGAGATTGATTAAAAAATAATTTACTTGGTATGATCATGTTGGAACAATCAAACAATTCAATCTGGAAAATAAAATCATGGATCTTTTAATGATGGACTTATTTGAACTAGCTCTTGATAATCCAAAATCAGAAAGTATTGATAAAGCCAAGTGAAAAAAATTATATTATAAGACATCTCCCACACTAAGATGGGTAAAAAAGATTACTTTTCATCATATCTCTACTATGACAAAAGTAGATGATATACGAAAAAAGTTAGAATCGATATATGAGAAAAATATATCAAGAAATAAGATAATGTTAATCCAATGCTTGGTTATGATGCAATATCATGGTGGATCTGATATGACTGCTCACTTGAGTCTTTTCCAAGCATTAATTAACTTACTAGTATTTATGAAATAATATAAGATGATGAGGTGCAAGCATAAGCAGTTAGCATACTGACTATGAACAATAGTATCATTATCAATAGCATGGTAAGTGAGGTTGTGAGACGAAGCAAAAAGGGACTTCTTCAAATGTTCTTTTTTCTTAAAAAATAAAAGGAGAACTAGAATTAGTTCAAAACCCATACCAAGGGAAGGAAGTGAGTTTTTTCAAATGGAAGTTTATAGTCAAATACATGGTGAAATATTACTATTATAATCAAGTAGGATACTTCAAGAATAACTATCCTAAGTAGAAACTCCAAGAGGAGTATAGGAAGAGAGATGAGGCCAAAAGGGTGGTCGGCAATCTTTCCATAGAGATGACATTATTTTTCTAAGTAGCATTGAACATTGACTTATAAAGTCAATCAGAAGAGTGATTGGGTAGTATATTTGGCAGTCACCTTGCATGTTACTATGAACTTTGATTGGTTTAGGACATATTTTTCTAGTGACTATGGATTATATATGATGGGTGATAGAAGTATAGCAAAAATACCGAGCATTATGAATGATTGTCTGGAAAGAAAAATGAGATATCAATTATTTTTCAAGGATGTTTGATATATCACGGATGTTCGAATAAACCTATTGTTTCTAGGAAATTCTGGGAAGGGTAATGTAACCTGGCTATAGGGTCACTGACTATAATAAGGAGTAAAATGATAGGTTTTCTTTATATTAGTCAAACTAGGGTTATCTTAGATCGAGTAAATGTTTGGTGAGAAATTATAAGTATTGACTGAGTTACATAGATTGAGATATGTTTATGTAGATGATCTACTTTCAATAAGAAAGTAAGTCACACTTACTATGTGAAAGGCAACTAGTAATAATATGATAATTTGTATGACTAGCAAAAATTATATAACTGTGATGCTTTACTCCCCTCCTTTCGATGAGATCATGAATGATTGATCAAGATTTCTCAAATGATTATTATGAGACAAGCAGAAATCTTGGAGGAATTCTGATTTATATGACTTTTACTCTAGTTACTCATGAGGATCACACTGATCAAGGGTGAGCTTATGAGTTGGAAGTAACTTTATTATGACTTGGATTTTTTTAAATTCAAACCAAGGACCTATCATTGTTTGCCCAAATAAGGTAATGGGGAGATATTGGGGTTTCCTGAGTTTGGGGCGGATCGGGTTAGCTATAATTTGGTATAAATTTAATTTAATTGGTTTAGTTTTATAACTTAATTTAAATGAGAATATGTGCTCTCATTTAAATGGTGTGGAGTTAACAATTATAATAAAAATAGTAAATTTTTAATCATAAAAATTTGTTTTGAAAACATCACATGGAACACATTTAAGAGAACACATGCTTGGCTTTTCCAAAATTGTGTGGCAATGTGTTTTCAAAATTGTCACACCCATTGTTACTTTTCCAAAATTAGTGTGTAATGTATTTGGCTTGGCTTTGTGTGCAATGTATTTAGCTTTGGGAATTTTAAAGAAAATGAGAACTTCTAATTTTAGTTTTTATTCTATAACAAATTGAAGAGGGAAGAAGTAGTTTACTTATTGTATTTTTCTATTCAAGGGTTTACGAAAGAAAAATTAGGATTCAAGTAGTGTTTGTGCGAGGTTCATGTGGTGCACATGTGGTGGGACATGCAATGGTCATGTGGTGGACATGCGGTGGACATGCGGTGGACATTGGTGGACATGTGGTGGACATGTAGTTTTCGTATAATATTTGTGAGAAGATTGTTCATGTGGTATTCATGTAGTTCTAGTGATGTGTTCATGGTGCTTGGAAATCCTCAAAAAAATATCTAAGAAATTAAATTCATAGTTCAAATATTTTTATTTCATTTACTTTCATAATTGATTAATTTTATAGATATTAGGTCATTTCAAATTATGTTTTTTAATTGTGTGAATATTCTACTAATTTTGGAATAACAATATTTTCTTATGATTATATGTGCTTGTGGTTATAATTTACAATATATTTATATATTGAACATTTTGAAATATATATAAATTTATATAATCTAGATCAAAATTTTGAGAAACCCAAAACTCGTTAAGAATCTATTGTGTATTTGGATAAAATTTCTAATTGTGAAAATTAAAAAATTTTTAAAAACTAAATACCAAATTAATTAAATTTGTTGGACTTAGAATTTATTCCAAAATTATTCTTAGGAATCATATCCTACATTCCTAAGGATCGAACTTGTGTCACCAAAATTGAATTTACATTTTATTTTGCCGATCAAACTACCATGAAACTGATTGTATTATTTAAAATTACTATATTTCTACATTATTTCATGAATAATAATAATAATAATATATGAATTACTGTATTTTGAAAAGTTGAAACTTGAAACTTGAAATTACTCTATCAAATATACATTTTTATTTTATGTCAATGAGGTGTTATCTAATTAATTTAAGTTATATGTGTGTGTGTGTGCGCGCGTGCATTCACAATGAGATAAATTTTATTTTACAAATGTCGGAAAACTATTTAAATCTCAAATGCATTTTTTTAAAAAGAAGTTTTATTGATAATAAATAAAAGGTACAAAAAACCAAGTTAACCTATTTAGGCTAACCCATCAAGTAATTGTTGGGTCCGGCCCATCTTCGGACCAAATTAATAAAATAATAAAACAAAAAAAAAAAACGCGCAGCGAACAAATACATCTTCGCTGTCGGTGAGTTTTATTTTATTTTTCCTTCGGCTTTCGTTTTTTCTTCTTCTCTCGTTCAAGGCAGCGCAACGCAAACGCGATTATCGGTTGTTCAATCTTACTGGCATCCGCTGGTTGTGACCAAGAGAGTGGACTCCGAGAACTCGAGCTTCTATATATTAAGCTTCACGCCTTTTCTCTTCTGCAACTTCTCCATCGTTTATATGTGCTTGGCATGAATCGGAAGCAGCAAGTTTCAGAAGGATATCAGAAGAAAAAGGCCGAACGAACACTAACATTGTGTTTGCACAGTTTTTTCAGATTTAACCCACGTCTCTCCTCTGGTGTTCATATATCTATTAAGGGAATGCTATTTTCACGGTACCTGCAGGGCAGCGGCTAAGTTTATATCACTCCAACAATGTGTCCATGCGGCACTTCAAAATTTTCATCATCCATGGCGGTTTCCAGATTTTGCCATTAGCGCGGAGGATTCGCGCAGGGCAAGGGGCATAGCAACTCAGCTGTTCGTAGAGGTTACTCTCGGCTCCATCGAGTGCAGCGAGAATACCATTGTTAAGATGCTAAAAGTCTTCTGCTATGTTAATGTTGTTTTCACTCTCTGCTGATTTTTTCTTATCTTGTGTGCGGATGGTTCTTGATCTTTCATTGTGGTCTTAGTGTCTCTCTCTCTCTCTTGTGTTCTCTCTTCTTCCTATTTATATTTGCCCTACAAATTGGTATCAGAGGGTTGTTTGATCCGTGTGCCTTGTTTAAGTCATGGAGAGTAACACAAGCCGGATGGTTACTTTAAACGGGTCCAATTACCATGTTTGGAAGGGGAAGATGGAAGATCTCTTGTATGTGAAAGATTATTATTTACCAGTGTTTGCCAAAGAGAAGCCATCGGGTAAAACCGATGAAGAGTGGGAGCTTTGTCACCGTCAGGTATGCGGCTACATCAGGCAATGGGTAGATGATAACGTGCTCAACCACGTTAGTGAAGAAAAGCATGCGCGGACCTTGTGGAACAAACTCGAGGAGTTGTACGCACGGAAGATTGGAAACAACAAGCTATTTTTGATCAAGCAAATGATGGCCTTAAAGTATCAAGATGGAAAAGCCATGTCAGACCACTTGAACACATTCCAGGGAATTATCAATCAGCTGGCTGGAATGAACATCAAGTTTGATGATGAAATACAAGGGCTGTGGCTTCTCGGTACGTTACCGGACTCGTGGGAGACGTTCAGGACGTCTTTGTCTAACTCATCCACAAACGGCATTTGTTCTATGGACTTAGTGAAAAGCGGTGTCCTAAACGAAGAGATGAGAAGAAAATCACAGGGCTCTTCTTCGCTTTCGGATGTCCTATTTGCTAAAAAGCGGGGGAGAAGTCAGAGTAGGGGTCCGAATAATAGAAACCGAAGTAAAAGCAAGTCGGGAAAGCATGCCAACTTTGAATGTTATCATTGTGGCAAAAAGGGACACATCAAGAGGTTTTGTAGAAAATTCCTAAGAGAGAATTCGAATGCCAGAGGAAAAGATAAGAAGACCGAAGAGGGTGCAAATAGTGAGAAGGTAGCTGCAGCCATCGACGACTTTCTTATTTTATATGACGGCGATGTCGTCAATCTCGCTTGTCAAGAGACGAGTTGGGTGATCGATAGTGGCGCCTCGATACATGCTACATCGCGGATGGATTTCTTTGCATCTTACTCTTCCGGTGACTTTGGAAGTGTTAGGATGGGTAACGATGGTATTGCTAAGGCCATTGGTATGGGAGACGTGTACTTAGAGACCGACAATGGCAACACCTTGATTCTAAAGGGTGTGAAGCATATTCCCGATGTCCGCATGAATTTGATCTCCACAGGCAAGCTCGATGACGAAGGGTTTTGCAGCACCTTTCATAATGGAAAATGGAAGCTCACCAAAGGTTCCCTGATCGTGGCGAGGGGACAAAAATGTTCTTCATTGTATGTGACGCAAGCAAAGATTGCAAATTCCATGGTGAATACGGTTGATGGTGATGATATCATGGAGCTTTGGCACAACCGGCTCGGACACATGAGCGAGAAGGGTTTGATGATGTTGGCCAAGAAGAATCTTCTCTCAGGTATTAAAAAGGGTCTTTTAAAACGGTGTGTTCACTGTTTAGCAGGTAAACAAACACGTGTTGCTTTCAATAAAACTTGTCATTTACGGAAGCCCGGTGTACTCGATCTGGTACACTCTGATGTGTGTGGTCCTATGAAGACGAGAACACTTGGTGGAGCTTCGTATTTTGTAACTTTTATCGATGATCACTCCAGGAAGACTTGGGCATATACACTGAAGTCCAAGGATCAAGTGTTAGATGTCTTCAAGCAGTTTCATGCTCTTGTAGAAAGACAGACTGGCGCAAAGCTGAAGAGTATTCGGACAGATAACAAAGGTGAGTACTGTGGTCCTTTTGATGAGTATTGCAGACAACAGGGTATTTTGCATCAAAAGACACCTCCGAAGACTCCTCAGTTGAATGGCTTAGCTGAGAGGATGAACAGGACACTTGTGGAAAGGGTAAGATGTTTACTTTCGCATTCGCAGCTACCGAGATCCTTCTGGGGTGAAGCCTTGAGTACGGTGGTACATGTTTTGAATCTTACGCCGTGTGTTCCATTGGGTTTTGAGGTTCCAGACAGGATGTGGTCAGGTAAGGAAATCTCTTATGATCATCTTCGTGTCTTTGGGTGCAAGGCGTTTGTCCATATTTCGAAAGATGAGAGGTCTAAGCTCGATGCGAAGTCAAGACCGTGCGTGTTCCTTGGTTATGGTCTTGATGAGTTTGGTTACAGGTTCTATGACCCGGTGATGAATAAACTTATTAGAAGCCGAGATGCAGTGTTTGTAGAAGACCAGGGCATTAAAGACATCAACAAGGCAGAGATGACAGAGAGGTACAGTGATGATTTAATTGATTTAGATCCAGTTCCTGCACATGCAACGCATACTGATCACGGGGGAGTGGTGCCGGATTATACCGATGGCACCACCGATGATGAAACTCCCGCTGTTGGTGATTCCGAGCCGACTGAACAAGTCAAGGAAGAGGTTCAAGAGCAGCCAGTTGAACCTCAGTTGAGAAGATCTACTAGAGACCGGCATCCGTCTACAAGATACACTCAGGATGAATATGTGATGCTCACGAATGCAGGAGAGCCAGAAACTTACCAACAGGCAATTTCTGCTGATAACAAGAAGGAGTGGTTGAAAGCTATGGATGAAGAGATGCAATCTCTCCACGAGAACCACACTTATGACTTGGTGAAGTTACCACAAGGCAAGAAGGCTCTCAAGAACAGATGGACTTACAGATTAAAGACCGAAAATGCTAGCTCACAGCCAAGGTACAAGGCGCGATTGGTTGTGAAGGGGTTTGGTCAAAAGCAAGGTATCGACTTTGAAGAAATATTCTCACCGGTGGTGAAAATGTCCTCGATCCGAGTTGCTCTTGGTTTAGCAGCGCGCTTAAACCTGGAGATCGAGCAACTTGATGTGAAGACTGCATTTCTTCATGGAGACCTGGAAGAAGAAATTTACATGGAGCAGCCCAAGGGATTTAAAGTCAGGGGCAAAGAGCACCTTGTGTGCAAATTGAAGAAGAGCCTGTACGGCCTCAAACAAGCTCCAAGGCAATGGTACAAAAAGTTTGACTCTTTTATGGTAAGTCACGGGTATAGCAGGACGTCGTCAGATCACTGTGTGTTTGTCAAATATTTCAATGATGACTTCATCATTCTCCTCTTGTATGTTGACGATATGTTAATCATAGACCATGATACTAACAAGATTGCTATGTTAAAGAGAGAGTTGAGCAAGTCCTTCGCCATGAAAGACTTGGGATCGGCGAAGAGGATACTCGGCATGGTGATTTCTCGTGATAGAAAGAACGGGAAGCTGTGGTTATCTTAGGAAGACTACATTGAGAAGGTCCTCAAGAAGTTCAACATGAGTAAGGCCAAGGCGGTTTGTTCTCCACTTGCATGTCATTTCAAGCTAAAATCGGAGCAATGTCCTACAAATAAGAAAGACAAGGTGGACATGAGTAGAATTCCTTATGCCTCCGCAGTTGGCAGCTTAATGTATGCCATGGTTTGCACTAGGCCCGACATTGCTCACTCTGTTGGAGTAGTCAGTCGGTTTCTCTCCAATCATGGGAAAGAGCACTGGAAAGCAGTAAAATGGATATTAAGATATCTGAGAGGTACTTCCAGGGTGTGTCTATGTTTTGGTAGCAGCGATACTATGTTAGTTGGATATACCGATTCAGATATGGCAGGTGATATTGATTCCAGGAAGTCCGTTTCAGGATTCTTGATGACTTTTGCAGGGGGAGCCGTGTCCTGGCAATCGAAGCTGCAAAAGTGCGTGGCGCTATCTACCACAGAAGCTGAGTACATTGCAATCACTGAGGGTTGCAAGGAGGCTTTGTGGATGAAGAGATTCCTTGAGGAATTGGGTTTGCGCCAACAGAAGTATGTTGTATTCAGCGATAGCCAGAGTGCTATTCACCTCTCCAAGAACTCGTCATTTCATTTGAGATCCAAGCATATTGAAGTGAGGTATCATTGGATTCGAGACGTTCTCGAGTCAAAGCAGTTGCACTTGGCGAAAGTGCACACCAGTGAGAATGGTTCAGATATGTTGATGAAGACCTTGCCGAAAGAGAAGCTTGAGGCTTGTCGACGAAGAGCAGGCTTATTGGAGCCCACCGGATGAGCCGGAGGGGGAGTTTGTTGGGTCCGGCCCATCTTCGGACCAAATTAATAAAATAATAAAACAAAAAAAAAAAACGCGCAGCGAACAAATACATCTTCGCTGTCGGTGAGTTTTATTTTATTTTTCCTTCGGCTTTCGTTTTTTCTTCTTCTCTCGTTCAAGGCAGCACAACGCAAACGCGATTATCGGTTGTTCAATCTTACTGGCATCCGCTGGTTGTGACCAAGAGAGTGGACTCCGAGAACTCGAGCTTCTATATATTAAGCTTCACGCCTTTTCTCTTCTGCAACTTCTCCATCGTTTATATGTGCTTGGCATGAATCGGAAGCAGCAAGTTTCAGAAGGATATCAGAAGAAAAAGGCCGAACGAACACTAACATTGTGTTTGCACAGTTTTTCAGATTTAACCCACGTCTCTCCTCTGGTGTTCATATATATATTAAGGGAATGCTATTTTCACGGTACCTGCAGGGCAGCGGCTAAGTTTATATCACTCCAACAATGTGTCCATGCGACACTTCAAAATTTTCATCATCCATGGCGGTTTCCAGATTTTGCCATTAGCGCGGAGGATTCGCGCAGGGCAAGGGGCATAGCAACTCAGCTATTCGTAGAGGTTACTCTCGGCTCCATCGAGTGCAGCGAGAATACCATTGTTAAGATGCTAAAAGTCTTCTGCTATGTTAATGTTGTTTTCACTCTCTGCTGATTTTTTCTTATCTTGTGTGCGGATGGTTCTTGATCTTTCATTGTGGTCTTAGTGTCTCTCTCTCTCTCTTGTGTTCTCTCTTCTTCCTATTTATATTTGCCCTACAGTAATCCCATGCACCCTATAGTTCTATGCATAACTCTTAATAAGTATGTCTTCTTGTGGTTTTAAAGTTATTTGTGAATAATAAATATTGACATAAAATAACTACACAAAAACTAGTTTTAACATATCTATCTTTTAGGGTTTCCAACTAATTTGCTTATATCCTATGCACTACTTTTTACAATACTAATGCTTATATTCATACAAATTCATGAAAAAGAACAAAACACTATGCTTATATACTTTGCCTAAATTTTGATGGTGTGTAATCATAACAATTTATTTGTAAAAAATTGAATTGTATGAGTTTACATAAAGCAACACTAATTCTAAACTTTTTATGACTTTTTTTTAGATATTGTCATCTTCCCTATGACATTGATTACATTATTATAAAAAAAAGATGACCCTTGTAACAAGTGTCACCTGATATGTATCATTATAAGTCATTGTGTATCATAATTGATCACACTTACAATAAATATATCAGAATCCAAAAGATGACACTTAGAATAAGTATCATAATTTTATGTTAATGAAACTCTAATAAGTGGCCTTTATTTGTATTTTCCCATAAATTTGTCGATTGAAAATCATCTTTTATTTTTATGTAATACAATACTATTTATATTATCAGCTATAATTTCTACTTAGAAAATATTATTTTTAGAAGTAAATACATTTCCTCAAAATCTTGTATCATTCAACTTTTTCAATATCTCCCATAATATAACTAAAAAAAAATATAAAATTAAAACCAATCCTGCTTTACTTTTAATTTAGTGAGTGATAGTTTTAATAGCAAGAGTAGTTTCTCTATCATTTTATCTTGTATCTTTATATTAGGATAAAATTCATGTCCAACTATGATTATTTCCTTGCACCCATAAAATAAGTGAGGTATTATTTCTTCGTTATGACATTTAATGCATTTTGATGTTGTAATAAAGGCTTCATATTTTAGAATATCTATCATTGGTATAAATTTATTTAATAGTCTCAATCTAAAGAAAGATATTTTTTGAGGAATGTTGTGGTGCCCAAGGGTATTAGGGGGTCCACGTAAGTGGGCCATGAGATCCCTTGGTTCTCAAAAAAAAAAAAGATCTTTTATTGACCTAAATTTCATCTTATATATTCCTCCATTATAAGTATTTCCTTTTTAATCATTTTCCATAAAAGAGTAGCGACACTTCATGCTTTTATTTCATTAAAACATATGACTTGTAATATTAACTTTGTAAAAAAATTTTGAGTAGGATTCTTTGGTGTGAAAGTTACATTAAAGTTTTATTTATACAGCTTTTACAATATCATGCATAATATGAAATCAAATTCCTTCCGCTTCTTTTGGTTTACACAAATTTATCCATTTCGTCCATCTCATATCTTTCAAAATTTTCTCAAGTCCCCATAAAAAACTCGACACTAATCTATCATTTATTTTGATGACAATTAAAGTTGGGCTAATTACTTGTAGTAGGTAGAAGGGCATGGTTGATATGCTTTATTAAAGTTATCTTTCCTACTTTTGATATTAATTTATATGAAAATTCTTCAATTAAATTCTTTATCTTGTTAATGATATTATCAAAATATTTACCCCTGCTCTTTTCTTTATACAAAGGGCATCCATCCTAAGTATGTGATAAGAAAGTATTTCTTTCCCTTTTCTAATAAGTCAAATATTTATTGTTATCTTCTGACACTCACTTTTTTATACAATAGAAACCATTCTTTTAGAGATTTATACATCATCACAATCCTCTCTTATATTGATGAAGTATTTCTTTATTTTTTTGAGTAAATAACTCACCCAATTAGCAAAAATGAGTGTCTTCCATATTAAAAATGAAAACATGACAAGTTATTATTTCTATGTTTATTGACAAATTTATAAGGAAACATGGGCTGACAATGTTAAGGTCATGACTCAAAAAGTCGTGATCCCCATTTTTGGTGGGATATACATCAATATATAGCCATGGTGGGATTAATGTCAATATACAGATAATACAGCTTATTAAATATTTCATAATACTCCCTCTCAAGTTGGAGAGTGAATGTCATGAAGTCTCAACTTACTGTGCAAACTCACAAAATGATCTTTCCCTAAGGCCCTTTGTAAATACATCAGGCAGCTGTGAGTGTGAACGAAAAAAAGAAGGATTAATCATTCCATTTTATATTTTTTCTCGTACTATATGATAGTCTATTTCAATGTGTTTTGTACGTTGATGAAAGACATGTTTCGCCGCAATGTGCAAAGCTGCTTGATTTTCACAGAATAATGGTATTGGAGATGTCTGAGAGACCTTTAAATCATGTAATATATAACGTAACTAGGTTAGCTCTAAATATGTGTTAGCCATGGCTCGATATTCAGCTTCAGCTGATGATCTAAAGACGTTGACTTATTTCTTGGACTTCCATGATATTATAGAATTTTCAAGAAAAATGCAATATCTTGTAACTAATCTTCTTGTGATGCGACAACCTCCACAATCCGAATTACAAAATACTTTCGAATTTAAACTGTTATTAGAAGGAAATAATAATCGTTGGTCAGGGTTACCTTTGATATATTTGAGGGTTCGAATGGCAGAGTCCCAATGTGATATTCTAGGGTCTTGCATGAATATGTGAAATGTGAACTAAGTAAACTATGTTGGGCCTTATCACTATCAGATAAATCAATCTCCTAACTAGTCTTCTATACTTTGTTGGATCATTTAGCAATACTCTATCAGTGGAAGTAAGCTTCAAATAATACTCCATTAAGAAATTATTGGGACACACACCTAAGAGTCCTGTATCTTGTAAAATGTCCAATGCATACTTTCTTTGTGACATAAAAATTCTCTTTTTTTGAATAAGAGAATTCAATAACCAGAAAGTACTTTAAGTCTCCAAGAACTTTGATATGAAAGCATTTAAGAAGGAATCTTTTGAGGAGTTCCATTTCATGTAGATCATTTTCTGTGAGAAGTATGTCATCAATATATATGAGAATTACTATAAAAGAATTATCTTGAGCCTTGGTGAAAAGTGAATAATCAGTCTTTGATTATTGAGAATCAGCCTTTTGAATAGTATCTGAGAATATAGAAAACTAATTTCTTGATGCTTGTTTTAAGTCCATAAAGAAACTTGTTGAGCTGACATATAGTATTCTCCCCCTATTAGTTAAGACCGGGTGGAGGTTCCATGTAGACAACTTCATGTAAATAATCATGGAGGAAGACATTTTGAACCTCCAATTGGTGGATGTACCAATGGCATGCAGAAGCAACAGTAAGAAGACATCAAAGTGTTGTAAGCTTAGCTGTTGGTGAAAATATTTCATGATAGTCATTGTCTGTAATTTGATTGTATCCATTAGTAATGAGGTGAGACTTGTGACGCTCAATGGTGCCATCAGATTGGTATTTGATTTTGTAAACCCATTTACAACCGATCAATTTATGACCGATAGGTAGAGGGACTAAGCTCCATGTGTTGTTGAGCTGTAATGCTTCTAATTTTGTATGCATGGCTTGTCGCCAATGTGGTTCAAGGTGGGCTTGATAATAAGTTTTGGGCTCGATGTGATCTTTTATGGTAGCTAAAATAGTAGAGTGACAAAAGGATAAATATGAGTAGGAAAGGAAATGTGAGAGTGGATATCGAGTACCCATTGTAGAACTTGATGTTGAGGTAGATTGATTAGCTCGAGATGACATCAGGAAGTCTCTATGCCATGTCAGAGGTTGCTTGGGTCATGTTGACTATCTTAGAGGAAGAAAAGGTTTAGAAGGAATGTCTGACATGTTTGAAAGTGTTGGTGTAGTTTCAGCTATTGGTGTGAATATGAAAGACTGAGTAGTGCTAGATGGAGCAACAAGTGTAGTTTGAATAAGTGTGGGAGAGATGAGTTCATGTCTATTTGTTATTTTTGTTTGCTCAGGTTGGTGAGAAGTGCTAGAAGGAACTAGTGCCATGATAAGTTAGTTTCTATTATCTCAGAAAGGAAATTGGGAACTACAAAATTGTAATTTTTTGCGGTGGATGAAAAAGGAAAAATTGTTTCATGGAACTCGACATCACGACTGATAAATAATTTCTCAATTTCCATGTCATATAGTTTGCATCCCTTTTGCCCAGTCAGATATCTACTAAAGATGCAATGTTTGACACTGATTCGAATTTATGAAATGAGTGTACAATAGTAGCATAGCATAGACAACCAAAAACCTTCAAGTGATCAAGGGAGGGTGGATGATAATATAAAATTTCAAAAAGTGTTTTATTTGAAAGCAATAGGGATGGTAACTGGTTAATAAGATAAATTATAGTTAAAACACACTCTCCCCAAAAACACAAAGGTAAATGGGATTGAAAAAGTAGTGCTCGTGCTACAATGAGAATGTGACGATGCTTCATTTCAATAACTCCATTTTGTTGTAGAGTGTAAACACGTGTGTTGATATTCAATACCATGAAAGCCAAAGAAATTTTTCATAGACAAGAATTTTAAACCATTCTCTACTCTAACTATTTTGACATAGACATGAAATTGAGTATAAGCAAAATCAATGAAAGATTTCAAAATATTTTGAGTCTCAGACTTGTGTTGCATAAGGAATATTCATGTGCATCTTGTAAAGTCATTTATAATGGTAAGGAAGAATTGTTTCCCTAAGTGCGTGGGGACTTTGTGAGGACCCCAGATATCATAATGTAATAAATCAAATGGAGCATGAGTTGATATGAAACTTAATGGAAAAAGAAGTCTTGTTTGTTTTTCCATGGGACAAGCAGTACAATTATTTTCATAAGAAAAATTATTTGAAGATAACAATGAAGAAGCTAACTTAAGGCGAAATGGTGATGGATGTCCAAGATGTATATGCCATAGATAAAAAGAATGTGAAGTTTGATGATAGATTAGTGATTTTTGCAATGGAGTATTGTAATAGAGACCACCATGTTGTATACTCGAGTCAATCATCTTCCTTGTAGCCAAGTTTTGTAGGACACAAAAGGTGGGAAATGACACAAAAATTTAAGACAGTTGTA
Organism: Sapria himalayana; assembly: GCA_029783825.1. Classification (NCBI taxonomy): domain Eukaryota; kingdom Viridiplantae; phylum Streptophyta; class Magnoliopsida; order Malpighiales; family Rafflesiaceae; genus Sapria; species Sapria himalayana. Next base: position 825,856 of record JAREIK010004892.1, read on the forward strand.
ATTTTATTCACAGAAATCAGATTTAAGCAAAAACTAGAAATACAAAGAACATCATCTAAGATGATACAGTGCTAATTAAAGTGATTGAGGCTGTAGATCCAGTTGGTAAATTAACAATAGGTATTGATGATGATTGTATTTTAATGAAAAGTGTTGAATTAGAGGTGATATGATCGGTGGCTCCACTATCCAAAATCCAATGCTTAGTGAATACATAATTAATTGAAGCATCAGAAAAAAGAGACAGACTTATCGCATTTTCATAGGTATTTATATTATGGTTTGTGTGCGTTAATGACAAGGCATGAGAAAGTTATTGAAGTTGCTTTATGGAGAATCCTTGCAGGATATTGACCGGGTCAGGAGTTTGGCTTGTTTTGTTAACGTCATGTGTGGATTGAAGGGATTCTGTTGCATTAGTAGTAGGGAAGGAATTCCTTCAAAATCTTCGTTGTTGTTGTGATTGACCTTGTCAGTTTCTTGTGATATTAGGTGTCCATGTGCCATTTTTGTATCTATATATATATTCTTAATATGCCCTTTTCTATCACAGTGTTTGCAATGAAATTTTAGAGTACGATAATTTTCAATGGTGTGTCCTCTGTTACAATGCTCGCAATACTTGTCTTTTGATTTATTTGAGTAGTTGTTTGATTTATTCTGAAATGCAGCAGCAATAGAGAAATTTTTAGTTATTTCTGATGTCACTTGTCGGTGCATTTCATCTTAAATGATGAGGGAATAGTTCTAACGAACATTAGGCAATAAAGTTATTATGAGAATGTTGTCACGAACATTAGGCCTGACAAATATTGTTATTGTGCCTTGTGAGAGAGAGGCCAGTAATTTTTGAATTTGATAGATTACTAGTGTATTTTTTTGGTGAGAATTGGGTTTTGAAATCTTCCCATACTTGACGTGCCATTTTGGACTGAATAATCACCCCCTTGGCTAGATCAGGTTCCACCGAGCGAGTAAACCATGATAGAATCATGTTGTTGCATTGATTCCAAAGAGCATATTCTGTTGTATGCTCTATTTCAGAAGGTGGTTTAATAGACCCATCAATTAAGCTAATTTTGTGTTTGGCTGTAAGGGCATGAATTATGGATTTACTCTATGATGAATAATTAGAGCCATTCAGTTTTGTTGGAACAAGCAAGTGACCGGGTTGATTTGAATGATGGACGAAATATGGACTAGATGAATCCATAATTGAAGGAATATTGCTAGAGATTTGTCGAAAAAGGAATGTGAGTGTCGGGATCAATTCTTCTTTGTCTCAGCTTCTTCTTGATGCACGAGTTCCATAGATTCTTAATCTCATTTTCTGTCCTTCCAGGTAATTGTGTTGCAATCTGAAATGATCTAATACAATGCAATCTGATGAAGTTAGTTTTCACCTTTCGGAGTAGAGATGTGATGATTCCGTTCTGCTAGATTCATCGAAAAATTTTATCAACGAGAAAGCCGCTGGTGCTAGCCAATCAATAATCATATTTGAGACCATCGACTAGGTTAAAGCCTAGGTCGAGAAAATATGTTCGGGCATCGTTTCGTATGCGGATATATTGGCCCTGTCATCTCAGATTCTACTCAATCTTGTAAGTTCTTTTGTGTGAAATTTCAGTTGATGAAGAAGATAGCGCTAGCTAGTTTTTACTCATCGTTTCCTCTGATACCATATTAAAAACAAAAAGTATGGCAAGTCATTATTTCAATGCTTATTGACGAGTTTATAAGAAATTGGGGCTGACAATGTTAGGGTCATTACTCAAAAAGTTCTGATCCCTCTTTTTAGTAGGATTAATATCAATATACAGCTATGGTTGGATTAATGTCAATATACAACTAATACAGCTGATAAAATATTTTTTTATATTCCAGTCATATATTTTACTCATGAAGTATCTCCATAAAACTTATTTAAGCTTCTTGAAATATATCCAACCATGAGTATAAAAAGTAAAGAGGATAATAGATCCCCCTTCCGTAGTTGTTGACTAGAATGAAAAAAGGCAAAAGACTTCTTCATTCATCAGCATAGAGAATCAGTTGTGTCATATACATTTCGCCATCATGGTGTTCCACCATTTTGGAAACCCAATATTTTCAAGTTCTCTTAGTAAAAAGGACCACTTCACCACATCATAAGCTTTTTTATATTTCGATTAATTATCACATTACAACCTCCAATAACTTTTGAGATCAAGTGGCTAAGTTCTTGAGTTACGAAGAATATTATTAAAAATCTTTCTGTTAGGAACAAAATCCACTTGATATTTTTGAGATACATTTAAGTAGGATTTGTTTAACTATGCTCGATAATATTTTAGCTATTATTTTATATGATATATTACACAAGTTGATTGGTATGAATTCTAACTATTTTGAGAAATTATCATTTTTGTTCGGTATGAATTCTAATTATATTATATGAAAAAATCATAAATAAAATAAATATTTTCAAAAACTCTATAAATAAACTTAACAATTTTTCACTAAGATATAGAAACTAAGATGACATATTTTGATAAGGGACATAACAAGAGACCTGTTTGATGAGGTAATTTATGATTAAAATTATATTTCCATAAAAATATTTCATAATATTTGTCCCAAATAGAAGCATTAAAATTATCTCAATCAAATATTAATTTTTTTTTTCAAAACTTCATTGCATAAGAGAGTGTACGTACACATAAAATCTAATATATAATATCATGATCCATGTAGTAAGTACCGAATCTATCTTATCTAATATATATTTTAAAATATTATTACTTATTTTTTTTTAATATTTTGATCAAATTATTTTTGTCATTTTATAAAATATATAAGTATAGAAAACACATATGATCTATTACAAAAAAAATACTAATGTAAATCATGAATAGTAATCAATAAAAATAATCAAATAGCTAAAATATTCATATGATCTCATCTCTACAACATTCCCATACAACTGAATATATTAGATTAAATTTGTCCTTACTTACATAAGTTTGATATATAAAATAAATAACTCTAATATATTTTCATAACTGACATCATTCATATTTCAAAATAGAAATATCCTTTATAATAAGATAAAATGAACTTTATGAAAATCATTATATATCTTTAGTAGTCTGCATGTCTATTTGTTGGTAGTGCTCCCATTCTACTATTTGAAAATAACACTCAATATGTATCTTTGTATAACTCATCCTCTTATAATGTGTATACTAAACTGAGACTCTCTTGCTCATGTTGACGACTAGTAATAACTCAAATTTTAGCCTCCTACATAAGTCCTTTGTCCAAAAAATAAATTAATCTAAACAACTTGTGCACCAAATAATTTTGTTAAATTAACAAATGTAAGTTAAAAAATAATGATACTTAATCCAAAATATAATACATGAAATGTTTTTATATCATGTATAATAATAATTGTGACAGCCCATAATTTTAAGTGTTTCCATAAATAATATAAAATACATATAATAATTGAATAAAACCAATAATATCTTCAATCAAGCTTGTACATACAAGTCTGCAACACTCAACTTGAAGAAAAGAAAAGTAGATTGGGATCTCGGGTATCCGTAAAGATATCCACTAGTTGTTTTGATATTTGAGTGTACAATGTCATAATGATATCATATTGAATCTTTTATCTAAGAAAAAAGTAATCAACCTCGGTGTAATTCATCATCTCGTAAAATACCAAATGAAAAATAATATATCTCATTGCCTAACTGTCATAATAAATGTAATAAGAGAAGAAAGCTCATATTCAACCTTCTTGGATAGATGTTACATCTAAAATATCTTACAAGTAATCATCATTATTATTTTGAAGTCTACATGTGTAGTAGATCTGGAAATAACTCTATGCATCTTATTTTTCTGAGACAAAATTACCTCTAAGAAAACAATAAAACCTTGTCATAGATCTTTTCTCAATATATTTTTAATGCCTAACTTGAATCTGAATATCGATATAACTACCAGTAACTATAATCCCTGACTGAGATCTCAAGTCCAGGAGATTTATCCATATACTTTAGTATACAAAAAACTATCAAAATAAACATATCGAGAAGAATTTTAAAAATAAAGAATTATATTGATTGTATATATCATATTTAATTTATTTATATTAAAATAGTTAATATTTATTATAATTCTTCTATAATTAATTGAGTCAATTAAAATATTATCTTGAAATAGAAGTCATTATCTAGATCAACAGAAATATTTATTGAAACACAACTCAAAAGATCAATTTCTATAAGAGTATCAAATACATATATACTCTACAATAATATGATAAAATTTATAAAATAAGTCACCTCGATACTAAGAAAAAATATAACTTTCCTAAAATTTTTCATTTAAAATTATGTTTGAAGGTATTTCATGAGTTAAATGATTCTCAACTCCCCCAGAAGAAAAGAAAATTCAATAATATACTTGTGTAATCTAAACAAACAACCTATGAAAACCTCGCAAATGAGGCTCTCATTGACTACTTTAGATCATATACACCTTATGTAATATTCAAATTACACATATTTGTACTGCTCAAAATCCAAATGGGTGCTTCATATGTACCTCCTCCTCAAGATCACTATGAAAAAAATATATTCTTCACATCTAACTAATGTATTCCTCTAATTATGAGATACTACAATAAAAATAAAAAAATACATATTGATGTCACCTATGTACCACCATGCATTCTGCTATGTGTCACTATGCACATCTCTTGTGCTATTGTGCACCTATGCACACTATAGTCACACATAGTGAAAGTGTGACTACTATTTGTATACTACAATAGACAAAAAAAAACTTAGAGGAGACACTTACACAACTCTATTGCCATATTAAATTAATAAATATAAAGTAAAAAAATAACAACACTAAATACAAAATATCATATATCAAATACCCTTATATAATAAACAAAAATAATTAGAACAATCCACATATTAGGTGTTCATATCAAAAATATAAAATACATAAAATAACTAATTAAAATCAACAACAAACTCAAAATCCTAAATTTGAGTTCTACCAAAATTAAGGACCCAAAATGTTTGAGGTTTCCAAAATTGTTGCCTAGAGAATAAGGATTTTAGAGCCTAACCCAATTCTAATGCTTAGGATGGACCACAACCATTTCAAATGTTCGGGATAACAGCACTAATTTGGTTTTGCCTTTCTTCCTCGCGTTGCTAACACAATGGACAACGATGATCATCACACATTGTGAGTGTGCGACAACAACAATGATAGTGTACTATTACTGTGCACCCTTTTCTCATCCAGAACATATGTGAGTAAACTATGCAGATGCAGTGCACATTTTTCTCTCTCTAGGGTTGTAACCCTTAAAATTCATTATCACACAAACAAAATAAATAAACTCAATGATACACAAATATATAAGAAAAAGTGCTCATGTGTGAACTCTCTTCTTTGTGGTCTTTCAGTTCCACAGTTATTTGAATAGTTGTTAAGAACACCAACAATGATCATACACGAACAAAAAATTTCTAATTATCAAGATTTTGACACCTCGATTACATGTACCCCATCATGCACCAAACAAAATACACACACTGCTCCCCATGTGCAACATAATTGAGCTAGAATGTTTGCCCTACACTGATGGAGTGCAATGTTGTCCAACAGTGTTGATCTTGATTACATGTACCCCACACACTCAAATGGGCCGGCCCGGCACGACACAGCCCATTTTTTTCCAGCACGATCGTGCTACCGTGCCGTGCCTTGAATATAGGTGCGCCCGGCACGGCCCGTAGGCATGGCGTGCCGTGCCCTGCCGGGCCCGCTCGGGCCCGGCCTGGCCATACAGGCCAGGGGCCAGCCTCCAAGGCATACCGGCATAGCCGCATAGGCAAACTCACTGGCTGAGCCGCTGAGGGTGAGAGAGAGGCAGGGCCGGGCAGGCAGGCGCGGGACCGGGAAGGGACGGGTCACGGGAGGCCAGGCAGAAATCCGATTCTCTGAATTCTGAAATCAGAATATTGTATATTTTTTTTTAATTTATATATTGTAAATTATATTTCTTAAGGTTAAGTTAAGTGTAGTGACTGTAGTCTACTGTCTACACTGTGTAGTGTAGAGTATTAATTATTAAATATAATTTTTTTAAAAAATGTTAAAAATTAAAATTAAAAAAAAACAAATTTTAGAAAATTATTTTTTTATCAAATTCAACTAAGTATAGCTTTATTTATATTTATAATTTATTAATTATAAATTAAAGTTATTAATTTTTAAAATAAAATTTAAATCGTAAAAAAAATAAATCAAGACATTATGTTAGGAAAAATTAAAATTAAAAAAAAAAATAAACTACACAAATGAAAAATTACCAATCATGCATTTGAAACCGATAGTCCGAACAAAACAAGTATAAGTTTCAACACAACGTACAAACAAAGCGTATAAATACAATGAATAAAAAAACATCGAAAAAAAACAGCAGATCAGCATCAATCGTCAAGCGACATATCATGAGAATCATCAGCCGCAACATCAAGATCAGTATCATATAGATCATCATCATCGGCAATCAGCTCATCCGCCATCGTAGTGGATGTGGATGCAACTGCAGTGTCTGTCACAGTCCCAGCTTCAGCACGATCATGGATGCTAAACATCAATTCCTCCCAATCCTTCAAACATGCCAAGGCCTCAACCATATCTGGACGTAATCTCGATCTGCTATCCGAAATCACGTTCACTGCAACAGAAAAAACAGACTCCGATGCTACGCCGACATCGGAGGAGTCAGTAGATCCCGTGTCATCCTAGATAGCACTGGATAGGTGGACTCATGATTTCCACCACTGTAATAAATCAAGATTCTTATTATCAGAATGTGATAGGATTGAGCAGTAATCGGTATCTAAGTACCGAGACAGCTCACTCATATGTGATAGTCCACCCATACGTTTCCCCCTCGCTAGGTTAATGGAATAATCGTCATCTCCGAACAAGGTATCAATGTCCGTAATCACAATCTCACCACCACCACCACCATACCTAGTATCGTAGTATGTGAACATGTCTGTCAACTTCTCGTAAATGAACCATTCAGGTGGCTCTTCCATGTTCATGCATGAGAAAATGAAAGTCAGGGTGTTTTCAACCCCTTCCATCTTAGCCCTAGGGTCCATGCATGCAGCGAGGCAATAAAGAGATGGAATGGTCGACCAGTACTTCAAGTACTTGGTCTCCATCTCTGCAACCATATGGCTAAGCGTCGGGTCAGTCGATACTTCCTAAACATGCTACTAATGTTGCATATGCACCAGAGTGCAATGCAAGTGGTGGGCATATAAACCGACGAACACATGTTCACCGTGTCATAAAATATCTTCAGGAATTTCATAAATGAAATTCGTGAAGCTCAGTCAGTGTCGTCAATAATATGTTCGTCACTCTTACTATTGACGTAGTCGGATATCACGTGTTCGTATCCAACACATGATTCCAACATCAGGTACGTGTAATTCCAACGATGTCTCACATCCGATTGGAATTTCTTCTTCTTAAGATTCGCAGACAAACAGAGATTACTAAACCCTTGTAGTCTGCGAGGAGTGCGAATATACTTGAGTGCATTGCGTATATTTTCCAACGCGGGGGAACACACCTTCATACCCACTTGAACTATCAGGTTAATCACATGACACATGCATCTGACATGAAAGATCTCTCCTAATGGTGCGTCTCTAATATTCCTAACAAACATATTGATCACTACTCCATTATTAGAAGCATTATCGAAAGTGACACTAAAAATTTTATTTTGAATTTTATATTCCCTAAATATTTTCATCATACACTCAAAAATGGCCGGGCCATCATGAGGATGAAGAATCTCAGTGAATCCTAATATTTTTTTTATTGATTGTCCAGTTAGAATCTACATAGTGACTCGTGAGACATGCATAAGAAGAATCATCGTGACATGACCATATATCGGACGTCACGGACACCACTCCACTATATGCCATAAATTCCTTAATTATTTTTTGTTTTTCTAACTTATATATCTTTAGTATGTCACTCCTAGATGTGGACCTAGGAATCCTACGATAGGAAGGCTGAAAATAAGTCTGCATGATGCGCACTACCCTCGAATCTTCTGAAAATCTGATCGGAAGACCCATCAATGTGATGAGCCTGGCCATGCCGTCCCTACCCAACTCGCTGGAGTATACGAAGGGAGTAAACTTTGAGACTGGACTCGATCCAGTCTAAAAAAATGTAGTGCCAAGTTGGGTTTGCCTAGGATCCAAGGGTCCATATTTTTTGGTGCATAATTAGGCATGCCTCTTAAGGTGCCCAGTCCCACATGAACTCTTGCATGTTAAAAGTCTCATACAATATTTGCACTGTGTCATTTCAAGTTCCTCACCTCTCACATTTACTTATGTTATGATTTTAAAATGAGTCCAAACTACAGAAGTACTCCTAGTTTTTTGTTTTTTAGAACTTTGGGTTGAGACGACTGGAGAAACCAAAGTTTCAGCAGCCGCAGATGTCTGTGTAACACTAACATTTTCATTTTCCAAATTTAAATACGTATCAGGTGTATTTGTCATTTTTTATGTTTTTTTTTCCTATGTTTTTCTAGAGAGAAGCTTTAGAGAGAGAAAGTAAATAAAAACGTAAAATAAATTATCCGGTAAAAGCAATGAGGATAGTCACGTTCAAGGTGCACTGCAGGAAGCTCTGATGTTCAAAACTCAAGTAGAGTTTCACGAAAATCCAAGCCGAAATCAAAATCCTGAGGCCCGAGAAAGAGATGCACGGTTTATGTGAGAGAGAGAAAGTTTTGAGAGGAGATATGTTTTTGAAAAACATAAATGTTATAGGGAGGGAGGTAGAATTTATAGGCTAAAGAAATTATTTTTTTATAAAAAAAGAAATTTTTTTATTATTTTTTTGAATTTTTAATATATTTTTAAGGGGCAGAATCACGAGGACCGTTGGATTCTGTCCCTTAGCCGTTAGAAACGAATCCAACGACTGAAAATCTGTAATGTTTGAATTTTTTTTTTGGCCGTTGGGATTGGTCGGGTCTAAGCCCGTCGGGTCTTTTTACCGGGGGGGGGGGGGGGGACCAGGGGACGGGTCACGCTCACGGCTCTCGGCTCACGCCCACGCCCCACGCGTGCCTGCGTGAACCGGCACGGGACGAACCCGTGCCGGCGTGCAGGGCCTGGCACGGCACGAGCTGTTCCTAACCCGGGCATGGCACGGGCTAGGGCATGGTTTAAAAACGTGCCGGCCCGGCCCAGGCACGGCCGAACCGTGCCTCTAACCCTCACACACACGCACACCACACACCCTCACACACGCACACCACACACCCTCACACACACGCACACCACACACCACACACACACACACAAACACAAACACAGAGACTAGCCTCTTTACATTCCCAAGGTCATATCCAAAGACAATTTGCAAACTTGTTGCTTATCCCATGGCAATACCCAGCCTTACGCAGAGAAAAATAAGATACAGCATTATTAGGCCAGCCCCTAATGTCTTGCTAGGGTGCATTTCATTACGAGATAACAAAATAAGTGCCCACAAAAGTCCCAATATGAGAAACCCCAAAGTGCAAAACAAGCTACTATCTTGAGGAACAATGTAAACACCGTTACTCCTCGTCCAAGCTCCCAGCAACATCGAGATGCCCAAGCCAAACACTGTGTTGAACATGGGACCCGCATAGCACCCTGAGAAGGCAATCTGGATGCTGTCACCCCCATTCAGGGCAAGCGTGACATTCGACACCAAATCGCCCATTGAATTCCCCCATGCTAGTATTGTTAGCCCAAGAATTGAAGGACTGATTTGGAAAACCATGCCAAACGCGACCAGAAGGGCCACGAGCTCATTAGCTACTATGTAGAACCACACGATGCTCATCAAAAAGCCCCCCAGGACCCAGGCAAGCAGAAATCTCTGAGGCGGGCGATTAGGATGAGTGTAGTTGTGTGCAAGAAGACCAAGCGTGGAGCCAACCGCGATGCCGACGAGGCACATTGTTATACTGGTTTTATGGCCAAAACCTTGTTGGGCAATGAACAGAAAAGCCAGAAGAATTGGCGCCAGCGTCGCACTGGCCACTGCATGTGGCTTGGACCACGTGTCTTCACCAACTAATGGAATTGTTAGTTGCCTAGGAAGCATCAATGGCGTCGCTAATAATGAACATAATTTTGAGCATGAGAACAAGGAGCTTGCATCTTTTTCAGCGTCATTCCACCCCCACGGTGGCCATTCTTCGTGTAATATGCTGGATTTTGATGAGTGGTTGGCATATATTGCCACATTTGAAGCCCACATCCATGATGGTAAAGAAGAAGGAAGATGGGGTACTTCGCTATCACTCTCTATGTCGAGCAAGGAAATATTCATCCCACCATCATCTTCAACATTCTCTTCTCGCACAGGAATCAACGGAGTAATGCCGCCCAGCGTGAACTTGCCTGCGCGTTTTTTCAATATCACATTGGCAGCAACAAAAGTCGAATAAACCAAATAAATCGACATAAAAGCGGACGCTGTTCCAACACTGACGCTGCCGGCGATCAAGATCATCGACAATGACAGGAGCATGAACAGGAAGAAGCAGATGTCTCTGATGAAGCATCGTCTGTCAATTTTAACACCTCTATCGGCCACGCATAGAGAAACGGTGCCAACAACAATACAAGTAACGAAAACAGCACCACCCAGAACACTATTCAACCCTACATCTCCCGCATCCTTCCCCAGAAAAGCAGCAATGCTCGCGAACACATCCGGTGCGCCATTTCCCAGTGGTAGAAGAGTGACGCCGGCCACAGTGGGAGGCAACTTAAGAAGACAAGACAGCTTCTCTAATGAACAACAAAAATAATCTGCTGCAGTATTCCCCAACAAATAAAACAAAGTAGCCAGCCAGACACCCAACAGCACTAGGCCCAAGACTTGGAAATCACCACAATCACAGTACAAAAACTTGAGGTACTCAAAGAATCCACCAGATGAACAATTTGGGTTTTCTTTTAGAGCCTTGCACACATCATCTTCACGCTGACGATCAATCAGCGCATCACAAAAAACTGGATTCTGAACTATCAAATTGTTATCAAAATCAGGCCAGTTAATTGGAGTGGATGAATTCTTATTTACTTCCATCATCTGCCTGTGAATGATTCTTAGACCGCTCGAACTAAAACTACTGGGGTTTCTAAGGGCATGCACCCTGCTGTGCAGCATAATCAGCATGATAAAGCTAAAAAAACCATTAGAGAGCTGTTTCGATTTGAGGATTTTGGGAATGCACAATTCATCGATCAGCTTCATTTTAGAAGGACGGAACCCCCGCTTTCTAAATTAACAACGCCGTGGCAGAGATGAGCCAGGTGGAGCCAACCATTATTTCAGGAATTGACTCGAGCGTGAGATGAAAGCAAACAACGGAAAGCTACCTGAGAGCTAAGGCTATGACAGAAATCTAAGAATTTGCCATCAACAATTTCAGGGGTGATCTTGCACGCTTTTTTCTCGTTTCCAATCATTGATATTTCAGTTGCGCCGGACAACCTTCCGGCCCCGCCTTCCAGGCTTCATCGTGTTCTTTCCCAATAAGAATCAGAATTTGTTACCTATTAGACTAAGGAAAAAATACTTTCCCATTATTCATTAAATCCCAATTTAATTTGAATAAAATTATGTTTTGCAACAAATTTTTTTTTTTATTTGGCCAACTTAAACTAAAATTTCGATCCTTCCCAAATATTTTATTTTAAATGATGTGTGTGTGTGTGTGTGTGTGTGTGTGTGTGTGTGTATGCCAACGTGGATAAGAGATACTTAAATTTTAGTTAACATATTTTAATATACTAAAATTATAAAAAAATTCAGAAAAAATGATATACCTAATCATAAATTTGACTAATTTTAAATTCCATATCAACAATCTGGTCCTTGGCCTCGACTCATACCTTGGACCCTCTATGACCTATCTGTGAAGTAGAAGATACTTATATAATACCTTGTATCTAATAATGATTTCTCGAGCTCATGATTGGATAAAAAAGAACAAATAATGCCTATGCGTATCCCACTAATGACTAGAATTGTAGTGTCCCATAATTTTTAGATTCTTGTTGTAGCTTTTATGTGATCATGTTGATTATAATAATAATGTATTGTATCATATGATAGATTAGGAGCTCCAAAGTCTCTCTCACCCTAGGAATGTTACCTTGACTTTGGCCATGATAACCTCAACCTTGTCTCTAGAATCCTAGCAGAGTAGAAGTTCTCAACTTCTTCCCAGAGCTAAAAGGAAAAAGTTAGTCATTCATCCTTTTACCTTTCACACTTGCATCCCTAATGCTTCATGTATCATCTACTTTTCTTTCAATGGTCATAGTTGTTATGACTATCAAGTCCATGCCTTGTAGAGGAGCACCACAATTTTATTCATAATGGATACTTTTAAATTCACAACTTTCTTACCTTGGTTGTATCCATAGTCACATAATCATCGGTAACATATGCTAACTCAATGAACTTAGTCACATATTTAAGTATTGTCATTGTCTATTATTTTAGTTCCAGGAACTCCAGAGCTTTTGCATGTCAAGTAGATATTGGAAAATATTTGCCTATGAAGAGTTCATAGGACTCTTCCCATATCATTGTCTCAAATTCTATGGAGAATTTGACCCAATCCCACCATACTTGGTATTCATTATTTAGTTGGAATGAAGCTAGTTTTATCTTCGTGACATTTGAGGTAATTTCCATAGCATCTAAGATCTTTTCAACTTGTCAAAACAAATGATGAGTTAATACGTAATAATCGGTGAAATATGCCAACTCAATAACTTAGCCACATATTTAAGCATCATCATCATTCATTATTTTAGTTCCAAAAACTCCTGAGCATTTGCATGCCAAGCAAATGCTAGAATGAGGCGAGTTTTATCTTCGTGATATTTGAAGTAATTTTCATAGCATCTAAGATCTTCCCAACTTATCAAAACAAATGATCAGATACCATTAGATCCCCCCTCCCTTGAATATTAGGGGATAGTGTGCCTTAAATCGTTGAAGATTACTTGATTCCCATTAGTCTGTCATTACACTGGCCTATGCAATGATAATAGCCACAACACTCATATATGTAATGGATGTAGTTGCAACACCAATAGCCTCCATGAAGGCTTGATGATCGAAGGCCCGCGGTATTTGGTTGTTGCCCCTCCCACCATCTATGCATCATCTTCCTTGACTTGTCATCTACACAGGTAAAATCGAAAAAAATTTCGACTCCCTTTTTCTAGTCTTACTAAAAGTGCATATGTTAAGCACTAATAGATATTACATCATGAATAATTATGTTCATTTCATTTCAGAATCGCTAAGATATGTTCTTTGATCCTAGTATTTATTTCTTACTATACATATTCCATCATGTACAAAATTCTTACAATATAACACAATCTTATAATGCTAAATATGCAATGCATAATAAGTAAAATGGCCTCTACCCATGCCCATCAAGCCTAAGGTGTCCATTGACCAACCATTAATTTGTTGAAAACTTGCATACCAACCTTTCACCATAGGAACTCCATATGTATACAATAGTAAAAGAACTTAGCCACATAGAGTTCACATAATCATCATACAGATTTTAGGATCTCACTACAAAAACTTTGTACAACTATCAATATTATATGGTCTTTCACCAAAGGATTTGTCTAACTAGTCCGAGTCTTTCACCAATTAATATATTTAAATAGTCTGTGCCTTTCACCCAAGTGAGAATCTAACCCTTCATAATCTTACCCATTTTTCATGCTATGCAATGCCACATAGTTTTCTTGGTCACCATTCAATGGTACCAAGCTTTCCCATCCAACACTAAGAGACCATTGACCATAACCATGTACTCTTATCCATCTAAATGTAATATCAATATACATATACAATATAATACTCTAATTCATATTAATGTCTTGTAAAGATGTCAATTGGGTTGAGCGAGTCAGACACAACCCATGACACGACATGGTTCAGCCATGCCTAGCATGACACGGTTCAGCCATGCTTGGCATGGTGCAACATAGTTCAGAACTATGTCTAGACCTTGAGGCATGGCTCAAGCCATGTTGGGCCAAACATTTCGGCACGACATAGCATGACCCAACATGATGGCCCATGTAGGCTAGGTTTGGCTCGGCTAGCCAAATCAGTTAGCATGGACTGAACCTAGGCTAGCCTAGAATGAATTTGGTTAGCTTGTCCAAGCCTGACCCAGCTTGGTATGACCCACCCAAAAGTCATGCTAATAGGCTATGTTGGGTTGCTCTTTTTTATAATCATGTTGGAACAACATGACCCATGATAAATACTATGGCATGCCCAGTACGACATGATGGCCCAGATGAGTCTAAAAAAATGGGTCACACTAGCACCTTTAATGTCTTGCCACATATGAATAAAACATAAGATTTAATTACATCATGTACCTTGCGTAACCATGCCATAAGTATATATTTTCAACCCATATTCAATATCAACACATATTACAAGGTAATACACATAATCATAATTACTTAATACATATAGAGAGATGTTCATTTAGAATAATTATTATGTTATAAGGTTAAGCATAGTTTGTATTTAACCAATCGTGTCTGAAGGAATTGGGTAACCACCAAGTATTGTTTCAAATACAAAATTAGCTTTTTATTTGATAAATTTAGAAGATGTTCCGTTTAAAATTTATTATCTTTTAAGTTTACTTTAATTAGGGATTTAAATCATTTGGTTTGGGTCAACATAACTCAACTTATGGCCCAAATAATAAAATAATTTATAATTTGGCAACATAGATGTCCCAATGAGTTAAACATCCAAATCATGTCTCATTCAAAATAATTCTTTTCTTGATATCCTATTTTTAGAGAATTTCATTATTTTTCACCTACAATTAGAATCATCCAATTTGGAGGTCCTTATGCCAACTTATGGCCAAATAAAATTTGGATTTTTAAAGAAATTTCTACAAAAATTTCACTAATATAATCACGCATCATTTTCACCCATTTTATTATTCATAAACTTGGAATTTAATAATGCATCCACAACATATAAATAGAACACACAAAAAAGAAGAAAGTCAAATTTTTTCTAATACAATTTTTAGGATATAATTAAACCAAGTAGAAAGAAACTCTAGCTTAAGAATCGAGATATATCTCGTGAACACTCTTTATTAACTTAAAAATCTCTATTTCTCAAGATCTACTCTTTTAGACATCATAGATATCCTTTAATTTTGATATCAACACATAAAACTCATCTAAAACTTTGATTTTTTGTTCAACTAAATTTGATTAACTTATCTTTATTTTATAGATCTAAGAGAGATTTTTTTGGAAAACTCTATTCTCTTTTTATTCCCCTCTCTAAGAGTTCTTTTTAGCTTTTTGGAAAAAAATTATTGTTTGTATTTCCCTCTCATTCTTTTAGTCATCTCATTATTTTTAATAACCCTAATTTACTTGATTTGTGCCATGTATTTAGGAAAAGCTGTAATATTAAGAAAGATCATAATTTAATGAAAAGCAGTGACTTTAGAAAAAATCATCAAAACTAAGAAGGAAAGCCACATCCACATAAAAAATAATAGCATCTAGAAAAAAAAAAATATCATGGCTTCGGAAAAGTCATGACTTTCTGAAAGAAAAGTCAAGACTTTGAACAAGATTGTAACTTGAAACACATGTTATAATATTTTTGATATATCCTAACCCCAAGAAAGTGATGCCATGGCCTGAGGACCACTACCATGTATCAACCAAAAGTTTGAGGTGCTTCTAATAATGTGTCTCTAAGCTATGTCTGTTCTATTTCATCCTTTGAGAATATAAAAAATATTTTATTTTGAATTCAATTTTATTTGAGGTTTTATAGGTGTTATGACAATGTCATACATATTTTTTGAATGAAGAATATGAAAATATGACATATCTCATTCCTTGTTAACATTCAAGAAGTTTTCAACCATATGCAATCACCATCATGGATGGTCTTTTTGTGATCATACTTTTAGTATACGTGTCACCATATATTAAAGCTCAACATCTACCTATCCATTGGCCAGCCTATAATTCCTACTATTTTTATGTAATACATCAAGTATCCTTGATGATTATTTCAACTATACATCTCTATTCTTCGACCTCAATTTTCACAAGTGACATACAATGATTTGGTCATAATATAGTTTATACTTTTGACTTTCTTAGTATAATACATTCATTAATTAAACATTTTTCACCCTAGAAATTTCATCCATAGAAGTCATACAAGAGGAAAATGATTACATAGATGTCATTTCATGTCGATGCATGCTCCATTGCATCTGTCCCAAGACTCACCTATCACCATCTATTACATCCAATGCATGACTCTCAAGGATTGGTGAAATCATAGGCTAGACATTCTAAAAAAACCCCCCACACCATCTTTGAGAAAGCCCGTTTAGAAAATACACAATGATATGGTTATAATTATCTTTGTTCTTTCGCTTTCATTAGTGTAATACTCACGTTAATTAAACTTATACCAACCAAGTGTTTTCACACATGGAGCCATTACAAGAGGAAGAGAGTCATAGTGATGTCACTTTCTATCGATGCTCATCTCATGCATTGTGTCACATGGTTTACCTTTGATCATCCACCACTAGCAATACATATAGAGCAATTGATTGGTAAAATCCTAAATCAATGATTTAATAAACATCTATATCATTTAACATCCAATGCATAACATTACCATAAATATTCATTACAATCCACTTTAGTCATACACAATTAAATAAATCAATTTTAGGTTCCTAACTAGCAAAGTATTGGAGAGGAATTCGACTAAAGAGATTTGAGAATCATCTCATCAAATCAGGTATCACCAAGGGTAATTGGTTTGGTATTAGGATTGAGGATTCAAATACTATTCTTAATCCACTTTGTTGTGTGTTCGAGTTTGACTTGAGATTGTGACCTAATTGGGGGTGGTATTCATGCCTTTGCGATCTCTATTGATTCTCCCTTGATTTATAATCTTTGTTTTTTTTTTGTACTTTTTAAAATCATTAAGTTTAACTTTTGCATCCTTGGGTCCTACAAATGATTGTAGTATTTAATGAATTTAATGTCATAATGATGAGTTGAAATCATGATAAAGAATGCCTTCAAACCGATTTTGTATCATCATGTCATGAAATGTCATGAAAAACATCACTGACAACATTCTATATGTGCAAAGATGATATCATGTCACTCAAAAAATATCACAACTCAAGAAATTACTCACTAAAGTGATGATGGCGTGACATAAAAAATGTCATGACATTAAAATAATATCATGACAAAAAATATATATAGAACAAGTATGGTTGTGACTTTAAAATAATATTATAACCACAAAGAATATATTACATTATATAATGATAATACAATAATATATAATAAATATCATGATTAATTTGTTGAGTCGTGGCAAATAATACTATCATGGCTACTTCATAGGAATGTGATATTATAAAAAATGTTGTGATGTTAAAAATATCATGACTTCAATCTCTCTATTTTACACTTCAATTATGTTTTCCACCAAGTTTATGATAAGTATCTTATTTATAATTGATTTCACTACTATTTATCAATACTAATCAAAAATATAATTTATGAAATACTTGTCAATTTTAGCCATGTTCGTGTACACATACATCATGAAAAAAAAATCAAAAAAACCATAAAACTCTAAACTTTGAGTGAAAACAAGTATGATGTAAGATTTTCTCATTATTAAGTAGTTTTATGATAGTGTTATTAGTATACTTCAACATAAAAACATGAGTAACCAAGAAAGAGATGCTTTACATTTAATAGTCGCTTGCACTATTTGTCATTAGATTGATATGAATAACTATTACCATGTCTCATAAAAGATAAGAGAAAACATATTGTAGAAGAAACTAGAGAGAGAGAGAGAGAGAGTGTGTGTGTGTGTGTGTGTGTGTGAAGAGAACATGTTTAGGAACACAATATTAATTATTAGGCATCTACTGAATTTGAAATATAAGAATGAAAGTCTAATGTTGGTACTCATGTTTTTAGGTTGAGGAACACCTGTCAAGTAAAGAAGAGAGGAGAAACAAAAAAGGAGAAAATTTTTTGAGTACAAATTTAAGAGAGATATGATATGAGCACTTCTAGGCACACATAAAGTGATGAAAAAAGTATCATTTCAAGGATGAGTCGATTAATAAAAAGTCAATGGAGTGATTTCAATATAATAAGCTATAACACATTAAGAAACAAATATTATGCTTGTAAGCGACTACAATAAAAGTGCATGAGAGGAGAAAGATTTAGGAGAAATAGGCAAACAATACTATTGTGATAAGTATTATCATGTTAGCTTGGGATGATAATTCTACTAACTAGTGAATCTTGAGGGTAATGAACATAAGAGAGATATGTGTTTATGTTTGTATTATACTAGACATTAGTCTGAACTTGATATTCATAGACATGTATGTTGATTTAAGATATTGTTAGCCATTTCGTGGGTGCCAGGTAAAAATTGGGTAGTTCTTTAGCCATTATATGATATGAAATAAATACACTTTATGCCATTTAGTCAAGAGTATCTAAAGATCAAATAGATACTATTTATTGAATCGACAATATTGGCCTATAACATAGAAAACTTAATTATGTGAGAAAGAAGAGATTTCAACTATTAGCTAGAAAAAAAATCTTGTCTAATGATTAAAGATCCTATCTTTTCGGATATATGGATTAATTGGATGGAAATAGTCATAGAGTTACTTTTCATTCTTCTTTTCCTTCAAAATGATCAATTTTTTTGATCTTATATATTTCAATGTATGCTCCATGTAAAGTAAAACACTTGGTGGAGTTCTCATACTTTGTTTCCATTATTAAAGATTAATCAAGAAAGTTGTGAGCCACAACTTTAAACACCAAAGATAGGGATTTTTATGTATCAAGGATTTCTATTCTAGTGTTGATTGAACCACTAACAGAAAATTGATTTTTGTATGTTCTAATAATGATAAAGGATATAAGGATCAATTTGAAAGCTAATGCATATTCCATGAGATTAGACTATATAGGATGTCAACCAAGACATTTCAGTTGAATAACATGGCTTTGTCCCATTATGAAGATTGTCTAGTGCATGCTTTGTCCCTTGTGACTTCCTAAGGAGTTATTAGAAAAAGCTATGTGTACATCTTTTAACTTAATCAATGTGTATCCTTTTGCTATTCTAGATGGTAATATTTCCAAAACTATTTGGTCTATGAAAGATATTTTCTATGACTATTTAAGATTTAGGCTGTAAAACTTTTATTCACATTCCAAGATATGAAAGATTGAAAATGATTGAGATGGAACAAACTTACATCTTCCTTGACAATATATTGAAGGCATCTGGGTACCAACCATAGGATATGATAAGCATGAAGATTATTAGGAGCAAAAATATTACTTTACTAAGGGATTAGCTTATGAATATCTGCCATCAAAGTAGTGATGAGAATGAACATATAAATATTCTTATTTTTATATACTCAATGCCATTCCTCTCAGATAATAGTCAAATTAAGGGGGAGGAATTGAGCATTCAGATAATGATATTGGGCCTCATGACCTACTATTAGAAAAGTGAGAGACATTTTCTTCCAAAAACTAGGCAAGCTTTAAAAATTCCTAATATTACTTCTGAGCACAAACTAAAAAGATTTTTTAGGTCTTACCAATTATCATCGAGACACTAAGATTATGTATCACTCATGGATACTAGCAAGCATAATTCTTTTTAATAAACACTTTTTTTTTGAACATAAAAATAAATAATTTCATACTATATAGGAAGTAATTGAGTTCTTGTAGATCAACTAGAGTTATAATATGGTTCCCTCACCTAAAAAAACGGGTGTTGAAGAATAAGTATAACTTTATATTAAAAGACAATGAACATGATTCTCAACCAAGACATATATATAAGGCTAGGTTAGTGGTAAAGGGTTTAGTCAAAGAAAATGCATTAACTTTGATGTGATCTTTTCTCCTATTATAAAGATATCTTTTATTTGAGTTGTTATGAGATTTGCTAATAGATTGATTTAAAAATCAATCAACTTGATGGTACCTTTCATGAGATACTTTACGATAAACTAAAATAGCAACATGAGATTTATCAAGTGGAAAGAAAATAAAGTTTGGTATACCCAAATAATTTGTATGGGCTTAAGCAATCACCAAGATAGTGATACAAGAAACTATATTCATTTGCAAAAGTCTCATTACCTTCAAAACACTTCATAGATAATTGAGTAATATTCAGTTATAAGTTGGGTGAAGACTAGCTTATCCTTTTACTACAAGTTAGTAATATGTTGATCATAAATCCTAATAGAGCATATATTGATAAATTGAAGAGGGGGTTGAGAAAAGCATTTTCAATTAAAGATTATTCCTAGTTAAGCCAATTCTAAGAATATGCATAATTATATTCTACATATGCCTTGTATATGTATTTGGGTATTTCAAGGATGATATATGGAGAAGGTTCTTGTTATGAAAAAGATTAAATCGATCTCAACCATTTTAACTATGTAATTTAAGTTAGTATTGAGCATTATTCTAAGATTGATGATGATAAAAACACATAAGGCATATTTCCAATGCATAAGTTGCCAGCAATCTTGTGTATGTTATGGTTTATGGTGAGCCGAATACAACAAATGTCTTTTGTGTTGCCGGTTACCCCCTTTCATAAATCTATTTTCTAAAGTATGTATCACTAGATAATAATTAAATCTTTTTTCTAAAGTACATTTGAGGTAGCTCATAGCTATCTCTATGTTTTAGTGAGTTAAAGCTCATTCTTCTAAAATATTTTGATTCTGATATGGCAGTTGATCATGATTCAATGAGGACAACCTCATATTATCCAAAAACTTTTATAGGGAAAGTTGTAGCATGGAAAAAAAGATGCAAATGTATGGAGTAGTATCTATTATTGATGTTGAGTTCATTTTAGCTACTGAAGAGTGCAAAATAATTTATGGTTGAAAATATTCTTAAGAGACATGTACTTGCATCAGGATAAATTAAATATTCAATGTGATAGTAAAAGTAAGATTTATCTCTCCAAAAGATTCAACATTTTACTATAAGTCTAACTACAAGATCTAAATAAAGTGAGCTTTTCTATTATCAAGAATTTCTTGAGCATAGCAACATCATTTTTATTTACAGTATTGATTGCCCACCAAGGGAAGAAGAAGAGATTTGTTATGCATGCTTCATGTGGCAAGTCTAGTTCAAACTAATTCAACTAGGTTTGAATTAATTTTAATTTATTTTATTAAACTATTTGTTTCACTTTATTTTATTATTTTTTGAAACATGATAATTTTGTATGTTTTTTGGATGTCTTTTGGATGTTTTTTGTAGGGTTACATTGCTATCGAGAAAAAAATACAATTCTCGATGCATGCCGATATATTTAAAATAAAAGAGAGAATAATGATGAAAAAAATAATAAGAAAAGGAGCCATCTATTTGTCATTTGTTGTTGCATAAAATAATATATTTCTCTTTCTCTATTTTAAAACATGATGGATAAATGAAGAAGTTAGTGTTTTCTCCTAAACACTATCTCCATTCATCCTTATTTTATAATGCTATATTTTTCTATCAAGTTTTATGTTGTTCTATGAATTGAGTTCTGCATTAGTAACACTTTTATTTTCTATTGTGGTGTTGTATTATGTTGTGTGAAACAAATCTTATGATGCTAATTGTATAACTTAATTTTCATGCATTCTTTTTTTGTGAAATTACAATACCATAAAATGGGGTGGACTCATTGTATGGATATTTTATACTCATTTCAAATACACAATGCTAAAAAATAAGGCATGCATTGTATTTTTTTACTCATTTCAAACACACAATGCTAAAAAAATAACATTGACACATCACTTAAATGACACTCAAACTAGGTTATGTAATGTTCAATTAACTTTCTATCATTTCATATTCTAGAATTTTTGATTTTGGTGCAAATGTATTTGTGTATGCATTTGTGTACTATGTATTATGGGTGTGCATAAGTATTGGGTTATGTTTAAAGTATATATGTTCAGTTGTACCTACAATTTTATTTAAACACTAGTATATTTACAATTTTGTGGAATTGATTATTATTATTTTTTGTTTTAGGTTATACAATTAAATTTTAAAAGATACTTATGATACTTATATTACTTAAATAACTTAACTAAGAAAATTTTCACAGGTGTTAAATTTTCATAAAATATTATCAAAATTTTCAAGTGTGACGTGATTTTTTTAGTGTCACAAAATTGATCTCAAAATTATTAAACTAAGTAATTAATTTCTTGATAATTTAATACATCTTGTCCTTATAGGTTGGCATAGATGACATGAGAAATATTTAGAAATATAGTTTATCCATTAGGTTCGAGATTCGAATCTCATATTGGAATCATGAATGATGCATACTTGCCTATTGACCATGGGGGAGAAGCTTATGTTTGTGTCACCATGTGTGTATGATTTGATGTGAACAATAACATTTTATAATGATAAATAAATAAGTATTGTCAACTTATAATCAAATTAAACCACATCACCACTTTATAATTACGAATTTTCATAGTTACAACCTATTACATGTAACTAGAAATAAGTAATAAATTAAAGTATTGAGTTGTTATTTTTTGTTTCAAATTAACAGAATTAGTGGAGAACTAGCCTTACCTTAGTAAGGAAAAGATGATTTGAATTAAAAAATAAGCTAATAATTATTAGATGGCATGAATTAATATCCATGTAGTAATTGTGCATGTTGAAATCTACTCCTCGTTTTAAGATATCAAAACTATAATTTTTCATTTCTTCAGTACATCATGAATGGGACTTTTAATGGCATGATTGTCAATATAACATAGATAATTCAAGTATTCAACTAATTCAATATTTTATATTTCATTACTTCTTTCATTATTGGATTCAATCTTATCTAATGCTCAATTTTTGGCCTTGTATATCTTCCTCCAGTAAAATTTTATGCATACAAATTAAAGGATTGATTTCTTTGGGTTTTAATATGTATGTCTAACGCATGCATCATAGTTGGAAGGGCAGTTACTTACTTCCTACCTTATACATGAGTGAGCCTCAATGTTTACATGTTACCATCCACCACAATAATCTTGCATAAGCCTACCGGGAACTAAACCCATAGTTTAAGTTCTATTTAATCATCTATCCATAATATAATATAAATCAAATATATTCAATAATAAAAAAAACTATTGTCATATCATATAAATCAATTTAAACAAATCCTTGATGATGTGATATTTTAGAATAAATTCTCGAATTTACCCTAGAGAGTGAGAAAGAGGGGGGGGTGGTGGTGGTGGTTGAGAGCCATTCTCCCAACTCTAAAGATTAATATTAAGTCGTGCATGCTTACTTTTGGAACTCCTAAGGAGTGTGAAATTCACTTTTATGTTTAGATAATCACACCATGGGCTTGTTTGTTGTGTGGAGTAAGAGAAGAAAATGAAAGATTTTAATGACATGGGCTTGTCCGTACCTTGGATCTCCTTCCTTTTCACATTTCATTGACCTAGCTTGACTTGAGAGAGGAGGGAATGGTTGACGAGACTTTTTCTCTATCTTCTACTTTTATACTTAGGAAATTCTATATTACTCTAAGTAGGAAGATGTAGCTTTCAGAAGAATGCCATAAATTTAGCCTACATTTTTAATCTTGAGGTCATGACTCTAAAATAATAATAATAACTCTAGAATGCATCTTAATCTTTCTATAACATAAAGTTATATCACTGAAAAATGATTACAATGTAGGCTTAATGTCTTTGTAACACAAAGTGGCATCTTAATCTTTGCTATATGATACTGTGAAGTGGTTATAACTTCTTGTACCTATCTTTTTGTTCTTCATAAAAGGTCATGGTATTAGGAAATATCCAAAGCACTGAGAAGGTCTCTCTTTTGTATCCTCTGACCACAATACTAGGAAATAGTCACAACATAAAAGTTTCCCTTCATATATCTCAAGTATCTATAGTGATATGAGCTGCCAAGGCACTGACCTTCACTTCTCCCATATAATATATTACTGTGATGCTGCAAGGATGCTATCGCACAACATCAATATTAATTAGCTCATATATAAAAGTTGTGGCTTGGTCTCTTTTGAGGATAAAAGTTATAGTAATGTGGCTTTGGATTAAGTAATATTGGCTCTATAATTTTCAATAGCTCAAAAGCTTTGACTTTGTAAAATAGTCATGGATCAAACTTGAGACTATCAAGTCATTATAAAAATAAAGTTATAATACTTAGATGTATCCATGACATTTAGCACTAGTGGGGTAATTGGTTTCTGCAATGTAAAATTAATGTCGTAGAAATTTAAATTTTATGAAATGAGTATAACTATGACTCCTTGATAATATGATAGTCACAAAAAATATATCAAATATCAAAAGGATTGTGCTAAACAAGTTGGAAGGATCATAACGTACAAAATTGTCATGACTAATTAAGTAGAGTTTTAGCTTAGAATTAGATGCCGAAATAATGAAAGACTCCATGTTCTGCCCTCTCAACTAAATACTTCTAAAAACCTATCAACCCCATGATTTTTCATCATAACTCGACAAAATTACAAAGTCTAAAAAATAATTTATAATTTCTCTATTTTTATGCATATACATTATCATAAATCATTAAAATTCTTCAATATCTATAAGAAATTCTGTGACTAGGTTTATGTGTTATGGGGTCTAAAAAATAGTATAGTAACTTCAAGCACATATATTAATAGTTATGGTAGGTTTTGAGTTCTGGAACTATACTTGTGGTGAATACAGGTTTTGAGGTTTTGAGTTATGGTAGATATATTTAAGTGGGGAATACAGGTGTTTATTACATCATATATGCAAAATAAAATTCATGTGTTTCCTCCCAAGTAGTGTTATATTTAACATCTATAGTTAAATCATTAAAACCACTTTTCCTTCATCTAAAATCTCTGATGTCCTTGTCAGCTTCTTAGTATATTGATTTACCATGTTGGTTTCTTCATTCGATTTTGCTTCATTTGCACTTGTTTTTTGGGCATTTTCTTCTTAGTTTTCCACAACTTTAGTAAATGTCATGGCTTTTTATATGCTAGTTTATCCATTTTCTACTTGGATACCCAAAGTTACAGTACTGAAGATAGTTGCAATTTTACCTTTTAGCTTTTCCTTACGATTTTATGCATGGATCCCTAAAGTCGTGATTTTGTCTTGAAGTTTTTCCTTGCTTTTTTTTGTTCTATAACTCCAAAATCATAAATCTGTGCATAATTGCAATTTTATCTTTGAGTAGGTCCTCCATGATTTATGTCGCAACATTATTTTTCTTCATTCTTCTCTCAGCTTACTTTGAGTTGTCAACATAATATTCCTCTAAGTGTTGACTTTGAAGAATATCATGACATCATAATAGTTATCTTTCTCTGTTTTATCATTTTTACAACTCCAAATAGTTCTTCTTCTTCACATTCCTCATCTTCATCACTATTACGCCTTGAAATCTATTTTTCTACTTTATCTCCATCTTCATCTGGCCAGCATTTTTCTATAAAATTTTTTCATTGGAAATCTTTTTTTTTTTGCATTGTAATATAGAAAAGATTCTTTATTTTTTAACTCTTTGTTTGTCTAATCATTATCTTGATTATGTAAGTCCTTTTTAAATTAAACTTTATTTATTCCTCATCAATATAAAGAGTGAACTCTCTTTTTTTGATATCGATAAGAGTTTATCCCATGGCCAAATATAGTCATCCTAATATTAACAGTACATAATTTCTCTCTTTCATATCTAATATAATAAAATCAGTTGGAAAAATAAATTTACCCATCTTAACTTTTAGAAATTATTGAGAAACTTATCAAAACATTGATTTAATTTCTCATTTGTAAATTACTGTGGGAATGAAAGATTTATTGAAAACTTATCTTTAAGTTTATTTTAATTCATTTCTTTATTTTCATAGCTTTGGGTAACCTCTATTCGCTCATGTGTTTCTTCATTTTCCTTTTTTGCATCTGAGTAAAATTTGAGCTTTTACTTCTTCTAGAGTCATAGCTTTATTAGGTGTTGTGATCTCATATCCTTCATTCTTCTAGTTTTATTCTATAGGGATTGTGGCTTCTTGTATACTTTTAATTAGAGCTACAAATTTTGAAAAAATTGTGACATTCAAAAAATTTACGATACTTTAACTCCCAAAAATTTTAGAATCATCTTATTCAAAATGTTTTTATAGTTCTTTCCCACTTCTAAGCATTATAGAGGAGTGATTCCTTAGATTTACATCCATACCACATGGAACTCGTTTAATCTTTTCTTCATTGATAATGCTAATAGTCCAAGTTGAGTCTATATAATCCTCATCATTGAACTCATTTTATCATATGTTTAGATTAGTTCAACTTATATTTTGTCTGGACACAAAATGAAGGTTAGGGTATTGTAAAATAACTCTAGCCCTAATAGTATAAAAGGTGGCAATTACCATTAAGCTTATCCCATTTATGGTCCTCTCATAGATGTCCCCTTAGTACATCACTATTGGGATAATAAATCATCTCTAATTCATAAGTAATTCATAATCTCATAGCTTTTAAACAACTTTATCAACTAATCTTTATCATGGCTTTATATATACACTCTTAGTCTTACTCTTCGGTCTCAATTATCATAAAGATAAAGGATTAACATAGTCTGAAAGTGTTTGTACTTTAGGCTTCATAAGAATCATGCTCACACAATTAATATATTCTTTTCTCAAGTTTAACTAGTGGAAACTATATAATGGAAAAAAACTTTCAAGGATTATTACCATCGTGCATGTCATAATGTACTCATGCATTTCCTAAGAATTACTTGTCACCATCATTCTCTATGATAATGTGATTCACATACTAAAAGTGAAAATCTTAGGAGAATGTTCTATATAATATCTATCTCAATTGAGAATTAATTATTTTTATGACATATATAATGGATTGACATGTAAAAATAATTATACTTTTAGTTTTGTAAGCATCATACTTGGAATAATTAATACACTCAAATTTTATGTTTTAATATATAAGTTTTTCTCATGCATCATGATCATATAGACTATTACTTCCTTTATGTCATATCTGTGAGTGAGTATCATGGTTTACCTATTATCATCGTTAGGAATTCCGCTTCCAACTAGTAGTAATTTTATAGATTCAGAAGAAGAAGAAAACAATAAACAATATATCAACAACCACAGTATATATATGTATATCAACCCACAATCCAAAACAATGATAAAAAAAACCACAATAGAAACACATAAAATAACGTGGTTCACTAGTCATTCAGCATGACTAGCTACATCTACCAGAAAAATACTTATGTATTTTTAGATTATAACCAAAACATTCTTATAGTTTGTGAGCAACAGCCAAAAAAATCGCATAGAGGAGAGAGAGAGAGAGAGATGAAAGAACAGTCGCACAGAAAAATAGCGGAAAAAAATAGAAATAAAAAACTTATATTTATATTAGTAAATAGAGTGCTCAGATCACTTGGATGAACTGGGTTGTGCTCTAAAAAAATTCTTAAGCCCTCTGACCGGGCAGCAGGACCCTCGTTATTATGCTATGTTGCATTTCCAACCTCTAAATATTTTCTTTCATGCACTAACATTAAAAAATATTGAAACAGAAAATATTTTGATTATACAAAACAGTTAATCAAAATAAACTATATACAATAATCATCCATCATGATAATCTCACACAAACCCACCAATAATCATAATTTGAGCTTTTCTATTTAATTACCTAGTCATCAATATCTATAACACAATATAAATTAAATACATTCATTAATAAAAAAACCATTATCATATCACATAAATTAATTTTTACAAACCTTATACTACATACTATATTGATAAAAATTCTTGAATCTATCATAGAGAGAGAGAGAGAGTTGGGGGAGGTTTGACATTTGTGCCCCCTAACTTTATGGATTAGTATTAAGGCTTGCATATCTTTCTTACTTGTAAAGCCACAAGGGTGTAAAAAATTCATCCATAAGATTTGGTAGTTATATCATGGTTTTACTTTTTGTATAGAGATAGAGAAAGGAAATAAAAGATTTTTATGAATTTCTTTATCTCCTACTTTTATACTTGGGGATTTCTATATTTCTCTAAGTTGGAAGTCATGACTTTCAAAAACAAGTCACAACTTTGGCATTCATCTATTAAATTTGAGATCATGACTCTAGAAAAAAATCACAACTCTAGAATACATTCCAATATTTTTGTAATACAAAGTTGTGGCACTAAGTAATGATCATGACTTAGACCTAATGTCTATATTATACAAATCTACAGTGCAATAATGTGGCCACAACTTCATGCACATATCTTCTTATTTTTCATAAGGGATTGCAACACTAGAAAATGTCATGACATAGTGAAAGACATCTTATATTATTATATGGTCACAATATTGTGAAATAGTCACAACATTGAATCTTCGTGATCATTATATGGCCACATCACTCATCACTGAGAAATAACAATGACGTCAAAAAAGTCTCTCGTGTATTATGTGGCCATGATACTGGAAAATAATTGTAACACAATTTTCCATTCATATGTCGTAAGTGACCATGATGCTGTTAGTGGCCATGACTTTGGACTTCATTTCTCTAATATATCATGTCACCATGGTATTATAAGGATGTCAAGACACTGTAATTAGTTCATACATAAAAGTCATAGTTTTTCTTTCCTTTAAGGACAAGAGTCATGACCTTGGAGAATGGTCATAATCAAGTATTGTACTTTAAAATATTTAGTATATAAAAAGCCATGACATTGAATAATTATTGTGGCTTTAGCCTGGGTAGTATTGACTCTGTAATTTTTTCTAGCTCAAAAGTCATAGCTATTAAAATGGATATGACTTTGACTTGAGATTACTAAGTCATATTAAAGATAAAAGTCATGATACTTGGACTTAGTCATGACTTTTAGCATAGATGGGGTATTTAGTTGTTGTGATATAGAATTAATCAGTAATGTCATAATTATTTAAATATTATGAGGTAAATATAGCTGTGACTCAATGATAATATTACCACCATGAAGAATGTGTCACATAGTGAAATAATTATACTAACAAGTTAGTAGGATCATAATATACAAAGATCACTATGACAAATTAGAATGAGTTTTGATCAAGAATAGATGCCAAAACTATTCAAGACTTCACATTCTACCCACTCAACCAAACATCTCCGAAGACCTATTAATTTCATGACTTCATAAAAACTCACTAAACCTTAAATATCATAAAATCAATTCATAATTTTCATTTTTCTTTGCCTATACATTATTATAAATTATCAAAATAAATACCAATATTTGATAGTTTGAATACTAAACAGTAGTTTCTAGATTGCATTATGCCTTCCCAAACACATGTTCTCCAATAATAATTGGGACACTAAAGATGTTCAGACCTTTTAATTTCTATGGAAGTTTTCTTTGTATAATTACACTACAATGTTTAGTCCAATTTAGAATTCATATGGTTCTAACTTCTTATTTCAGATAATCTCATTCATAAACTTTACATATTTAGGTATTTGGGATAATACTTAGCAAATGGAATATCAATTTCTAGTTTCTTAAAAATATTCAAAAACTTTTCAAATTGCTCTTCCATCTTTGTTTTCCTGAATATCTAAGGAAAAGGCAAGGGTGGAGTGTATTCGAGAGGTTTGTTTGGAAATATAAATATTCTAGGTACAATCTATTTTTTCCCTTTTTATTTATTCTCCTCTATTTCTAATTTAACTCTCTCTTTCTTAGCTTCTTTACCTACATTAACTACTAGAATTTTCCATCTGGATTTAATTTTTTTTACTTCTCTTTCAATTGCCGCATCTTTTTTAACTTCTTTGTAACTTCCTATCTTTTTGAAATTTTCAAAGTAGCATATAAGTATTGTTTTGGGTTCTTCTTTGAATCACTTGAAAATGATTTTGATGGTCCTTCCTTCATGGATAGAGATAGCTATCCAATTTGCGTCTCTATGTTTTAATGTTGTATCTATATGTTTCCAAATTTCAATTTTATCTAATCCATCATATTATCTTGTGCATCATTCCTCTTTTTTTTTGATCAAAAGAGCAAGTATGTTTTCTTCTATAATGAAAGATTACTTTTTCCCAGTATAACGTGAACTTGAGGCTCCCTTTGCATTTGAATTTCAAATACACAATTAAAATCATATGCGTACATAAGCTATTGCACCTTTGATTGCTAACCATATAAAAAAATTTCATGATTTTTCAAATTTGGACTGTAATACAGGAAAAAAATATTGTTTGGTAGAAAGATATATTTTTTATTTAGGCAGTTAATATCTTCCATTTGGTAAGCTTACTCTTGTCACCTAGCTGGGTGGATTTGCATTGATGTCATAAAAAATTGTTTCATTAAGGTAAGCTGTCCAGCTTCACTTTTATGGTGGTGATCTAATCCACCTCTAATATTTTAACTTTTTTTTTGTCATTAATCTTTCGGTTAAAATTTGATAGTTATTTTTGGTAATTATTTAAATAGAATATAAGTATCTTCAAGTCATTTGTTCATTTTAGAACCTTCCAAGGCTGCATCTATAGTACATCTTGTAACTTAATTTAGCCAATTATAAAATATTTGAACTTGGAACTAAAACTTAAAATTATATTGTGGATACCTCTGCAACAAATCTTTAAATCTATCCTAAGTATCAAACAAAATCTATTACTCACCTTGCCTGAATTGACTACTTTTGGCACATATTTGTGATATTATTTTTAGTTGCAAAAAATAGTAAGAAATGCTTGTATTTTCTCTCCTCAATTATTGATGGAACCTCTGAATAAGCATTGAAACCAAGTTTTTGCTTTGTCTTTAAAAGAAAATGAAAATAGTCTCAATTTGATCATATCGTGGTCCACTCCATTCTTCACCCTTTCACATAGCTCCAAAAATAAGGTGCGTGATCATTCGAGTATTCAAAGAGGTAGCTCCCATATTGATGGTATTATACCATTTCTATTAAACTTGGTTTCAGCTCAAAATTATTCACTTGAATAGACTATCTTCTAATTCAGGGATTACTATCAGTTAATGTTGATCTCTAATAATCTCTCAGTGTTCTATAATTGTGTTATTGTTATTCAATATTCTCACATATATATTAGCTCTATTTATTTCCTTGAGATTTTTTATTATTGTTTTTCATCTTGTTTTTTATTATTATCAAGGTTCTATTTATTTCTAGATTTAGAGGTAATGAGTCAGTCCCAAATCTTTGGTTCATATAGGGGATACAAAAAATAATATAGTCAAAACTATTCAAAGTAGAAATTTTATTTTTGACAATTGGTTTAATTTATAAAACTACTCCCAATCCAAAAAAAAAAATATCAACTCTAGAAGTAGTGATGAAAGCTTGTTAGCCATCTTTTATTTATACTGTTTAATACCAAAAGTATACAAGTCAAATAAGTAATAAAGTGGAGAGTCTGAATATCAATCCTATAAAAATTAGTATCTGATAGGTTGAAGTGGTTTTCTAGGCACTTGATTGTCTTGGCTTACAATTAACATATAATGCAATGGTGTCTAGAGTTTGCTTACTTCTATATATATGTTGTTGTTTCTTACTAATTAATTGTCCATATTCATATAATTTAGAAGTTATTGGTAAGGTAATGAGACAATGTACAAACTCTTCTCTTGCTAGTTATTACATCTCTCATCTATGCTAGTGGTATACCAATCATTGTAAGTACCTCGAGCATGTGTTCTTATTCATGGTCAAGTTCTTCTAATAAATTCACAATATTCTTGAGTTGCAAGTTATAAAACAACACTCAAATAATTTGTCAGTCATTTGAATACTTCTTGTGATGAATATCACAAATGTATAAAATGTCTAGCAATTCATGTAGAGAGTACCCACTCTTATGCCTTTATAGTTTGTCACTCTATTGAAAGCCACACATGTGTATTTTTATTAGCTATCATCATCCTAAGATCACATAAGCATGTGGATTACTAGATTTTCTAGATCTTACTAAAGATAAGTCATCATATGGGTAGTTAAGCCATGCGACAAGTCTTAGCCAAAAGCCATGTATGTCTTTACGAAAGCCAAGTAGTGAATAGTTCTCAAGAGCACAACAATAATCATAATACAATAATACAAATCCATTATACCGTAACTTAGCATTCAACATGTATATATCAAAAAACCAACCCTAGGCAAAATCTAGCCTAGCAATTAGAAATAATTAAACAAACAAATTTAGATGTTATCATGTTACAAATACAAATTAATGAATTCAATAACGAGAATAAATTAATTGACTTGTGATGATCTGATCTTGGTTGGCAGTTTTTCCCTAGCAATTGATGATTTTTTTAGGCTTAGAGGTTACGCTACTATAGATATGCTTTGTCAGATCATCCAGTAGTGTCACCCTTGATCTTCCCTTTATATCTCCTGCTTTGCTTTGTTGTGCCATACGATTTCTAAACTCTACTCATTATCATCTATCTATTCTCTAATTTTTGTGATTCCTGGTACTCTCATTTTTGGAATTCTTTTTCTCACTTTTTCTATCTCACTTCTCTTTTTTTTTCTAAGTTTCCATTTTATATCCTCTTTAGTTTGGTAAACAATGGTACCTTAAATGATGTATTTTCATGTTGTCTATCTTGCTACTTGTTATTCAATAATTGTGATAGCAAATGAGTCACAACTCAATGTCTACTATCATAGTTTCATTTGATATCATGACTTGGAAAATGGTGTCGCAACTTCCAAATGTTGCAACCAATAAAGATAGTATGTGACTCTTGTTACCCATCTAGGCATAATAAATATCATGACTTCTTATATTGATGTTGCAACTTACATAAAAGGGGTCTTGAATTAGAAATATGATATCACAACCTTAAAATATCATGTAATGACCTTGAAATATCACCACTTCTATTCTTGCATTTTGCATTAAAATCTCAAATGATCCTTATAATACCAAAATATCTTAATTAAAATTTTTTTTATAAGTGTTAAAAGTTTTCATAAAATATAATCACAATTTTCAATGTGACATGATTTTTTTTAGTTTCACATGATTGATCTCAAAATTATTTGACTAAATGTCTAAACAACTAATTTCTTGATAATTTAGTACATCTTGTACTTATAAAAATATAATTTATCCATGATATTCTAGATTCGAATCTCTTATTTGAATCAAGAACAATGCATACTTTCCTAGTGACCAAGGGGGGAAAGCTCATGTCCATGTCACCATGTGTTTATAATTTGACATGAACAATAACAATTTTAAATAATAAATAAATAAGTGTGCTCAACTTATAATCAAATAAGCCATATCACCACTTAATGATTATGAATTTGATAGTTGTAAACCATTAAAGTGGTCCTAAAATAAACTAGAAATAAATAATAAGAGTATTTAGTTGTTTTTGTCTGTTGTAAATTAACAAAATTAATTCAAAACTATTAACATTGGTAAGGAAAATATGATTAATAATAAAAAAAAACAAATGATTAATAGAAGTCATGAATTAATCTCTATTAATTCCGCTAGGATTATTCATATTCTCTAGTGAAATTAATTAATATTCATTTAATTTATTGGCAATGAATTTTTCTAATAATTATTAATCTCTATCAAAATAAATAATTTATTACTAACAATGCACATAAAATTAATCTAGCACACCTTTTTGACCTAGAGAAATACAATGAAGCAGGCAACGTAGTATGAATCCATGAGCCATCCACATCTAAGTCATAATATAGTAACTCATATCATGTCTGACCTAATTAAGCATGGTTTGAACTAAGGTGTATGTACCAAGGTACAATCACACATGAATCATACTAGTGTCCCAAATCAT
The DNA here is from genome assembly GCA_029783825.1 of Sapria himalayana. Lineage (NCBI taxonomy): Eukaryota > Viridiplantae > Streptophyta > Magnoliopsida > Malpighiales > Rafflesiaceae > Sapria > Sapria himalayana. Next base: position 860,134 of record JAREIK010004892.1, read on the forward strand.
GTTTGACTTGACTGAGCACAATCCGAGACAAGCTACTCATGGCATGTGCCTATTATGCAAGGTCAGGCTTAGGTCATGTTGGTACCCTAGAACATGTCTGAGCCAATCATTCATGGTCCAAACTAAGGGTCATGTGGCCACTTCCCAGCATTAGTTATGTCTCGGTTGTGATAATGTCTAAGATTGTGCTGTACTCGTGACCCGCTTAGGTGCCACCAAGCATTGAAGTTTTGTGCCCAAGCGATCAAGAACATATTGTTTTGATGCTTTGTAGGGCTCAACTCGCCCGAAGTTGGCATAGACCAATCTCAAAAATATGGAGCCCAACATGACCTAATGGCCTATAGGGCAACCAAGCATGTCAAATCATGATGAGTTGAATTGAGTTTTCTAACATAACATGCACGTCCTTGACTCATGGCATGAGTCATGCATGACCTAGAATGACAATAAGAATGGTTCATGATGAGTGGGCCCAACTCTAATTGGGTTTGTGCCAAGGGGAGGAGGGGCAAGCCTTGCCTAGCCATGAAAGATCCGACTAGACTTGACTCATGCCTTGGTAGGTACTAGTCCTTGGGGCTAGGATCTAGTGGGCCACCACCCACATCCATAAAGGTGGTGTTGTCGACTCATGATGTGTTGCATGTACATCCACAACTCATGGTCAAAGGCCATATGATCTATGGGATGTGTTGTATGTGTGTATATACACACATGCACACATGCACAAACATACACACTACATATATACATCATATATATGCATATATATATATATATATATGCAATTTATATACACAATTGATTTTTTTGTATAATTGTGCGAGTTGTTCTTATACATTTAAAAAGATGAAAAACAAATAAATAATAATTAGTTTAGGAAAAATTTAAACAATTCAATATAATAACAATATCAATCACATTCAAATTCTTTGAAAATATAAAAAAGTAAAATTATATTTACAATGATTAATAAATATCAAATAAAAAAATTAAAATTGAAAATTTATACTACTGCAAGTATCTGTTGCTCCTAGATCTTAATCACCATTTGTATGGTTCTGATCTTGACTAATTCATCTATTAGGACATGAAGAGTTAGGCACATATCTTTGAAACTATTTAAGCATCCTAATCCTTCTATAATATATGATGCCATATTTGTCCTCTTACCTATAATTATATTCATAATAATAGAAAAAAAAACTTTGATACTATTATAAAATATCTGACATGTTAGTAGATCATGTGTTATTTTAGATAACATAAGAAACATGTATTTATTAAATTATACAATTCAATAGACCAAAATTTTTTACATGAGTCGAATACAGGAATGAATAGTAATCATTATCTAAATATTTCAACAGCTCACATTTCACACCTATAGGATGGACTATCTCATCAGTAAATTCAATTACACATGATGAAGTTTTTAAAATTTTTGATCTATTCAATCTTAACTCTAGGATCCATATTGATAGTAAAGTAATAAAGTGGTGGAGTGATCGAGTAATATTTTAAATATTTTAGTTTTATCTCAATAGTTATGTCACTAAAATATAGATATTTTTTATACTATTTATATACATTATTAATATTACAAATGTACCTAAGTACAATGCAAGATGTGAGAGTGTTTACAGACCAGCTCTAATTAATTCTATCATTAAAAAATATTAAGAACATTGAAAAAGAAAATCTTACCACCTAATCATATTCATTGATTATGATTTCATCAATTTTACTAGTCTAAAATCAGAAATGCCAGTAACCAACATTCGAATTCAATATTAGGAATGTTAAATCAAAATGATATTTAACATCAAGCTGGAATTTTTTTTAGACTAATTGACTTTCATAAACTATAAAATTCTTAAAATAGGTTATATGTGTTAATCAATTTTATTAAAATTCAAATATATTATAATGAGTGAGAAACTAATTTTAAGCTACATTGTATTATTAAAACTATAATGTGACATATCTAACAAGAAATATCTTAGTCGAGACTTGATGATTCTTAGAAATAAACTTATTACGATATCATTATTTATAGCACTTTAAAATATGATCTTATATATTTTATTTTTTATATTTCATATATCTTCAACATGTTTGTGAGGCAATCATATATAGTAATCATCATGAGGATAAAATATCTCATGAAACCCAAATTCTTTTTTAGTTTTCAATTAGAATCAATATATTTACACATTGATACATATGAAAGATGCGTCATTTTGAGCAGTCCATCCATAAGACATTATCGACACCACTCTATTATATTTTGTAATCTCTTGCATTTTTTTTTTGTTATTTTTACGTTATTTTATAAAATAATTTTGACAAGTCGATAAAGAAATCCTGCGATATCATGATTGATTATATTTTTGGGCAAGATATGTTTATTTATGACCTTGCATAAATTTTAATAAAAAACTCATAAATGAATCGTGTTGTGCCAACATGGCCATGTCATCGTGCCATGCCCGACACAACACTGAAACCAGACTAGCAGCTCAGCAGAGCACGATTGACCCAAAAAGTGTAGGGTCATGACTGAACTTATTTGGGTCGTGCTAATTCAGGCTAGTTTGTGTCAATTGTGTCGGGAGCCATTTTCTTCTCTTAGAAAACTAGTTCGGGCATAAAGGTCATTGCGAAAAAATGCAGTGGGTATGGTAGGAGAGTCATGTCTGCCCAATTATGAACGGCCACGTAGGTAATATCCAACTTAAGTTAATGATTTTTTTTAAACAACCATTTTGGAGGGCAGCAAGCATGACTTGGCCCAAGACTCGATCGTAGTTGGTCTCAGGTCACCGGATCAGTGGACCTTGCCACCATGCTAGGCACGCAGATCATGCCTAGCCCGGTATGAGGCACAGCTCGCACCAGCACTGCATGAGCCATGCCAATAGGCCAACATGGTCTAGGATCAGGCATGATTCTAGATCATGCCATACCCAAAAAGGCACGGCTGGATTGTGTTGTGCCACGGGTCATGCCAAAGCCACCTAATCCAGTTGACACCTCTAATTTACCAAGTCATTATGGTAAACCCCGCTCAGCCACCCGAGTCAGGCAGCATGACCTAAGAACAGTCTATCACCTGGGCTATGTTGCATGCCTATTTGTCCACCTCTAGCCTCTCTTTACTAAGTTATTATGTACATGGGTCGTACTCATAATGACAAGATTAGCTAGCTGCCAACCCCGCACACACCTTGGAACACAACTTGCACGCAAGATCCACGGCCACCGGCCACCTAGTTAAGTTGGGTGGGTGAGGCCAACCCCAAGTCATATTTAGTACCTGTAGTTGTCATTAGCTGGTAGATTATGATTCGACAAAAATTATTTAAAAATAAAAAATAATCAAAAGGGAACAACTTAAATATTAAAGTTACTTATTTGAATTTTAATTGGATGATCAATAAAAAAATTGAAATAAAATCAAAATTTTTTTTTTTAAAATCACATAACTAGGACTAATTTTAGGTAAAATTATGTTGATACCCAAAAATGAACTATATATATTTTAATCTTGATTTTTTAAAATATAAATATAAAAATACCATACATCAAAAAACATTTATGAGTTTATCCTATTCTATGTTTAATTACGAAAATACCCTAAAACACATTATACATTTATTACGGATGTTTTTCATAATTAAATTTAAAGAGAACCACTATAAATTTTTTTATTGAGACAGTAAAATAAAATTTTAGTTTAATTTTAAATATTTATCCTCTAAAAAAGAAAAATGAGAAATTTTCATGCTTTAAAATTAAAGAATAAAAATAAAAAGAGATTTCGACAGTTGCATAAATTCAACGTCACGTGTGGCAAGTGGTAACTACTAAACTAGCCAAGTTCCAGCTCAATTTGAAACGACGATGCTGATGATCAAACAAATAAGTTTCATGGAGTGCACCAATTGTGCCGCATGTTAATAGAAAAATAACTCAGCCTCAGCCAGGAATTCTTATCGCGCCCCTATCGTTCCTAAATTTTCTTGGCAGATAAGAAATCGGATCATCAGCACGAACATGATGATCTCTAGAGTTTCTACTTCGACGTTGAGAAATAAAACTGTTGTTGGGATGGTAAATTTGCTCCGATGGATTAAAGTTTGGATTTCTGCAAGAACGCCGTGCCCAACAGCCAAGATCATCATCGTTCTCCACTCTAGACCTCGCCGGATTAAATGATCGACGGGAATGCTCAGACTCAGCACTGCAAAACCTGCGCGACTCAAATCTTTGATCTGATCTTCCAATGGAAGAAGATCTGGAATGCGACTGGTTTTTCAAACGAAACGAGTAGGCGCCGTCTTCCCTGCTGCCCAGCCATCTAGGCGTGGATTTAAATCCTCTAAAACACGGATTAGGGGAATCCAGGGAGTGGCTTCTGGATCTAGGCCGAGAATTTGTGCGAGAAATGTATGGATAATGGTCTCGTCTTTCAGCAGGAGAGAAGCTCCTCTCTCGCTTGGAGAAAAAACGGAAATTATTCATTGCAGAAGAAAAACAGCCATTAGACCTCGGGCGATAGCTTGGAGAAGAGTTCCTGCGTTGCTTCGTTTCTGCAGGAAAACAGTACCTTCCGTACGGGACACGATCATCTCCTCCTCTATGACTTCTGTTTGGAAGGCGAGCATGTCTTCTTCCCAGAGATTCATCATATCGAGACTCCAATTTGGACACAACTCTGCAATTGTTCATGGCCCTGTCCTTTCTAATTGAAACCACGCGAGATCTTCTGTCTTTCCCCCAAGTTTGATCTTCTTCATCACCCAGCCGATTCTCCCCATCACACAGCACATCATCGCCATTCTCAACCTCGCTGCCTGCATCTTGGCATTTTGATGAACTCCTGCATGGCTGGATGATGTCTGGCAAATGGGTGTCTACAGTTTCTTCATATCCACGATCTAAACTGGCGTTTGCTGGATCATATTCAAGGTCCACACAATCATAATCTTCCCATGTGTGTCGGATTGATTCTCTGAATTCTCCATCTTCGTATTGTGAATCATAATCAACCTCAGATCTGCTTGTTTTTGGATGTTCATGATCATCATCAGAAGCCACAGAATCTAAATCATTGGGATCCACCCCTAAACTCACATGATCAATGCTCTTATAATCCTCAGAGTTGTCATGGATTATTGTTTGGGCTATGATTTCATCTGCAACCAATTTTCCAGCATCCGAAGATGCAGAAATTTTCTCAATTTCACCAGAAGCTTCATTTATCTTCGCCAACTCTTCATCTTTCAACCCAGATAAGAAGACTTCGTTAGGGAGATCAGATTGCATCTGCGAACTTGCATGGAGGTTATTTTCAATGGGGTGTTGCCACGCATCCATTGGAGAATTCAAGTCCCAGTGCAAACGGCCAAATATTGAAGATGATGGCTGAGATCTCGCCGTTTCATAAGCATGCATCTCCGACAAATTATTTTCGACTGGATCATGGAATTTTGGAGAATAAGCAGTCCGGTCTGCAGGAAGGATTTCTGAGCACTGGTGAGGGAGGGGAACAGAATCCATGTTCAGAGCTCCCATAGACATGGAGTTCGCCAAGGTGCGTTTCAAGACGTCCAGATCTTCCACAGCACATTCATCAACCTCGCCAAAACTACCACACGCAGCTGCCGCAAGGATCTTGATTCCAGAGAATTCATCAATTTCACTTGGATGTTCGTGTTTTCCGTCGAGAGCTGGGTGCACATTCTTTTCCAGATTGATGTGATCATGTGCTTCACGTTTGTTGTGGAAAATCTTTTCAGAGCTCCGAGGAGACGATGGAAACATAGATCTCCTTTTCTTTATCGGTAAATGTTCCGCCATATCAAGAAAACAGTGACCAAGAACACTTATCCCAAGCTTCTCAGATTCAGAGAGAGGGGAATCAACTGGGCCATGAACATGTTCGCCACAAACTTTTAAGCGGGGAGAAACCGAGTTCCGTGATCGCCTCAACAAACTCCTATTTCCTTTCGCAACCTTCTTCCATGTAAAATTTAAATTTACAAAGCCGCACGCCTCAAAATCAAAGGCTTCGATCATGCCAGCAAACACAGCACCCTCTTCGAGTATAAAATCTGTTCCACCAACTGTACTTCTTGCATAGCATAAACACTAATTAGCTTATTCCTGGTATAATCAAGGCCATGATCTCTGCCAAATCAACAAGGAAATCGTGAAAAGCAATCAAAACCTAGCGGAATATGCGCAACGATTCTTTGCACGAAACAGATCGGAAGACTAATCAAAGTGAGAGGAAGAAGAATCCAGGCGGCGACAAAACCGATAAGCATCCAAGAAGAGAATAGATGTAGAAAGTCCGACAGCTTTCCCAGAAATCAAAAGCAAAACAAAACGAGATCAGCACCACAAATACAACTGGCAAGCATCCACCGACCAAAAAGAAGAAATTAGAACCAAACACACGATTTGGTAATGACGCGGGGCACCGATTCGCTTTGCGTCTCGCCCAACGTGACCAGGTGCAAGGGAGCCAGATCAAGATGAAGGATCTAGGGTTTCAAATTCTTGATTTCCAAACAGAAACGCGCACAGGTCAAGAATCAGACTTCTCGCTTCTCCCTCACACATGCTAGCTTATGAAAGTAAGTTACACCAAATCGATACACTTCGGTCGGCAATATCGTGACGGGGTGGGGGGGTAGAAAACAGCCATCCAGACCTTGAGGATGCCGATGCGCCCCACTATTTATCTTCAACTTCCGCATTTCATTTCATGACGTTAGAATTTATGCCATCTCGAATTTTCACTATTCCGCCCTAAACCATGGATTTTTCGAGCATCTGTGACGATAATACCCTTAGCGGGGAGAAAACCCCAGGATGAAAAAGTCAAACCAGTGGCTGAGATGCAGGGAATCGCATTCCGATTAAACGAGATGCGGTCCATGATTGACGACGACATTTACGAAAATTGAAATCATCCAAAACAGAAAATTATTAATTCATACATTATTTTTGAACTAAAAATTGGAAAAATTATAAAATAGGGTGATTTTTGTGGAGTTTGGTAAGAAAATAATTTTTTTTTTTTTAAAAAAAATCTTACATATAATGATAGTTTTAAAAAATATTACTAAACTATTACATCTGGTAATGATGTGGTAATAGTCGTAGTTATAAACGGCGGTCATTGTCATACTGTTGAATTTTAAAAATTAGATACTAACGTTGTGAACATCAACTATTGAATATTAAAATTTTTCAAATTTCCGGCATTGGAAACGACGACTATTTAATTAAACAAATGACTGACATTCACAACGGCGGACTCTGATTTTTAAAATTTTTCAAATGCCAGCATTGGGAACGACGACTATTTAATTAAACCAACGGCCATCATCGTTCACAATGCTGGCTATTAAAAGATCTCTTCCTCTATTTTTCTGTTCTCCATTTTCTCCTAACCCCTCGTGTTTTTTCATCAATTTGTTCCACCAGAGCGTCCTCTCCATCAGACCATGCAGCTGCAAAAAATTAAGCATTTACATAATATATATAAATCTTCATCAGTGTTCTAAGCATCCACATCTCAAGTACTTAAAATTAAATTACAGGATACATAGATTTTGTTGCGTCCAACTGAAAAAATTAAAAAATAAATTAAAACTACATCTCAAGCGAACACACACCCCCTGAGTTCTATTCATCCAACAAATACATAAGCTTGCTAAACTTCAAATTATATCTACAATGCATAACTAATAATCTTTTCCCATGTCCCAAAAAAAAAGTTGCAAGTGTCTCCAGCCTTTTTTTGTGCATAGTCTACAATAAGTGCTCTCGCAATTTAATCCTATGTATAAACAATCTCTCTGGAAGATATTAGTTGTGGGAGGCATCGTAGCTCAAACTTGATTTCACTTTGGCAACAAAATCTGTATCATCCTTTCTATTTTAATCAAAACACACAAAACATCGCGTGCAACAAAAAATATATAAGCATATTTATTAAAAAGATTTGAAGAAGATAAATTTAACATACACTCGAATTCAGCAGGAATCGTGTTTAAGATGATCGAGAACATATTAGATAATCGGAAGGAATAAGCACTTTCATAAGAATTGTGCCAATGTTGGGGTATGGAATGTGATGTGTCAATGTGGAGGTAGAGAAGGTGATATGTCAATGCGAGTGGGTATGGAAGGTGATATGTAGGTGTGTCAGGGTATAAACATCTCGGGTGAGGGGTAAGAAGTAGGCATAGTCGGCTCAAGTGTACTAAGACCGCTCTCACTGTCTGGACCATACCTGACCCACCATCTCGAGCACGTCCTCGGTGATAAACTCATGCACTCCCTCTCCTTCTACCTCGAACGGGCTGCATATGTGATGGTTTTGATGACACTTAAGGTCAAATAAATGGCTCATGTGATGTCGAAGCCTCCTTAGCGTACCCAGCGATAGGATGATCTTCACAGATTTGGTGTAACACCGAACGGGCAATATGATGGATGGCAAATAAAGCACCAGAGGTATCAACACGAGAGCAAATGACTATGTCTGTCATAGCGGTAATCTGAGTGAACAAATAAAGAATTATAATTACATAATCTAATAATTAAAAACTATGTAAAATATTTTAGAAACACATTATTCTAACTTACCAAAAGATCCATATTACTGGCTGTAGTATGGAACCTCATATCATTCCATTGAAGTCGTGGTGTCATAATATGTCATGTAATATGACGATACCACTGTATGTATGGATAATAAAAGTCCATTAAACCCACCATAGGGGGTGAAGTGATAATCCTAGCCGCTTCCGTCTCCCATAATGCTATGTATGGTACATGATACTTCACCCAATCACGTTGGTGTCATCCACGTGTATCCACTACATACAACTGTTGCTCATAAGAACAAGCTGGAGGTATCTTTTGATCCATCCCAAACTGGCGTAGGACTCTCTCTGGACTATGCCACTCGACAATCTCGAAACAAATGAGCAGTGACATCATCTGCCATATCTCCTGATTAGCTGAGCAGATATATGGGAGCTTATTAAGTAACTCTCCCATGTATGGCTGTCATGAGACTTACAAGTGAACACTTAATATCAATAAATTTTACAATAATATGAATATAATTAATATAGAACCATATAATTTTACATAAACATTACCTGATCAAGAGTCAGTGCATCTACCTGATCAAGAGTCAGTGCATCTACCTGATCTCAATATAGGACGAGTACACCCGATAGGTTATGCACCCATGTCAAAGGTACTCTCCACTCACACCCGAGTGTAAGAGCTAGCTCTACCTCTAGCTCAGCCAGAGATTGAGCTGGTAATCCATCGTGGATAGCCTTAGGTAGGTCACCATCCTCGAAATCAACATCGGCATCGTGTAAGGCATGAGCGGGTGGTGGTGCTATATCTGTGTGTAGTTGGTCAAAATTGGGTCGCCCGATGTGAAGTCTCTCTCAAGACCATAGCTGAATACAAAATAATGAGAAAGTAGGTCAAAATATTGCAATTTTTATATTGCATTGGGAAAACTATGATAATTCATCCATACATAACAAGACATATTCCTAGTTATTACATACATGTATGAGTGTAATACAACCGCGAATATCATGGCTATGATCCAAGCTGGCTAGGCATAACTCGCGGTATGTATGTGCTAGTACTACACCACATCAACTATGTATCATAGTATCCATCAAATCTCGCAGTAGCAGGAGAAAGCACATGGGAACATGTACACCATTCTTGTCTGCAAACAAGAAAGATCTGATAAGTGCTAAGATGAACCCACACGCATAAAGCTCTAATATGACCTCATATGCATCAGGTGGCAGGATGGATAACTGGATACATAACCAATGCAAAAGGATAGTGGCTCCTCTGATAGCATCGATGGGTGGGATGACAAAGAGCAACTCCACGCACAACATCGCCACATCGAACACACATGTGCCAGTGACTGCTGGGCCATGGATACAAAGGCCAAGGAGGATGGTGACATCCTGTAAGGTAATCGTCATCTATTCTACTGGCACATGAAACGTGTGTATCTCGGGCCACCATCTCTCGACGAGTGAGGTGATAAGTGGCCAATCGATCATAATGTGGCTCAAATGGTATACCATAAAATCTAGCCCTAATCACGTATGACTAAATCTCAATATTCATCCTCCACATAGTCATGAAGGCTTTCATCTGCTATTGAGGGCGGAGGTTCTCCTGAAGCTGTAAGCAACTAAACAACCAAATTTAAAAGTGATTATGTATGAATTACATGTTAAAACTACTAATAGTAATTGCTAATTAACAAATTACGTACCTGCTCTGTATCTACTAAGTATGATCAATGTCTGTCTTACAATACCAAGACAGATGTATCTGATGGGTCTACATCATGAAGCCCCCTAGTCATGTCTATAAGATGTAACAAATCTAGAATAATTGTCAAACATGGCTGTCAATATTAATCACAATGATAATTTATAATACATACATACAATAAGCAAGTTTCATTCAATAGAATAAGTATACAAGACAACTACCAAATATTTGGGGCTTCATTTACAAGAAATAAACACTAGTACATAAGTCTTATACAAAACAACAACAACAAAAGTGAGGCCTCATTTACAAACAAACATCTAAACTTTATTTATATTCTTACAAGAAAACATATTGTGACCCTCTTGTTTGCACAACCCACATTTTATCTTGGTTTTCCACTCTCTAATGTCTATTTTATTATGCAAATATGTTGATTTAGGATGGTCATTGACTTGTCATTTTATTGACCTAGGAGCTACGATCATTGGAACATCATAAAGAGATCACTCGTCATAATTGAATATGAGATAAAACAAGCTTGTCCAAGTATCATAGAAGGACTGCGTAGTGTAATAGCCTTGAACAAATAACAAAAATCAACGCTTTGATGCTGACATGCTGCTATGATATTACTGCATTGAATTCCATATATCAGTGTCTTACCACATGTGCATTTCTTATCATTTAAGTTGAGTTAATGAATGCGACCACTTCTAGACCTTACGTAAAATATGCCTTGCATGTGATCATAAAGAACAATTTCTATTAATTTAGCTTTAACCACACGACCTTGAAACTAAGTATCATCATATGATGTGAACTACTAATCGGATGCCAATCTATCAGCACCTTGTTCCCTTCTTGTAACAAATTAACTGTTAAGGTAGAAAAATATCAATTGAACTAATGCAGAGATTGGTAAGCTATGAGCCCCTTTAAGAACACTATTAAATACCTCTGACCTCCATCATGTGAAAGTACCCATAATGAAAGAGGGATCGCCTCTAACCATTGTCATGCTTCAAGATTAATTCTTCTAATTGTAGCCATATGCTTATTCATCTTCCGTGGTATTGGCGTAATAGCTGCTCTGCAAACCAAATTCTTCAACAGTTTATCTTTGAAGCGGGTCATAAAATTGCTTGCAAGATGACGCATGCAGATCCTGTGATAGGAATATGGTACATATCAATCAAGATGAAGGTCACTAATAGGTCCCATTATACTTGGATGTCTGTCAGATATAACACAAATCCCCGTCCATTGAGTTACTTTATTTCTGATACATGCCAAGAACTATCCCCAACTATCAATATTCTCACCTTCTGTAATAGCAAATGCCAATGGGAATAACTACTTATTTTCGTCACATCTTATAGTAATCAACAATATCCCTTTATACTTCCTATACAAATGTGTACCATCAATACTTAGTACATGATGATAATTTGTGAACCCTTAAATAGATGACTTGAATGACCAGAACACACGTTGAAATATCTCATTATTTGGCGCACTATGAGAGATAGTTTTCCAAATAACAATACATCCAGGATTGGTTTGTTATATGGACAAGAAAAAACATGATAGATCTATATATTATTGGGAAAAATCACCAAATAAGTGTCTAAATGCCTTATACTTCCCATACAATGCTTTTTTTATATGAAATTTTATATCCCCATTTCTCCATCATGATTGCTTGAATAGAAGCAGGGGATAATATAAATTGTATCTTAATTATTGATTCTATATGAGCAGTAACCAACTTTAAGTCCAGTTGATGATGATCTCGATTCAAACACGGATTTATACAAGTATGTGGTCCTTTATATTTGTTGATCACAAATAAATTCGTATCTTTCACAACCATGACATGCAACTTTCATTGACATTAAAATTCTTCGGCCTTCTTACATTTTAAAGCAAATATTTTTTTTGAGGAGACAACTATAACAAACTCTTGGTGTGCTCTAATTGAGTAAATCTTTGCTGCCTCTTACAATTCAGATTTTAAATTTAAAATTTGCCCAACTACAAATTTACCACTCATATAACTGGTTGTTTCTTACCTCAATGGAGTCCAACCACTTAAAATAGTTATATCTATATTTTCAACATGTTTAAAACAATGTGTTAATGATAAGTGAAATTGAATAAGAGCCAACTATCAGGTTTGTAATTATCATCTGTGATATTCGATACATCTCAAGATAATACATGCGTAGAGACAAATATCTCTTGCTCGTTCTCCAAAACATTATTTATAGTTTGGAATGATGAAACATGTCCATCAGCTCGAACATGTAAGTCATCATCATATTCAGCATCAACATCTTCATCAGATTCATTATTACATTATTCATAAGCATAAGCATCATCATCTCTATATGCTCTAGTATCATGTACTAGACCACTACTTGGCCCACAACCATAGTCAATTTCTATAACATTCTCAATTTCTGCAACACTAATAGATTGAATCGCTTGTCGATGTATTTGAACAACCTCAACAAACAATTCAAATTTTTCAATAACAGTTGTGTTAACCATGTTCAACATTTGGTGCACAAAATTGTCATTCCATATTTTTAAGATGTTAGATCCTATTTCCACTTTTTAGAGAATACTTATACTTGATGACTAAGTTGAACTTCTATTTGTCAATAGGTATGCTTGAAAATATAATATCACCTAATTGTTCAAATATGCAGTCAACCAATATTTCCAAAGGCATAATCGAAGCTTTGTTTCCATCATATTTCACATCATTATGGGTCCTCACTATATGTCCATTGTAATAACACATTATAGGAATAGAGGAAATAGACATAATCGACCTGTTTCAAAATAAGTAAAAATAAATAAATAATATGAGAGATGATTATCGAATTGGCTCTTTTTTACAGAATTATTTCTAGAATGATATATAATTCTATACAAATTGCTCAGCCAAATTTCTCCATTTTAACAAAATTACATGCTCAAATGGAATAAATGATACAAATAGAAAGTACTATAAATAACTATAAGATATAACATTCTTTATCTAAAATAATGTAGATATATATAAGTATAAGAATGACCCAAATATTAGTGTGTCTACATCATAATAAGCATTTATAGTTAACTAGAATTGTAGATACAAATAGAAGCACCATACTTGTAGAAAAAAATTTCTAGATATTAATTAGAGTTTTCATCGAGTACCTCAAAAGGTAGAAATATATTCAAATGCATTAGAGAAACCTCTATATTTTACGAATCACATAGGTTTTTTGAAAGATTTATTTTTATTCAATATGCATAGAAACCTACTTGGGATGTGTTTTATAACTCTTGGGATCTATATAAAAAGTGAGTACCATATTGAAAATTTTATAATTAAAAAATTAATTATTATTTAAATTTTATTTGAAAGAAAATTTTCAATTGTGAGTTTTTTTAATTAAAATATAAATATTCTTTTTTAAAGTTTATATAGCCTTGATATATCTATGTATAAATTATGGAAAACCTTTTGATAAAATTTATTTTTATTATAAAAGGACAATAAACATTCACCAAGGTGTTGCATACTAGATAAAAAATATTAGAATATAATTAATAATGTTATGTCAATTCAAGATTTAGGTTCAACATTCTTATGAGTATTGGTCTATTTTTGTTCTGTAAAATATTATTAGTTATACAAAGAATTTTTAAAATGTAATTTGATTAAGTAATTGTATAAATAAGGATTTATATTTGAATAATAATGGCAATACATGTTTATTTAGGTAACAATGTGAGGAGATAGAAAAACCTTTTTAAAAGTAATATATTAAAATTCTTTCTAAGTTCAAATTTTAATATGGCCAAAAAATATATATTTTTTTGTTTAATAAAAATTTGTATAAATAAGGTCTTGCAAGCATTTCATTTGTCATAAATTATCTTTTATATTAATGTCCTATTTTTATATGCAAGGACAAGTCATCAAAAGTTTAAAATATTATCTTGTATAATTATTTTATGAAGCTTTCATAATTATTTTTGATAAGGTTTGCTATCAAATAAGCAATGAAAATGTAATGAAATAACATTTATAATGTTATTTCATTACGAACATGTTAGCATAACTATATTAGATAAATAAAACCACATGAATAACTTATGCTGATAACTTTAAAAACTGTAGCAAGAACAAAACCCATAAAACCAATCAGTAATACTAGATCCTTGTTATATGTTAAAATATGTGAAATCCTAAATTAAACCCTAACGCCCCTAAATCTGATCGCAAGAAAATAAGATAGATAACAAATCTAGGAATGAGAGCTATTGAATACTTGTGCAATGCAGTCTTGTCGCCGTCGAGGTGGGGTCTGGTGGAGAAGGGCCGTGGGGTCTGGTGGAGAGGAGGAGGCTACAAGTAAATAAAATGGCTGAAAAAATCAGGGGGTTAGGTGTAAATGGAGAAGAGAAAAATGGGGGAAGGGAGAAGAAGATCGATTAGGAATATATCATTCAATAGCCGGCGTTGAGAATGACGTCCATTGGTTTAATTAAATAGTCATTATTCCCAATGCCGGCATTTGAAAATTTTAAAAATCAGAGGACGACGTTTACAATGCCGAACTCTGCTTTTTAAAATTCAACAGCATGGCAATGTCTGCCGTTCATAATGACAACCATTGCTACGCTGTTTCCAGACGCACTAGTTTGGTAATATTTTTCAAACTATTATTATATTATATATATATATATTTTTTTAATGCATTATTTCCGTACAAAACTCAATTTTGTGTTTATAATTACTTGGAACGGCGACTGTAAAAAATAATTCTTCTAATATGTTAATTGTAAATAAAAATATGTATATTTTGATCTTGTTTTTTGTGAAAATTTAAAAATGCATTAAATATATTAAAAAAAATTATGTGTTTAAAACATTAAAAAAAGTTTAACATATATATGTTTACAAAAAGTTATATAGTTACATAAATAATTATATGTTTAAAATGTTAAATAAAGAAACACACACGCGTGCGTACACACACACATACACACATATGCTTATATAGTTACATGTAGTTTACAAATATATATGGCAAGCTATATACATAAAAACTATATATATGTAGTCATAACACACACACACACACTTATAGTTTAAAACTATATACATAAAAATTGTATACATTAAAATTATATAGATATTTATATGCATATAATATATATATATATATATCACATATAGTTTAGCCTTACATACACATAATTTTAACAAAATTTTTCAAATCATTATATATATATATCATTACAACAAAAAACCCAATTAGAAATGATTAATTCCATATCTAAAATTAAGAAAAAAATTGAAATGGAATAGAAACAGAA
The DNA here is from genome assembly GCA_029783825.1 of Sapria himalayana. Classification (NCBI taxonomy): domain Eukaryota; kingdom Viridiplantae; phylum Streptophyta; class Magnoliopsida; order Malpighiales; family Rafflesiaceae; genus Sapria; species Sapria himalayana. The sequence continues at coordinate 875,884 of JAREIK010004892.1, forward strand.
ATGATATATTATGAAAAGATTAGAAATGAAACAAAAAATCTGTCGCTAATTAGTAATGGATTGTTATATATTTTTTTAAATTTTGTCGCTAATTGTGACACGTTGTGGTGAGTAGATACGCTTACGTGATATTTAACAATGGGAACTTATGTATCTATATTGAAATGGAATACTCATCCTTTCTATATTTAGTGATGATAATAATTTTCATCGCTAAATGTAAAATATTTTTCCTATTAGTCACTATTTGATTTTTAAAAAATTAGTGATGGAATAATATTTTGTTGCTAATTTAAAAATGGTATAAAGTTCAATCACTAAATTATGATAATTATTTTATTGAAGAATATTTTGAAATTTTGAAAAAAAGTAGGTGTTTGAGAGTTTTTAATTTCAATTCCGAGTTCTTATGATTTATTTTAGGAATGTCTTTACTATAATTATTGATCATCATACAAATCATTCATAATTGAGGTATCAAATTTATTTTTCAAATTAACCCTAAAGTATTGTATTCGGGAATTACATTTTTTGTGCAGTTTGTTGTTACCTATTATTTTTTTTCATATTTTACATCACTATTGGATTCTTCCTTCTTGTTTTGTTTAATTAATATCAATCTAATTAATACATTATATATTTTATATTTTTTTCAAATACTAGTATTTGTTAAATTTTTTTGTTGCCTAATTGAGGTAAGAAATTTTTATATGTTTTATTATTTACCTTTAGTTTTGACTTTGCTAATTAATTTGGACTTTATTTGATTACTAGGATTAGTTGAAATATAATAATTTATAAAAGAACAACTTATACTAATAGTATAACTTTAACAATGAATGATTTATAAAAATTTAAACAAATACTAAAAGTTTAAATGTAATAACAATGAACAACATAACAATACCCCGAAGGCATGCAATAGAAAGGTTGAAATGTAACAAAAAATTGAACAACTAAAAAAATTAGAAACTCATTTCAAAATTTATAGAATTGTCTGATCTACACTTCAAAAAAGGTGCAATAAAATAAATAATATCTCTTATTGTTTAATATTTTAAAAAAATTATATTATATGTCATAGCTGATAGATGACTATTTATATTATATGCTTCATATAGATTAGTAAATATTCCTATAATTTATTAATATTCTTCATCGATAGTTGAATTTTTTTGTCCTTTTTTCATTAACAAATTTAGATGCATTGACATTGTGAATTTTTTTAGGATTTCTATTATATAGAACTTTTTTGTCTAATTAGTTAGTACAAATTATTAATTTAAAAATCAAAAAATATGCCATTGTAATTTTTTTTACTTAATTAATATAATATCATCCAATATTAATAAATATCAATTAATTAGTTTTATGTATATGATAAAATTATAATTTATGACTTTTGATAAATATCTAACAGATTAAAGTAACCCAACCTTATTTCATTTTTACTCAAGAATTATCTAATAATGATGTTACTATAACTTTTTTATTAGATTTATATAATATCATAAATATATTACTATAACTTTATTACAAATCAATCTATATCTATATTATTATAACTCAAAAATAGTGTTATGTGTTATAGGAATGAAAAATATTATATGACCTGATCGTCAATTGATGAATATATGATTGAAAGATGAGTTATTGACTAATGAGTTTGTTGAGAGGATTGATGAGTTTATTAGCGTTGCTAAAAAAACAATCTAAATTTACAGATGAAATAAAAATAAGATGATCATGTAATGCCCGTAAAAGTTAAAATTTAGAGTTTCTAAGATGTGAACACAATGCGATATCATCTTGTAAAAAATAGATTTGTTAGAATCTATTATGTTTGATATAAACATAGAGAATTAGTTGTACCACAAATAACTAAGTATTATATAAATAGAAGTATTGATTCAAATATTGTAATGAAATATGTCAATTCCAAATGATGCATGTGAAACAAAAATAAAAGAATATTATGTGTCCTTCATTAAAACCAGATATCACTGATAATATCTTAATATCATCAGCAAAACAATTTTATGAAATATTGAAAGCTTCAGAAAAAGAGATTTGGCTAGGTAATCTATATGGCCACTCAAAGTTATCTATGATGGCCAGACTTTTGAATTTAAAGATAAAATATCAATTTTCAGAAAGGTATTTTGATGAAATAAACTAGCTGTTATCTGAATTTTTACCAAAGAATAATATCATAATTGATAGCTTTATAGCATAAAGAAAGTTAATAGAAGGTTTGGGTTTGCCTGTGAAAAAAATACATTGTTACATTAATGATTACAGGATATATCAAGGCATAGATAGTGAAGTAATTGCATGTAATTTTTGTAACTATCCTCGGTACAAAAGAAATATTACATGTAAAAGGCAGAAAACAAATATTCCTCATAAGAAGATGTATTATTAGTCATTAACTCTTCATTTTTAAAGATTATTTATATCTGAAGCCACTACTAAAGACATGAGTTGGCACAAAAAACATATTATCAAAGATGGCAATGATACGATATCGTTCAGATTCTACTTCTTGGAAATATTTTGATGATAGTCATCCATCTTTTACAATTGAAAGTCAAAATATTAGATTAAGGCTATGCACCAATAGATTTTAGCCATTTGGACAAATATGGCAACAATACTCTTCATGGCTAATTATTATTATACCTTATAATTTACCACTATGGATGTGTATGAAAGATGAGTATATATATTTTTTGTGTTATTATGCCCAATCCAAGAAACCCAAAAGACAAATTGGATATTTTTCTGTAGCCCCTAATTGCATAGCTCAAAAAATTGTAGGGGGATAGTGTCGAAACATATGATATATCTAGAAAGTAGAACTTCAAAATATGAGCAGTACTTATGTGGACTATACGTGACTTTCATAGATATTCAATATAATTAGGATGAAGTACAGTAAGAAAATTAGCTTGTCCTTATAACATGGAGGACTTGAATGCATTTTATCCGAGCAATTAAAAAGCCCATAAAGTTGTAAAATGTGCACTACCTTTGAGGTCAGGTGCAAAAATATTAGATATAATTGAAAGATAAAAATTCAAAAATGTTATAGATATTAATGAATATTATATTAATGCACAAATTTTGATGAATTATCACTATGATTGGAAGAAAAGAAGTATCTTTTGAGATTTATTTTATTGGAAAACCAACCTAATTAGGCATAACTTAGATATGATGCACTTTGAGAAAAGATTTTTTGATAATATTTTTAATACTATCATGAATGTGGAATCAAAAATAAAAGACAATGAAAAATCAAGATAGGATTTGAAAAAGTTCTATTCATGTCCAAAGTTGCATAGGGATGAATCAATTAATAAATTCTTTAAGGCTTGTTATAGTCTTGACAAGAATGCAAAGAAAGTTTTGGACAAATGACTGATGGAGCTCTAGTTCCCTAATGGATATGCATCTAACATGAGAAGATATGTTAACATAGAGAAGTATAAATTATTTGGGATGAAAAGTCATGATTATTATATGTTCATGCAGAGACTAATACCCTTAATATTCCATTAATTACTTCCACAAAATGTTTGGGAAGCATTAACTAAAATAAGCATTTTTTTTAAATCTCACTTATAATTTCATAACAAAGGAAGAAATGGAGCAATTACAAAATGATATCCTCATAATTATATATTGACTTGAGTGTATTATTCTACCTAGCTTCTTCAACTCCATGAAACATCTTTTGGTCCACTTGCATTATGAATCCATAATAGTAGGCATTATGTAATATAGATGAATGTATCCATTTGAGAGGTTATATAATTTTTATTTGTTAATCTAAAAATTTAAATATATCCGATGAATGTTTTTTTTAATAAATATGTATTTTAGATATCTTAGAAAATTTAAAAATAATATTCAAAATAAAGCCAAAGTGGAAGGATCAATTTGCAATGCATACTTGGTTGAAGAGGCTTTGGCATTTTGTGCGCACTACTTTTGGCAATAATTATATAATCTGCATAACAAATTTTCACCAAATAATATTTATGATATGGGGGATGAATAAAAAAAATGATATGATTTCTATTTTTATACATGCGGGTTAATCATATAGTAGAGCAACATTAAATTATTTTTTGGATGACCAAAAGTATCATGCTACTCATACATATATCTTGTTAAACTACTAAGAAGTTACACCTTATATTGAGTAATATTTCTAATTTTATATTCTCAATTTTTGACATGGTATGTGATATATCTTTTAAATAATTTAATATACTTTCAGTGTTATTTTTGAAGATTTTATGCTAAGGAATTAAGGCAAAGAGAACACATATTGATGATATATCAATTGATGCAAAGCTTGAAAAGAATATCATAATTTAATTTAAAAAATTTGTCAATAACTAACTTATCATTCTTGGTTCTAAAAAGTTATGTGCAACATTATATAAGTTTTTTTTATCTTTTATCATTTCATAGGTGTAATTTCTATCATCAAATATATGTAATAGATAAATGAAAGATCTTGCAAAAAGACCAATATGAAATTTACAGACGTATCCCATACATTATATAAATAGGCACAAATATTACACATTGCAACATAGTTCAAATAGAGTTGCAATGAATAATGGTCTATGCATCAAGGGGTCTAACTCTACATCTATTATTGATTTTAATGGTCAACTAATTATTAGATCAAATGTGGAGTATCTTTCTCTAACAATTAAGATGACAATTTTATTTAAGTTTAAATCATTTGATCCTATTTTAAATAGGTACTATAATTAATCATCAATACAACCTCGTCGATGTGTATCATAAGAAATATTATCAAAAGTAAGAGCCATTTATTCTTGTAATACAAGCTGAATAAGTGTGTTACACCACTTATCTAACCATAAGAAGAAATCTTTATAACTAGTGGGCAATATATAAAATAAAACCTAGATCAGCTGTAGAAGTTGTTAAAAAAGATATTATTGTCACTCCATGGCATGTGCCCACATTTCAAAAGAATAATATAAAACTTCATCCAATCATTCCTATGGTGGATAATGGGCATCAAATATTATTTGGTAAAAGTGGAAACTATTTGGACATTGATAATGATCATGTTAAAAAAGATAATGAGAAGAAATTAATTGCAGAATTAGATAAAGATAAATATGTAGATGAAGATGATTTGTTAGAAATTTCTAAAGATGACTAGATATTTTTTGACTTCCATGTTATGTTATTTTGCTTATTTTGTAAATGTTACAATTTGGATAATAAATAATTTTTTTCTTTTTTGAATGTAAATGTGTTTATTATTATGTTTTGTTATTATGACATTTTCATAACATATTTTTATTGCCTCTGTATTTTTTGATGTTAGGTGTGAGAGGTAACCATTCAAGAAGCAGAGGATCTAAATATATGGGCAGGGGTAGGTAGAGGAAGTCAACCAATAGTTTGTGAAGGAGAAAATCTACATGTATTTAGTGACGATAACAATACAAATATTTCTCCGCATTCTCCTACACATATAGATGATACATTGGTAATGCAACATCGACATTAGTAAAATATTCACAATCCATAATTAGTATGGTAAGTTATGAGAAAATCTTTATTCAGCCCACAATTGATGATTATTAGTACATAGCTTTCTCAAATTTACTAAATGTATGCATTATCTTTTTCCATTATTTTTGTTTGAGAAAAAATATAATATAAAATGTGAATGAAATTATAAGTAAATAATAATACTTGAAATATGGTAATTTAAATTAATAACAAAGTATGATTTTGATACTTATCGAACATTATCATTTAGAATTAAAATAATATTTGCGGTTCAAAGTTTTGGATAATAAATATGTATATGTACATGTTAATGTAATATTATTTACAGTTTTATTTTTTTACTTCTCTTACAATCAGAAAGATATTTATGGAGAAACTAGTTGTGAATGATTATTATTTTCATGCATTTACTTGTTTTTCAATTTAGTCTAATATGATTTACTTTTAAAATAAATACATTACAATGTATTGTTGTTTTATTTAGTTTTTACAAAAAAAAATACAAATGGAATAATACTTTGGTGATCTCGATGAATGATACATGAAAACATGTGATAAGTATGAGACACAATGAACAAGCTTGGAAAATGGAGAAAAAAATATGGTAAAGATACAAAGCATAATAGTGTCCCATTTAATGTTTGGATTAAGTGTGAACCCAACTCATCCTACACAAACCTTTTTCTTGTCATACATTGAGGCAAAGAGTCATCGACATTGTTTATATAATTATTTTCACTTGAGGATGTGATCGCCACAACATGCAAGATATGAGGGTTTGAAGAAGATGATTTTATATATCATGCCTCATGTTCTTAGGTTGTCACCAACCCTATTCTAATTTTATTGACAAGAGATTAGATAATAGTTTATATAATTATCTAGCCCATTTTACTCCTTGCATACTCTTATGTCTCATATTGATCAATACACCAACACAAAAATAGTTTATATAATTAGACACATACATAACTTAATATGTATAAATGATAACATACATTGATAACACATTCTTTGGAAAGCCTAGTTTCATAATTAGGCAACTAGTATTGCTGAAACATAATTCTAAAGGTCATAGATAATCTGGATATTGGATCTTAGGATTAGGATTAGTTAGGTCTAAGATCTTCTTATCTCGGAGCTCTAGTTTAACAAATTTTAGTTATTAGGACTCTGATCATGTTGGTTTTATCTTCATTGAAACACTTTGTGAACCTCCTACAAGAAGAGTGATCCAACTTTATTGACTAGATACTCTCTCAAATAGTTAAGACACTTCTTGCAATTATAATAATATTATGTAATTCCATAATAAGGATAACGTGAAAGAAGAAATGATAGTTATTTAGAAAAGAAAAAGAACATGAAAATTTTGTTACTTGTCGTACCCCTTTATACACTACTTTATAATTGATTACTGCATCATATATCTTTTTGTATGATCCCTACCATAAGCAATTAACAATTGACCCTCTTTAATTATTGAGAATATCAATTTAGTTGGTCATTTTATTAATGGAGCAACATATTACTTGATTGTCTTTAAAAAAAAGTATTAGCCATCTACCTAAAGTGTATCCGGTTGAGCATATCCAACAAAGTATACCATGCTAATTGAGTAGCACGAGAGCATGCCCAAATATATATATTTCCATATGAGGAGGTCTGATTGAGTGTCTTTATTTGAGGCTAAATACCCTTCATTGAGACTAGTTACACTTGAGTGGAACTAAGCATCCTTATTTTGGATAAGAAACTTTTTGTGGTCTTAATGAACTTGAAAGGTACTGAGTGTTCTACCCAGATATGAATTCCCCTTAACTGTGGTTACATGCCCTTGAGTGGGTTTAAGTGCCCTTATTTTTGGTCTTCTCACCCTTAGTTAGAGTAAGATATTTTTAGGTATTTTTGAATATCCTTACCCATATAAATACTCTTAAATGTAGGGTTTTGATGAGCATGGGCATTTTTAGTGCACACGATGACATCATTTTTATATGCTCACAAGTGTTGCATGATGAATGGATTTATATGAGCATGGAAAAAAATACTCAAACTTCTTAAAATATTGTGCTTTGAGATCCTAGATTGTAGGCATTGTAGTTTCCTATGGATAATTAGGCAAATACTATATATTTATGCTCTCAATTGATCATTTATCTAACCTATATGGAAGAAACACATTCTAATATTGTGTTGCATTATTTTTTATAGAAAGATGATTTCTATGAATTTTTTAAGTTTTATTTCTTTTTATCTTTAGATTTGACGTGCAATTATTGATAAGTAAAGGATATAGGAATAAATATCAACCAACTAGCACACATTCAATGGGGGATCTAACAAATATGAGTTATCAATAAATCTTAGTTTGAACTGATCAATAAAGAAGAATTTTGATTGACTATGTCTATCAAAGAAGTTGTTAATAAAACAATTTAATTTATTTCGGAGTAGTTTGTAAAAGGGTTTTGATCATTCGTACCAACATTAGTAAATTAGTTTTTATTTTTCACTAGGATGCCACCAATTTTATTCTAGCTAAATGTATTCAAATGTTGATGAGATATAGCATACTTAACATCCTCTATTAGTTAGTTCTCATTCTAGTACATATTTTTTGATCTACACCTTAAAAGTTGGGCAAGAAAGCCAATTATCAATCTCAGGCTAATATCCCGACCTGCAAGTGATAGTCAATCTTCCTAATTTTTCAAAAAAAAAAGATGAGAATCATGTTAATGATTGTACATAGAAATACAATGTCAAAGTTAGATAACCTTTTAGATCATATTACATACTAGAGATTCTATGTATTTGTTTTAGCATCTTTGAATTTGTTTTTCTCTAATAGTTTTAACCACCATATATTGGATATAAACAAAAGTAGAAGGGGATACCTAATGATTTTCCAAAGAGATTATATTAGATCAATGAGGGAAAGAAAAGAAACATTCTCCTTTCCGAAGTTAATTTGGACACTAGTTTGTCAATCTCTCCCTTTATGTTGCCTTATAATTCTCTCACAATCTCTAGATAAAAATAATTATAGAAAAACATTTATTTTTGAAAAACATAATTTATTTTACTATAATAGAAGTTTCCTAGAGTCACATACCATGTGCATGGAACTCTGATATCTTCCTGCTTAATGGTTATTTTGAAAACAAATATGCAAGAAGTTAGTTGATGCAAAATGAATCTCATCTTAAACAAAAATTGTTAAGGGTTAAGGTCCTAAACAAGACTCTCATGATAATAAGAGAAGAAAACCATAGTCAGTATGATAATGGAAGTATTGGGACCTTCTCAACCAAACATTATGGAAAAAACTTGAGTCATTGGGCAGAATGAATAGGGACAATTTGGAGTAAATGTGGCAGAGTACCCACTTTAGTTGGATAATAGAAGTGATAGATTTGAAGAAGTATCTTTACCTTGATCAATGGTGGACATGGCTATGGATCTCACTATTACTATTTTATCTAAGGTTATGAGGTTGCTCTCCCACTAAATGCTCTTTAATTAGCTAGCTTTTGATCCTTTTAATATGTAAGAGTTGTATGCCCTACCAAAGTAGGTGGAGGTCCATTTATTCGAAAAATTATTTCATGATATACTTCCTTAATATCTTTATGTCAAATCTCATCATTAAACACTTGAGGATAGAATACTAATACATGATCATAATTTTGAAGTAATTACTATGCTTGTAAGTGTCTCAATCTAAGGAATTTTCCTAGGGTCTAGGATTTGGCTTATTAGTGTTCCTTGTCTGCAAATGGAAACTATCATTTGTAATATGGCATGCCAAGATGATGAGTTCCTTGCAAGCTTGTTGACATTAATATTTTATGGGCATATGCCACAAAAGCTATATGGAAGAATGTGGAATTAGAATAGACTTGATTTGAAGATCTTGTTGAAGCCTTTGACTTGAAAGAGAAAAAAATAGTGGAAACATGAACTATAGTTGATGAAGCTAAACTGCCTAAGTAGAAGTTAAGAGCTATCCCATCTAGGAAAGGAGCGAGTTTAGCTTACCTATGAATTGGAGGTAGCAAGAAAGGATCTTTCTAGATATAGTGTGGAAGTATAAGAGTAGACAACTGATCTTCGAGAAAACTTCAATAAGGGCTTAGAACAAATTTTGGATTGGCTGTCACATGTTTTAACAAGAAATTTAAAATGACACACTTAGGGAAATAGACAACATGTTTGATTAAAAAGAACCATCACCACCTAGGTTTTTTGTTCATCATAGACATCTTTTTTTTTTTTTTTGCAAGAGAGACATTGACAACAAATACATCATAGGCACTTAAATGAGTAAGTCCTCTTAAAGAATAATTGATATAAACACTCCAATAGAGAAGAGAACAGAGTGTTATCACGTTTTGTGTATGATATTCAATCAACTATTAACAATTCTTGAATAATTAATAAATAATTATGAATTATCCATTTATTTTGGATATTTATAGTGTTATGATATATTTATCAATAATGATTTATAAGCTTCCTTATTCAAGTCTTGTGGATTACAACTTGTCTTTTTTGCATGTGACTTAGTAGTGAGTGAGCATGAAAGAAAGTTTCTCCAACCCAATTGTTATGAAGCCAATAAGTGAAGTTTTATCTAGTAAGCTACTTGGAAGTTAGCCCAAATATGGTTCTTATATTGTTGGTTGAATGTTAGTAAGTCTTGATGTATTATTTTATCTAATTACTTATATGTGCAATTTTATTTATTCAATTGTACACTGATAAACCCCAATGTGAAGGTGTCCTATGGACCATATTAGGCCCCAATGGCATTGCTGATCCCAACACAGTAGTGGGGGATGGAATTACAACCCACTCAATTGGCTATAGGCACATGGCCAAGACTAATTGCCCCATGGCTCATGGGCCATTGGCCCTAGCCACATGGCCATGACCAAGGGTCTAAGAGCCTTAAATAACTTTCTTTATATGTTATTATTTTTTATTTTTTATGTTTACTCTCCCCCTTCCCTGTCCCAATGCATTCCATATTATCTCTTGACCCTATATATGAGTCTTGGTGCCCCGACGTCAGAGTAAATAAGACCCTCATCATAGCAATATGATTAAAGAGTTTGGCAAAGACATCTGGGGAAGCATGTCCAACATCAATGTGGATTAAACTCTCCCTAGGGTTGAGTAGTCTTTGCTCCTTTTCCAATCAAACTACCATATTATTGGTAAATGATTGTATTATATATATATATATATTGTTGTATATAATTTATTTTGATTTTCTATTTTGTATAACCGAATATGTTTCTATTTTAATATTTTCATATAAGTACAAGTAAGAAAATATTAAGAGGATGGGAATGCAACAAAAGCACAATAACGGGGGTCCCGCTAACCTGTCAGCGGACCGAAGAAAATTTTAGAGCAAAGCCTAGCCCATCTGAGTGATCCTACCCGCTTCGGTTAATTAAACCAAGAAACTGTTATATATAAATCTTCTTTTTTTATTTCTTTTTTTTTTTGGCTGTTGTAATTTTGCATGTGGATCCATTCATCTTCGTTTTCTCCTTTCTGCGTAATTTTTCTTCGTGACTGTTTCTGCTCACAATCTGTAAGACTTATTTTGGTTATAATCTATAAATGCATAAGTATTTTTCTGGTAGAAATAGTTAGTCGTGCTGGATGACTAGTGAACCAAATTATTTTCTGCTTCTTTATTGTGATTATGATTTCTATCATGGTTTGTTGAAATTGATTGTGGATATATATTTATCATTTTCTATTTGTTGTTCTCTTCTTCTGAATCTCAAAAATCACAATCGTTAGAAACGGAATTGCCTAACATATATATATATATATATATATATTCTTTTTGTTAACTTCCTTAATGTTTTAATTACTAAATTAAATTTTTATTACATTAAAGAATACATACAGGTGATATTAGTTAAATTAATAATGAATATTAAATAATTAAAAGGAACAAAGTAAAAGTTCTTTTAGTAGAAATTTAAATAAATTACATGAAAAATATAAGAATAAAAAATACATGAAAACAATCTAGCATACTCAATCTTTATTATTCACCAATATCTTGAATAATAGTTTATATGGAGATTAAGCACTTTCAAAGTATTTCAAAAATTCATCTTCTAAAGCTTGAAGTCGTATGGATTAATCTTTTTATACCATTACGCATCCTGAAACATCTAGTATCTTAGGTGCAAGAATTTTCTTCCTATCTACAATCAATCAAATTTAAAATAATAGAAAAACATGATTCCAATATTACATTAGATTCTAATAGGAGTAGTCGACTGCATGTCATTTTGGATAACATAAAAATATGTGTTCTTGAGCTTTTGTCCACATTATTAGTCATTTTTTTTATAATACGTCAAGAAATAGGTATGAGCTATTTAATATCTAATTATTTTGAAAAGTCTCATATACTGGATAGACCAACTCAACATTTTTCCTTAGCTAATTAGCGGATGAATCATTTCAAAATACTTGTAAAGTCATGATACTCAAAGAGATACTACCATATTTATTCTTATAATATTTACATAATCTTAATTTTTTCATGTTTCTTATGTTCTCATTCAAATGGTAAGTTCAAACAAATAACTAATAAATTTAGAATATTTTCTAATGTTTAAATTTAACCTTAGATCCATACAAGCAACTAAATTAATAATATTACGAATACATCCAACATAAAAAGTTTCACCCTAGTGGATCTTTTCTAATTACTCTTACAAATGAATATATGACATTTATTATTTAAAGTATTTATCAAACAAAATACTAAAAATCCCACTTAAAATTTTATATTCTCAAAGAGAAAATCATATATGATAAGTCTATTATGTGGATAGAATACTTAAAGAAAATCTAACATTTGTTTAACATCTATTATGTGAGATCATCAATATAATGACAGTATGGTTTTTAAATTATTTACTTATTAATTATTATTTTTTATTTTATAATTTTATATTATCATTGCGAGAAGTTATCCTAGGAATGTAATAATAAGAGGGTTAAATATATTTCTAAATGGAATATATAATTCTAGAATTTTATTCAAAATTCAATGACCATCACGAACTAGCTATCATTCTAGTTAATCTTTCTCTTATGAATTAAAGATAGTCATTGAAGATGAATTAGATCCATTTTTAATTATACTAAACCTTGATTTTTCTAGGATCAAATATACAATATATTAAAATTATTATTTAGCATGACTTCTAAGATGAAACATGCCACAGCTAGTTTTGTAACAATATATTTTTTATAATATTTACATAGAACTAAATATTGTATATTATCTCGAGCATTTTTCTTATTTATTATATTGAACAAATTGCATACTATAGTTCATGTCTATTAACCCTATATTTTTTGCTTATAGAGTGAGGGATAAGAGAGAGCATCAAGGTCTCTTCATCTTCAAAAATATTAAATTCATTATATGCATAAATTTATTCATTTTGTTATTTAGGTAAATAAATTTCATTTAAATTTTTAAAAGAAAAAAAATACTAGAAGATTTGATGTAGAAGGCATGAGTTATGTAAATTAAATAATAAAAAATAAATACTACAATCTTGTAATCATAATAATTTATACAATTATTATTTACTAAATATCTTAAAGCTTTAGAATAATGGAAAGTCATATATTTTATTTTAGTAAGAAAAAAAATAGAGAGGAGAGAGAGAGAGAGAGAGAGAGAGAGAGAGAGATAGATAGATAGATAGATAGATAGATAGATCTTATAAATAATTATATAATAAGAGTTAGCATAAATTATATTATAGAGATTGTAGAATAAAACTTGAAATAAGAAAAATTCAAAGTTTTTTTTTTTTTTTGCCATTAAACCTATTGAGAATTGCCATTACAACAATTGAGAAAAAAAAAATAGCTAAGCTAGTCAGGCTTGGACATGAGTTGATCTCAATCATTTTAATAAAATTGCTTATTCAACTAGGTCAAATTAGGTCATGTCATGGGTCACACTATAAAATCATGAGTTGTGAGCCTATTACCTAGCTTGGGACAAAATACTAGTGAGTAGGTGATGGCATGCCATGTTTGACTGGCATGCTAATCTAACCTATTACTAACAAATTATCTTAAAAAACTATGAGAGGAGAATGAAGCATATGAAATGTATTTTTGGAAATATGCAACATAAGTGAGCAAGAATATCCTAAACTATAATTACAATAAGACTTATCATGCTCTGGGAATTGACTTCTATTACAAATCTTATGGAAATTGATATCAACCGCATTATCAGTAAGAAAAGAGTTATAGAGATGATGTATATGCAAGCCATAAAGAAGATATATTATAAATCTCAGCCATCTTTGAGATTTTATTGAATGGCTGAACTCAATGATTGCTAAGAGAATTGAGAAGAGATAATGTAGTTAAGGAAGAAAGGATGAGACAATGAAGAGAGAGAGAGAGAGAGAGAGAGATGGAGAGAGAGAGAGAGAGAGTCATAAATTGGATTAAGTCTGAAGATAATACCACATCAAAAACCCCTTTAGCTAGGCTAAAATGATTATTGTTAAAAATTAAAAAGAAATAAAATATAAGATTTACCCTCAATTATTCAAAGTGAGGTGGAAGAAGCAAAGGATGAAATTTTTGTGGTCAATATGGAGATAATTATAGTAGAAAAGCTTGAAGAAAAAATTGAAAAAACAACCTCAATTTTTAAGAAGAAGAAGCTAGGGCAAATGAAGAAATCTTTGTCGCTTTTGTGTAAACACTTGAGGTAGAAAAGCTTGAAGTGGAAATTGAAGATATGATCTCAACTATTTAAGAATAAGATGATGAAGGAAGTGACAAAATTTTCATAGCTAATATACATAAAATTATGGTAGAAAATGAGAGCCTTCCTCAGCCTATAGAGGATAGATCCATGCATTCGTCCATACATGATCTATGCAAGATTCTACGATGTATATCTCTTAGGCCACATCATCATAGATTGGCTGCTTATTACTTGTCTCGTCGAGAAATGGTGGCCTGAGACACACACATTCCATGTCACAGTCAGAGAGAAGACAATCATGTTACAGAATGTTGCCATCATCCTTGGCCTTCGTATCGACAGACCTACTGTCATAGGGACAAGAGTGCTCGATGTAGCCGAGTTATGCGGTGAGTTGCTTGAAGTCACCCCACCTACTGATGCTCTCGGAGGATCTGATATCTCTATCTGGTGGTTATGTCAAATGTTATCAACCCCAGGACCTAATGTTGATGAGGTCGATTTGGAGTTGAGTGCACGTGGGTTCATATTAGTGCTGATGGGATCCTTCTTATTTGTAGACAATAAGAGGGTCCTTGTTCACTTGTGCTTTCTCTCACTACTCCAAGATTTGACATAGACTTCAACTTTTAGTTGTAATGATACAGTACTTGCACATACATATCAAGAGTTTTGTGGTACCAGTAATGATCGTAGATGTAGTATTAGTGGTTGTATTATGCTAATACAGATATGTAAATTTATTTTTTTATAATTTCATATACTTTCAGCTATGCAATTAGATTGCTTAATTTATGCTTATTTTATATTCATGTATGGTATTAGAAAAAGCTTCACATGGGCCAACCTGATTTTGGGGATTTAGCACCATATCCAGCACCACCATTACCGCATACCTTACATAATGATGATGTTGATGGCATCATAATTGAGGGTTTGGATGATGGATTACCAGTTGAGCATTGTGTTCAGCTGAAACCATAGCCAGATGGAATGACAAGGCTTGTCCATGCGTCATAGTATGGCTGAGTAGTGAAGTATCCTTCCACAAACAAATAAAAATCAACATAGTGATGTTGACATGCTGCTATTATATGGCTACATGGGAACCCATATATTAGTGTCTTTCCACATGTGCATTTTTTTCAATTAAGTTGAGATGATGAATTTGATCTCTCCTTGCTTTACATGAAATAACCCTTATGATTGGTCATAAAACACAATTTCTATCGAACCAACCTTACCAATATGAGCCTGGATCTATGCATCAACATATGGAGTGAATTGCTTAGAAAATGTCAATCTATTAGCACCTAGTTCACTTCTTGCAACAAAGTAACCATTGAGATGGGAGGTCAACTATACTAATGCAGTTACTTATAGGCTATGAGCTCCTTTTAGGATACTATAAAATACTTATGAAATGTTGGTTATCATTAACTTATAATATCTCTAACCTACATCAAGTGAAAGAGCCCATAACTGGAGTGGGATAGCTTCTAGTCATTGTAGTGCTTCAGAATTAATTCTTTCAAGTTAGAGCCGAGACTTTTTACAAAGTTATAGTTTTTGACATATAGAAAATTATAGAGCTACAACTACTCATACCAAAGTTGTGATAATTATTTAAAGCTACAACTTTTGGATCACTCAATATTACAGAGGATATTATTTAAGTATGATTATTTCCAAAGCTGTTACTCTTGCCCTTAAAAAAAGGCATATCAATTAATTGTATTCTCAAGCTAATTATCAATGTTGTGACATCCTAGCAGTACCACAACAGCATGATATATGAAAGAAAAGAATATTAGTACTGAAGCCACTCACATGACTAAGAATACTTTAAAAATATAAAAAGAAAATTTTGTGTCATAGTAATTTCCTAATGTCATCGCCATACCCAACACATAAAAATATTAGTCTTTGTGGTTATTTCTTAGTATTGTGCCCATATAAAACTCAAGAAAGATATTTTCCAACATTGTAGCCTCTACATAGCACTACTGCTACTATATAATAAAATTGAGTAGCCATCACCACTCTACCATCACTTCCCAGTACCATTGCCCTTTATAGATCATAAACAAATACATAGGGTTAATAGCCATTTCACATAAATATTAGTCCTAGTCATGGTAATTGCTAGTACCATGACTATATGTTATAGAAAGATCAAGAAGTAGACTTGAGTCATAATTATTTTCTAAAGTCATGATCGCAAGTGGAATAGATGAAGGTCAAAGTTATGGAATTCTTCTAAAAGTTATGACTTCTTACTTAGAGTAATGAAAGGTTGCCCAAGCAAAAACATGGAAGATAGAAAATTTTTTGAAAATCTCTCTTTCTCCTTTTCTTCTCTCTTTCACACAACAAGCAAAGTTATGATAACTACCAAACCCCATGGATAAATTTGGCACTCCCTAGGGGTTCCACAAACATGTAAGAGACATAAAATCAATGTTAATCTCTAAAGTTACATGACATGATTCTCAAACCCCTCTCTTCTGAGGATGAATTCATGAATTTGTACCAGACTAGCATGAGCATAAAGTTTGTGTAATTTGAGTTATGTGATGTGTATTGACTTATTTATTGATAAATGAATGATTTAAATTATTTTATGTTATGAATATTAATGGATAATAATTAAATATATTTTTAATTAGAGTTTCCATAATTTATAGGTTTGTAAGAGATTGTCACGGTGGATGATAACAGGTAAATCATAAGGCTCACTCATGCATATAGTAAGAAGAAAATAATAACCTTTCTGATAGTTTTATACAAGAAAAACCTATATATTAAATCCTAAAATTTGGATATGTTAATCATCTAGAGTATGATACTTATGATACTGAAAGTGCAAATATTTTATATGTTAATCTATTATACAATATTAAAAGAATTATTTCTCAATTAGGATGGATATTATATATAATATTCCTCTAAGGAGTTCACCTTTAGTATGTGAGTCACATCATTACCAATGAGAAAGATAATAAGAGGTCCTCAAGAAATGATTAAGTATGTTTTGACTCACAAGGTGATGTTAGCTCTTGTGAGCTATTTTTACTTGTATGGTTTATACTAGTGAAACATGAGGGAAAGGTATGTTAATTGTGTGGGTATAGTGCTTATGAATACAAAAGTATAAATACTCATAAACTATATCAATATATGCTCTTTAAAATATTTGATGCTATAAAATAAGATTGTGCATATGAAGTAACTATCAAATGTAGTTGTTGAAGTTGTATAAAAGGTGTAGGATAATAAATAATTCTTCAATAGAGATAAATTATTATCTTGGTGGTGATGTACTAAAGAAAAAACTATGAGGAGACCACCATTGAGACAAGCTCAATAATGACAACTATCTCACATGTTGTTAGGGCAATGAGTCATTGCATAACACTCTAATTTTCATGTTATATTCAACATGACATAAGTCGAGTGATTTAAATAGTATTGTATAGAATAAATGAATAAATTATAGACCTAAGATTGTCCAACAATTTGAGTATCTATTTTACCAAAAATAAGTTATCTCATTATTAAATAACCAAACTGTCAATACAATCACTATGTGATCGATATCTATACAAAAGTCTATTTTACTACTTGCATAACCTATGTACTTACGGATCTCAATTGACAGGATATTCTTATTAACGAACAACCCCTAACCAATAAAATTATGTGGCATAATAAAGTTACAATAATGGCATCATTGAATTAAAATTGGATTTGACTATATGAGATTAGGGATTTGATTGGCAGCTTCATCTATTTATAGATTAGTAATTAAAGACTTCTATCATTCTATTGAGATCCACTAGTAGCTTGCTAACATCAAAATCATATATGCATAGGATAATGTTAATGTGAGCCTTATGTGTGGCAATTATTATCAATGTTTTTTCTATTGTATAGATTGATAGTTGTTGTTACATTAATATACTACCTAATTTTATCAGTTAGTAGATATTCTAAAAAATTATTAATGAGAATATCTTATCAATAGAGATTCACAAGTATATAGGTCATACAAGTAGTAAAGTGGGCTTTCATCTAGATATTAATCCCATATAAATTGAATTGGTAGTTTCAATATTCAATAGTAAGACAACTCATCTTTAGTAAATAAATATGGATTGTTATATTGTGTTAGATATAGAATGGAAGTTGTGGTATTATGCAATAACTTCTTGCCCTAGTAGTAAATAAGATGATTTTTATCATTGAGCTCATCCCAATAGTGATCCTCTTGTAACTATCCTTATGTTACATCACCACTGAGATAATAATTCATCTTTCCTAGAGGCTACTTCATCATCTGTTCTTGATGATTGTTTCATATGCACACTCTTATTTTCTGGCATCGGGTATCATAAATACTAAATATTAACATAGTTTATAAGCATTTATATTTTTAGCTTCATATGTATCATACTTATATAATTAATGTATGCTTACATCAAGTTTAACTCATGTAAACCTTATGAGTAAAAGCAACTCGCAAGGGTTGCAAGTCAATTGAGGCCATGTCACAACAAACCTATTCTACTTTGGTCTCGATCTTGTGACCGATAGCAAATAGAACATCTAATCTTTGTTGTTGTTTCATGTGACCAAGGATTCTTGTTTGCCCCCTTATGGGCGTGAATTTCATGGTCAAATACTGAGTGATGCCATTAGAAGTTTATTTTCAAGCAGGCACAAGATCAAGGCCAAAGTAGAATAAGAGCATGGAAGTTGTAAGTAAATTTTTTTGTTATCAATGAGTGGGTAAACTTTTTCTATTCGAGAGAGCCATTTCCATATACGTGGATGTGGAGTTGAGTGCTCATCTAGCTATGCATGCAATAATGACTTGGAGTCATGAGTCAATGTTTTGATGTTATAGTTGTTTAGTATGGCCTTATATTATCTCTTACCTGTCAACCTTGTTCCTCCTTTTTCTCCACCTCTTGCAATTATGCTAAAAGCTTATGTTCTTCAGGTGGACTCCATTTATCATCAAATATTTTGGAGATTACTAGAAGGATGGATCGATCATAATGCTTTGGAGACCACGAATTGTTCATATCTATGACCCAACAAGCCTATTTAAGATTCTTTTGATATTTTGGATCTTGGACTCAGAAGATTTTAGCTAAAAAGACCCTTGTCTTGTTGGCTGTTCCTGCAAGAAGAGTTTGTATGATTCTTTGAGTCAAAAACAAATTATTTTCAATTAATTTCATGTTTGATAATCATAGCATAGCATAACTACATTTTTTATGAAAAATATCAATTTCACCCATCTAGTCTTTTTGTATTATTTTGAGTCATATACATGAAATATGGCCAAAACTATGGTCATGATAGTGATAGTAATTGTAAAGTAGTGATTATTGATGAATGTTTTTTGAAATAATAATTTCTAAATTGTAACAAAAACAAGCTCATCATCATAACATAAAAATTAATGAACAAAAGCATAATAAAAAGAAATGTTCTTCACAAAATAATTCTTTTGAGAAGAAATACAACAGAGAAAAACTATACAGTAGAGAAAACCCATATATAATAATATTGATGAAATATTTACCAATAAAAATATTTTTTCATATGAAAAAACGCCACTAGAAAAACATTCCAACAAGAACTTGTTTGTCTAGGATCTTCAACAATAAACATATTTTGATAAAATTTTAATTAATTACTCAAAAAATATTTTTTTTAGCAAAATTTATAAGTTATATTTCATCAATAAGTTGTCATTAGTAATTTATTTCATGATAACAATTTTTTTTTTCTACAAAAATACCCCCCCATCACATCATTTTGTCGAGAAATTGTATTTAATTTGTATAATACGATATAAATTGAAAAAAATTAAAAATTAATATTTAATTATATAAAAATATTTTCAAGTCATCAATTATCCTAGTATTATTCTTGCTCACACACACCACAAATTCAAACACTAGCACACTATTCCATAATACCTCCAAATTAAAATATATTTGAACAAGAATAATATTATGAAAATTAATCACCTAAAAAGTTCTTGTATTATACATGTGTGTGTGTGTGTGTGTGTTAGAAATCATGTCTTGTTATGATAATAAATATCTTTAAGATTAATCAGACACCTCTCTAATGTTAACTTCTCTCATATCTCATACTAAATCAGGAGGCTCGTACACTAGTTTATAAGCCAATTCGAACCATAACAAAATCATCAACAAAACCAAGTATATTTTTACCAACAATATTAATTGGAACAATTGCAAAGCCATAACAAACAAAAAAAAAAAAAAAAAAAAAAAATCAGAGCATGGTAAGGAGAAATAATCAGGAGGTGGATATTAGGTCACTGAGTAAGCAGGTGCAGATGGAGGTGGGATTGGCTGATCAAAGCGAGACATTTTCTGAGCTACCGGCACCCCCATGACTGGTGCTGGACCAAACATGCCATCGCGTTTGTCCATTTCAATCTTGTGCTGGGTTTGCATGCAGGCGCACACGCTACAACAAGAGCAGACCAGAGTGTGAGTTCCATTCAGAAGAACAGACCAGAAGAAACCTGAACCCACACAGACCCGGAACCATGGAAGATGGGTTCTGGCCCATGATGGAATGGTGCTTACGTGCAGTAGACCATATCGGCCAAACACGAGAGCATCTGGGACGCCTCTTGAATTTCATCACTGCCAACTACCATTGCCACTAAAGAAAATATGCACGCAATTTGCTGAAGGCATAACATGAAACCCTGAACCCACCAAGCAAGCATAGATACACTCAGACACAGTCGCATATACATGTCCATATATGCGCATGAACACAATAAAAGAAGAGAGAGAGAGAGAGAGAGAGAGAGAATACTATGATGCAATTGTCACATCGTGTTGTCTGTATGTTAAATTCATCCTGCAGCATAAAACGGGTAGAGGCCACAGAGTTCCCAAAGCAGAGGAAAACCTACAAGGTGAAATGAATGATGCTGACGTCATCATTTAAGAATCTATATTATCTTTGATACAGCTTAATTGTGTCATTAATTAATTATTTTTTTTATTAGTATTTGGAGGATTGGTTATTTTCATCTTTAAATATGGAAATTATTTAAATACAAAATAATAAAGATTAATATCTCGACAACTTTATCCCTCAAAATCAAAGAAAATGCATCTGACGAGTCTCAAGCCTAAAACTCATCATCATTGGGCAAACATATTTATCATCGCATCAAAGAATAATTACCAATATCATACACACACACACACACACACATATGTATGTATGTATATATATATGTATGTATATGTATATATATATGTATGTATATGTATATATATATGTGTGTGTGTGTGTGTGTGTGTGTGTGTGTGTATGTATGTATGTATATAAGTGTGTGTGTGTGTGTGTATGAACAAATTTAATTAAATTTTACTTAGAGTTGTATAGTTAGATTAATCCGAATGTCAATTAAAGGACATTATTTAATAAATATTAATTAATATATCATGATGAAAAAAAAAAAAAAAATAACATTGCTCATTATCTAAATCTATGAAATTATCTATGATCATTAATACTCTTGCAGGTCCAAATATCAACTAGGTTGTGTCGTCCTGGCAAACCTCAAAATTGAGGTAGTTCGCCTTCGCAATAGCTCGGTGACCTGAGGACTCATTCAGGCGAGTGGACGACATACAATTTCTTTAACTTTGATAGTCAATTAATTTGAAAACAACCAATATAACAAAAACACTTGTAAGATATGAAAGAATATTTGAGATTTAATGACCTTGATTTATCATTCTTCCGGGATCTTTCACTTATACAACAGTATTACTCAATTATCAAATATATGCACTGACCAATCAAGATGAGACTATCAGCTTTGAAATCTAAATACAGATGTGCGAGAGAATATTGGATAATCTGATTCACATAAAACCTTTTGTGAGAGAATGCTCTCAGTTTGTTGTAGATGCGTTTAAACCATCACTAATACACTGAATCTCATAAGAACTTCAAAATTAAATTTGCTTGATCGTGATCACTACTAAGATAATTGACCAGACAGATGTGTCAACCGGGCCGGGCCAGCTCGGACCGGCACGAAAATTTCTTGTGCCCGCGCCGTGCCGAGGCCAATCGGGCCTCGTGCTGTGCCTGGCCCGGCACCTCGGCACGAGCCGAGAAACCCTAATTTTTTTAAAAAAATTAGGGTTTCGACGATACGACGGCGCGATGACGCGTGCCAAAACCCTAATTTATTTTAAATTAGGGGTTCGGCAGGGCGGCGACGCAATGACATGCGCCAAAACCCTAATTTTTTAAATTAGGGGTTCTCCCGACCGGGCCGACACGTCCTGTTTGACACCTCTGGACCAGTGTGAAAGTTTATCGTATGCATCTACCATGTGATTGATAATGGAGATTTGGGGGGAGGGTGAAATTTTTTTTTATCGCATGTTAGTTCACATATTTACAATTACTCCCAAATCTAACAAGGTTAGGATGAACAATAAGACTGTTTTAGTTTCTTCTCCACATGATGATCCAGATATTTACAGTTACTCCCAGATCTAATAAAGTTATGATGATCAATAAAAAAATTGCAGCTTCCTTCACCATATGGTGGCCGCCTGGGAGAGTCCAAAAGAATGAAGTTGGTTGTACCTTACTCTCTCTCTCTCTCTCTCTCTCTCTATTGGATATTGGGACACATAAAGAGGACTATTGGACTTAACATAAATAGCGCAGTAACAAAGGAAACATGTTGCATACATCAACATCAAATCACTAGGCAGATGCAAAACAAATGGAGGCGCTCAAGAAATGAAATAATAGAAAAAATCCAACATAAGCAAAACCAAGCATGGGCAAAGACAAATATCTCTGATACCTCTGTTGCAAGACACACTTGTGGGCATCGGCTCTCTCCGCACCGCCCACTACAAGGCATATATCCCGCACAACATGTATACCTCGACATATCATTGTAAAGTGCCCGTTTGCGAAGCAGGTAAGATGCGCAAGGCCCACTGCAATAAAAAAGTTCAAATAGATGAACCAGCATAAACCAATAGGAAGTACACAAATATGACAGTTTTCAAAGCAAGAAGCAGTAACAATAGTCGAATACATACATCTATCATTAACAGAAAAAAACTCAAAAAAAGGAATTATTTAGAAAAACAAGCTGATAATTACAAGTGTAAATATAAAAGCTGACCTTCAGAGTATGATTGCGTAGTGGTATTAACATAATAGGAAGATATTTTATTGATTGATTAAAAAATTGAGAGAATTATGTTGTTATGTATATATATTACTATGTATATAACAGTATATATATATATATATACACGCATGTATATATACATAACATATGTATACCATTTTCAAAAACAGTATATATATATTATGTATATGTATACTATTGTCAAAAATCACATGTGTGTGTGTGTGTGTCCTGTTTTGCAAACAACATATATATACATAACATTCAAAAAGATTATGTTTTTGCATAACAGCATGGATATATACTGTTTTCAAAAACAGTATACATACACTGTATATATACTTTTTTGGAAACATATATATATACACACACATGCATATATAATGTTGTGTATATATTGTATTATGCTTAACATGCATATATACATAACATATGTATGCTATATTTCAAAAACAATATATATATATATATATATATATATATATTATATTATGTATATACATAACATTTTTGAAAATATTATATATACTATTTTCTAAAAAAACATATGCTCACAAAATATTCTTATTTTTTTTTTTCATTTTTTCATATGTAGCATGCTGACATGGCGTGATCAAGAATAGAGTGGGGATCATGTATCCGAATATATCAAAACTTTAATACTTTTTGTTTTGGTACATCATAAGATTCAAAAAATAGACCCTAAAAAGTAAAAATTTTTCATTTTTGATATGCTCAACAATAATTTTTCCTAAAAAATACATACGACAAGATTAACAAGAATTGCTTACTTTCCTTAGAGGTACAAATCCAATTAAAAATAGGATTTAAATAATTATTTTAGCTGAAAAATACAATAACTTCGTACAAATCAAAACTGACTACAATTATCCACTCTTAACAATCTCCCTCAATTAAGTTATCATTCAGAAAATCATTTTTAACATCTTGTTGAAGTTGTCAATTGAGATGTATCGCTATCTGTTGCAATTTCAACTTATTTTTTAGGTTACAACTTTTTAATTTTTTATTTGTGTTTATTTTATTATGGATGAAAATATCCAACATATAAGCTATCTCAATCCATTTTTGTCTAGAATATAAAAGAAAATATTGTCTTATGCATATTAGATTTCTATTAATATTGATATTTTTTTTTTCATGATAATTTCAACATGATATAAGAACCAAAACAATAAATAATGCAAATTTTAAAATTAATAGAGATAGAGCATCTACATGTGACTGTAATAACATCATATTTATATATGTGTGCGTGTGTGTGTGTTCACCATATGCAATAGTGCATGTCCATGGTTCATCCACAATTTTACCAAACAAAGAAGGCAAATAGAAATTGTGCACACCTCATTCCCACCATTGAAATCTCACTGCATGCAAAATTTATGGTGCACATAAAAGTACACCATGTGTGTGAGTGTGTGTTTCAGTGTTGCATGCACTTGGTGTTTATGATGCATGTAGGGGTTACCTTACAGCAAGAATTACTATGTTGCAATTTTTTATTGGCTTGCTCTTAGATTTTTTATATTTATTTATAAAGAAAGTTAATTTTGAAATATTACTTTATAAAAATTTTAAAAATGAGAATTACTCACAATGAATGATTAGAGTTTAGACGTGATTCTTTAATCAGAGAACAATGGATCACCGAATAAATAAACCACTTAATAATGAGACAGATCATACCATGTATAGATATTAAAAGTAATTTCTAGAAAAAAAAGACTTAGAACACCACATATAATAAAGAGAGTATACCGCCTGTCAGATCCATCTGAGGATCCCCATAGAGTTCTCTTCCCATAACTCTAGTATAAGACCTTTTAGCCTTCAAGTTAGAGGTGTCAACAGGGCCGGGCTAGCCCGGCCCGACACGAGGCACGGCATGATTCGGCCTTGCCGAGGCCAACCGGGCCTCAGCACGTGCCTTACAGGCACAGTTCTGTGGCCCGTGGCACGGCCCGTCTACACGGGTCATGTCTCGCAGACCCTCACCCGGCACCCCACGAACCCCAAATCCCCAGTCCCCACCCGCACCCCATCACCACACGTCCACGCTAGCGCCGGCACGGGTCCAATCAGACCAGACCCGCGGTCCCGCCCAACCTAATAATCCCTCCCCCCAACGGCAAATGTTTAAAAAAAAAATTTGAAATACAACCATTGGATTTTGCCTCCAATGGCTAGGTAGTAGAATCCAACGGCACTCCTGATTCTGCCCCCTAAAATACTATAAAAATAAAAAAAAACAAAATAAATACTTTTTATAAAAATTGTTTATTTTCTTTAATCTATAAAATATCTCCCACCTCTCTATAGTATTTATGTTTTTCATAGACATTTATTCTCAAAAATCAAATCTCTCATTCTCATTCTCTCAAGACTCTTTCACTTCTCTCTCTCGGGACTCAGGAATCAGAATTTCATTATTCGGCTCCGCTTTTCGAGACTCCCAACTCGAGTTTAAAAATTTGAACTAGACTATGATACACCGTGCACGAGATCTACCTTACTGCTTTACCGGGTAATTTATTTTTAATTTTTTTTTTACTTTCTCTCTCTCTCAGACTCTTGTCTCTCTCTCTAATCCTAAAATAGTACAATCTAAAATCTATCATCTAGCATCTACCTCCTGTGTTCTGTTTAACAAAAATCCTAAAAAATAACAAATACTAATGAAATATATTTAAATCTAGAAAATAAAAATCTTACACAAAGATCTGAAGCTGCTTAAACTTTAGTTTCTCCCGTCGTCTCAACTCAAACTTCTTAAAAAAAACTAAGAAGACTTCTGTAATTTAGACTCATTTTAATTTAATAAAATAAAAAAATGTTAGAGGTGAGAGAAAAAATTGCACAGAGTAAATATTGTATGAGAAATTTAACTCGTAGGAATTCGTTTGGAACTATACACCTTAAAAGGCATGCCGAATTATGCACCAAAAAATATGGTGCATTAGATCCTATGCAAACTCAACTTAGCACTATATTTTTTGAGACTGAATCAAGTTCAGTCTCAAAGTTTACTCCCTTCATATACTCCAGCGAGTTGGGTAGGAACGAAATGGTGAGACTTATCACATTGATGAGTCTTCCGATCAAATTTTTTGAAGATCCGAGGGTAGTACGCATCATGTAGATATATTTTCAGTCTGCTTATCGTAGTATTCCTAGGTCCACATCTAGGAATAACATACTAAAATTGTATAAGTTAGAAAAACAAAAAATAATTAATAAATTTATGACATATAGTAGAATGGTGTCCGTGACGTCCGATATCTGGACAAGTCACGATGAATCATCTTATACATGTCTCACCAACCACTATATAGATTCTAACTGGATAATGAATAAAAAAAATTTTAGAATTCTCTAAGACTCTCCATCCTCATGATAGCCCGATCATTTTTGAGTGTATGATAAAAATTTTTAGAGAATATAAAATTCAAAATAAAATTTTTAGTATCATATTCGTAACACATCTAATAATAGAATAACGATTAACATGTTTGTTAGGAATATTAGTAACACACCATTTGGAGAGATCTTTCACGTCAGATGCATGCGTCATGTGATTAACCTGATTATTCAAGTGAATATGAAAGTGTGTTCCCCTAAGTTGGATAATATACGTAATGCACTAAAATATATTCGTACTCCTCACAATCAACAAGAATTTGGTAGTCTATGTTTGTCTGTGAATCTCAAGAAGAAAAAATTCTAATCGGATGTAAGACACCGTAAGAATTATACGTACCTGATGTTAGAGTCATGTGTTGGATACGAACACGTAATATCCAACTACGTCAATAATAAGAGTGACGAACTTATTATTGACGACACTGACTGGGCTTCAATAATTTCATAAATGAAATTCCTGAAGATTTTTTATGACACGACGAACATGTGTTCATCGGTTTATACTACCACGACTTGCATTGCACTTAGGTATATATGCAATATTAGTAATATATTTAGGAAGTATCGAGCTGACCTGACACTTAGCCATATGGTTGCAGAGATAAAAACCAAATACTTAAAGTACTAGTCCACCGTTCAAACTCTTTATTATCTCGCTGGATGCATGGACCCTAGGGTTAAGATGGAATGGATAGATAATACTCTGACTTACATTTGCTCGTGCATGAACCTGGAAGACCCACCTGAAGGGTTTATTCACGAGAAATTGACTGACCTATTCATATACTACAATACTATGTATGGTGATAGTAGTAGTGAAACTGTGATTACGGACATGAATACCTTCTTCGGAGATGAAAATTTTTCCATTCAGTTAGCGAGGGAGAAACAACGAAGTTGACCATCACATAGGATCGAGCTTTCTCAGTACTTAGATACCAATTACTGCTTAATCCTATCACATTCTGATACTAAGAATATTGATATATTACAGTGGTGGAAATCATATGAGTCCACCTTTCTCGTGCTATCTAGGATGACACGAGATCTACTGACTCCTACGGTGTCGAGCATAGCATCGGAGTCTGCTTTTTCTGTTATAGTAAACGTGATTTCAAATAGGAGATCGAGATTACGTCCAGATATTATTGAGGCCTTGGTCTATTTGAAAGATTAGAAAAATTCGAAATTTAGCATCCAGGATCGTGTTGGAGCTGGGATAGGAGCTGCATCCGCATTCGCTGCAAAAGCAGAGGAGTTAATTACTGATGATGGTGATCTTGATATTGTGATTGATGATGCTCATGATATGCCAATTAAAGATTGACATGGTTTCCGGTTTCCCCTGCTCATTGCCAGACACCAATTGCCAATGCCACGCCACGCCAGTATGCCACACCACATTTCATTTGTCATTGCCACTTGATTTTGATTTTTGATACCTCACGGTCACGGACACAATTAATAATTTTTGTGATTTATTCTTGATTCTGCTTTTTGATTTTGCTGTTTTGTTTTTTATTGATTGTATGTTTTTTTAACGTTACGTTGAAACTTGTGTTTGTTTTGGTTCGGTATCTATTGGCCGATTGGTCATTTAATTTAATTTTGTTTTTTTGACTTTGTAATTTTTTTTAACAAAATTTTTTGTTTCATTTATTTTTTTGTTTAAAATTTTCATTTAAAAATTAAAACTCTATAATTTAATTCTAATAAAATATAATCTAAATTTTGTTTAAATTATTAAAAAAATTTAAACTTTATTAATATTTAAGTTATAAATTTTTAATAATTGTTAATTTACCAATTTAAATTTTAAACTTTGTAATTTATTTATATTATATTTTAATTAAAAAATTTAAATTTTGTAATTTATTAAATTTTTAACAATTTTCATGTTACAAATTTAATATATTATACATTATCTATATATAATATAATATATTTTTTAATAAAGTTTAATACAATACTTTAAAATTTTTTTAAAAAAATTATTTTTTATTAAACCAGGCCCTTACGGGTCTGACCCAGCATGGCACTTTAAACGCCGTGCCAGCAAGCCGTGCTGAGCCTAACTTTGATAAATCGTGCCAGGCATGGCACGGTACAGTAATCATGTCGTGCCTAGTCCGGCACAAAAGCAAGGGCGTGCTCAAAAAAAATGGGTCGAGCACTCGAGCTAGCCCGGCACATCCCGTTTGACACCTCTACTTCAAGTACTATAAGTTTTATGACTCACCCCACCACTTTATACTCTTGGATTGTCAACTCAAAAGATTATAGACATATTACAAATGATTATTCTAATTCATCATTTTTTTTCGCTTGTTCATTAATTACTATTATGACCAATAACAAACACTTAGGGACTATTGGGTATTAAAATATTCAATTTATTTTTATGTGCCTTTTGCTCATTTTGTTTGTCTTAGATTGTTTTGTTAGTCTTATTTTTGTGAGTTATCTTTCCAAATAACTCAATTCTAACTTTATTTTTGCTTATATTAATATGTATAGAATAAATCAAAAATTTTCAAAAAAAAATCTCTTTAAGAGTTAAGAATGAACATGATTGACATTATGAGTCTTAATAGTCTTATTTACTTGTATATTCTCACTTTGATCACTCGTTACTAACCAGGTAGTAAAAATGACATCCCAATCTTAAGGGAATCACTATCCTAGAGTGTGAAATATGCTAACATATCAAAGTTTTCTAAGACATAAGATTATTAATAGTAATAACTCATTTGATTTAATACATACATACATGAACACCTACTAAGAATGAAACCTATCAAGAATCTATATACCATTTTATTTTTACTAATGATTATACATGATTTATGTGATTATTTTTTTTAAATCATAAAATTTTATATTTTTATGCATTTCATAAAAATATAAAAAATAAATAATAATAATAATAGAATATAAGTTAGACAACTTTCACAATCACTATTTTGAACACATGATCATGTACCAACCTTTCAGTGCTAGCACATTCTCACAGAATAGGACTAAAATAATAAAGAATTAATATTTAATTAAGATAACTTAAGTAATCCTCTTTAACAAGAATGTTTCAAAGTGATTCTAATAAAATACAATAATAATCACCAACTACCTCATCAGCCACTTATTTTATATATTTTCTCATCATATGATTTTTTGAATCATGTATCCTTGAGAGAGATTATATAGCATACTTCTAAAAATAGTTAGAAATATTTATTTTATTTATTTTCTCATAAGTCAAAATAATATATCATCTATGACTTTAAGATCTTTATTAATTACTTTAGTACTCAAAAAAATTATAAATATTTTTTTATCAAAGTCTAATAGAATATTAAAGGATACAAGCATTATTTTTTTTAAATATTTATTTTTTATGAGTTAATGAAAAGTAAGAGTCCAAAAGATAAATGTATTATTTGTTGGCTATGATCCTTTATAGTCCCCCTTGAGGCACCAGTAAGCAGAAAGAGTAATCAATTGGTATATCTAAATTTATTGGTTTATATTATGATGATACCCTTATAAAGACATTATATATTTTAATAAGTATAAATTAAATTAACTATAAAGATAGATACATTTTCTAAGAGATGAATTCTTCCTCAAACCCAAACAACATTAAAATTCACAAGTTTAGAGCATAATGAATCACAGAAAAACTTGACTACCCAAGACTTAGTCCATACTAGCATAATGGGGCAAATATAAGTTGTTTAGAGCAAAAGAGTTTATCAAGTTAGATGATCCTACAATTAATCTCTTGTATTTTAATCTTTCAATCAATCTCCTAAAAAAGAAAAATTATACTTTTCTTATAAATATGATAATTTTTTCGTAAGAAAGAATTTGAGTTCATACCTAATTGAGATAATATCTTATAAGTATCAATATGTACCAAAAGAAATCTAATACAAATTTGTACACTTATTTTGAATGAAATTAGTCTCCTAGTAAAAATAATAGATAGATAATTTTTTAAATATCTAGTACATTACAAAAACAAAGTTTAAAATAATGATGAGATACTTGCAAGATATTTTGGGTCTGATACTTAGGAAGATAGAATATATAATTTATTTTCTTACTACTTTTTATCATAATAATCAGATAATAATATATAAAATATCTAATTTAATATTTTATGAGTAAATAAAATATATAGAGATTCACAATTTTTTCCTAAGAGAAAAAACCCAAGATAAAACTATTACTATAATTTATATTTATATAATAGAACAATCAACATATATCTTCACAAAGATTAAATACTTTAAAAGGCCAAGAGAGGTGGCAAACAGATAATAGAAGATGGGTCAGATCATGCTGGGTCATGCCAAGCTAAGTGAGGCCTGGCCAAGTTAATCCAATTCATTTCAAACTAGCCTAGATTCAGTCCAAGCTAGAATGGGTTAGGACAAGATTTGTCTATTAAGCAAACTAAGCTAAAACTAACCTACTATGGACCTCATGTTGAATCATACCGAGTCATATTGTATCGTGTCGTGTCATACCTCCCATGTCAAGATCTTTGGCCATGCAAGGCTTAAATTATGTTGCATGCTAACCCACAGCACATTCAAGCACAACTCTGAACTAGGCCATGTCATGCCTGATATGGCTATATGCCCCATTATGATAAAATCTAACTAACTTAACCTTTTTCTCAAAATATGACCAACTCAGTTGACACTTCTAAAATTTGACTAACTTGCCTTTTTTCTACAAGTTTGGTGTAGTTTATCTTTACGCATTAGCTTAATATGAAGTATTATAATTTCAAGTTGTTTTTAAGTTTACAACTTTTTAATTTATTTTTTTTGTGATTATTTGTTACAAATGAAAACATACTACAATTTGATTGTCTCAATCCATTTTGCCCAGTATCTAAGGACATAACCTATACATATTATCCCAAATATTAAAATTCTATTGATATTAAGATATTATTTTTTTCAATACAAATTTCATCACAATCAATAATAAGATTATAATATTATTCATATTTGTCACAAGAAAATATCACTTGATACTTAATATCATAGAGTAGTCATTTGAAATTAATCTTACCTTATATATTTCAAGAGTTTTTTGACCTTGCAATTCAAAAAAAAGAAAAACTAGCTTGCATCCTACCATCGAATTTACCATCATGTTCATAAACAATCTTCAATGTTGTATCCCTTTACAAAGGCATTTTTTCTCTAATAGAATTCCTCCATTTTCTTTTTGATAATCACACACAAAATATTTGGGATAACTTGATAAGGGAGTGTTCAAACTAGCAATAAAATTTCTATAGCATGGTGATCGACAATTGAACAACATATGACAGGATAGGAAAAAAAGATTTGAAATCAAACATTCACTTGACTCAATAGTATTATAGATTGCTAGTGCATAGCATGTATCTATAATGACCGCTAGTGCATAGCATGTATCTATAATGACCGCTAGTGCATAGCATGTATCTATAATGACCGCTAGTGCAAGATCCTTATTTCTTCTACAAAATTTCTTTGTATTTATTTCTTTTTCAAGTAATATAGACTCAATAGGCTATTTGTAGGTGTGTTTCCCTTGATCATACATAAATTAACTAATTACATTTACTAAATATCATTATACCGAGATATTTACAAGTAAAATAAATAAGCTTTCACTAGACTTAGGAATATTTCTTGATCTATAACATGTTCTTCAATCTTCCATGGACTCTCCCAACATTGGGTTAGGTTTGATAGAAATAGTTATTGGTTTATTAGCTAACCTTCACGTTTCTTTCAAAAGAGAATTACATATTTTTTTCTATGCAATATACATGTATGATTTTCCTTGAGTATGCCATTTCAAATTCAAGAAAATATATGAAGATGAAAATCATACCATAATAACCATATGCACAAGACTCTCGCTTTAGTGTAGAGCCTGAAAAAGTTTTATATCTCAATAATATTATCAGTCAAAAGTTACATAAACTACATTTGATAAGTCTTAAACTCAAGACTTATCATCTTTAGACAAAAACATAACCTTCAATATATATATATACTATACAATAACTATATTGATAATCAATCATCTCAGTATTATTCTCATTCAAAATATTTAACTTCAAAATTTTTATGAGAATTAGTATATTAATATTTATTTAATTCTAAGAAAAAATGTAAATTGTCCAAACTCCATTATTTTGAATTCTTTAATCAAGCATTATTTCAAATTATCTCTCATTATTTCTTAAAATGATTATATCATCGCATTCATCGGAAGAGATCTAACTTGCATGAGAACGAATGTAAAATGAAAAGCATGTTAACTCTTGGGCTATGTTTGCATCTTTAGCTTTCATAACTCTAATAAATTGTGTGGACTAAAATTCTAGTCAACTGTTAAATCCTACAGAGTTTTTTGCGCTTTACATACCTTATTAGTCATTTCTTCACATCCAAATTTTAGTGCAAGACTCACACACACACACACACACATGTGCATATCCTCTTTTAGGTCCCCATGCAGAAAAATATTTTACACCATATTATTAAAATTATGTTTCTCAATAATCAATTTAATAGTATATCATTTTGCAATAAATCTTGCCTTACACATTTCTAGGAGCTGCTAACCTTTTAATTCAAGAAAATTTTAGTTTGCATCTTACAAACTTATTTTCCTTCATGTTTATAAGCAAACCCCAATGCCTTGCACTTTTGTAGGGCATGTATTCTTCATTAATAGTAATCTTTTACTTTCTTTTTGATAATGTCTCACGTAAAATATATGGGAAAGAATAGTGTTTGGACTCGCAATGAAATTTCCATAATATGGTGTCTAGCATTTCTTCAACGCATAATGGAACAAAAAATATCAACGTTGCTTGATGCACTTTTTAGTTTTTAACAGCAATAGAAAAATCAAGACTAATTGTGGAATGTTCATCATTTGTTGGGACTATGAGACATTGTGATTATATAAAAGATCTATCAAAAACTTAAAGACAACATAACTTTATATATGCAAATCAAAACAGCTACAAAAAAACTAATATATGTTATCTCTCATATTTTTTTTTTTCCATTGAACCCATTTCTTCTCCCATAACATTCCTCCATTTTCATTTTAATAATGACTCAAATAAAGTGACAAGGATAATAAAAGTGGCTAGACTCATAATAATACCTCTGACATGATGCCAGACATTTACGTGACACTAGATGAGACTTATTATAAAGGTTGCTTTGTGCACTCTTTGATTCTTTTTCTAAAACAGCATTTTGTAGGTCATGGTCTCGTGGAATGTTCATCATTTGTGGCGATAATGTCAAGCTGTGATTGTACATGCAGGAGAGCTATGGTTTACATGATTTTCATTAGTAACACTCAGATTAGCATCATGAGCTTATTTTAGATCTAAAACAATAGTTGGTTCTTCTCGAATACACCAAGAAAATCTTATAGGTTCACACACACACACACACACACACACACACACACACACATATATATATATATACCAAAACAGGTATCTCGTGTACAATAGGAGTATGCCCAATTTCTGAAATTGATATAGATGTTGGCATATATCAAGAAATAGATGTCAGAATCTGATAAGATAGATTAAGAGTCAGTAAGTACAATCTATCTTCCATGAGTGCTATTTACCCCTAGGCATGGAATTATGTTAATTAAAACTCATTTTTCTATAAAAATAATATCTATGGAGATAGATATTTCTAGAAGGATGGTTGCATTTAAAGCATTTTTGCATGAACAAATAGCCAAGAAACACACATTTATTAGGTTAGCTTAGGATCTAATTTATATCTATTCTACGCATAAACACAAACAAAGAGAAAACAACCAAACATACTAGGTGTGAGCTAACCTAAAGTCAAATTGCATTAAAAGAACTCAACGAAAACCTCCCTAAGTGAGATTTGAGAATATGATAATTTTATTTTATTTGTTTTATTGTTTTAATAATCACCGGTATCCTTATCAATCAGAGTCAACTAGCATGCACCTTAACTAATTTCACAGGAAGACAACCTCTCCCCCAATTTTGCCTCCAAGTAAACCAAGTTGGTTGGAGGTAGGATTTGAACTCATTTAATTGTGAAATATTAACGAATGATAATTCAAAAATAATCTCTTCATTTTGAGAGAACAATAACAAAATTGATTGGAATAGTCATTTACATCATCTAACCTAAATTTCTTAATTTACATTAAATTAATCTTGGTCCAATTAATGAAAATTTAAAATAACTTAACAAGACATGTGACCCTAATGCAATGATTGGAGAGGCAACTCATCATTGTTTGAAAATATTTAAATTATGAATAATCCACAAATGGAACAATGATTTAGATCAAAATGATAAAAAATCTTTTATTGATACTAAGAGAGTACATAAGTGTGCTTTTCAAGTTCATAGCATTATAAAATTTTGAAATTTTTTAATTATTTAAATAAAAAATAAAACATGACAATAACAGCCTGTCTCTTCATTATTGAAAGAGATTTTTTTTTCTTGAAATACATAACTTGTAAAGAGTTTCTAGTAGACTTCAAAACTCCCCAATCTCAAATTGAAAAAGATTTTTTTTATTGTTTTCCTTTTGACTCAGTTGTTCTGCTAGATGGGAGTAGGGTAGTTTTTATCCTCCTATGTTTGAGTTGATTTGTTGTCATCCTCTATTTTTTTTTCTAAGATTGGGGTTTATCAATTAATCTCCAACAAAATTTCTTAATGAGCTAATTTTTTTAACAAGTACATTTATCAACATTGTTTTCTTTCTCCAAAAATCTTAATAAAATAGTTTTCTTGCTCATGTAACTATGATTACGTAGTTGTCATCAAGCTAGTCTTCCACTAGTAGTGGTTCCAACATCAAACTCATCTACTTTCCTCAACATGAATCAAAGAGATAGTATCTTCCAATGAAGAAGCTTGCTCTTTCATAATAACCTTAATTCTAATCTCATCAAAGAAAATCATATACTATATACTTCTCAATAAATATAATATATATATATATATATAGTATCTTCAAGACACACCACTTCAAAAACTTGATGATGATCAATTTCCTTCTATAAGCCTTTCAATAGGTTGGCTAATTCTATCATGATTTTGTTCCCTTGCTGCATTTTTCTTCACTTTAATCTAAAATGCTTAGGCTACATGTCACCAAGCTAAGGATTCATTGAGTCCCACAGCCAAGACATGGTAATTGAATCAGTCTCATTCTATGCATTTGATCTTTAAGATTCCTTTTTAGGGTTGATTCTAAGAAGATGATTGAGTCTTCACTCTTCCCTTTCTCTTAAAGTACATTCTTGCAAGATAAAAGAATTTCAAAAAGTTCTTCCTACTTAACTTGAAGGTATTAGAAATCAAGTATTTGTGCTATGGCAGATATTTTAATTCAATAGCAGTAGTTCTCAGATTCAAGATTTATCATATGTAGTCTCTTTGATTTTCATAAATATAATTATTGATATATTAATCTCTCCCAAAGTTATATGCTAAGTAGGCGTCTTGCACACTTTGTACAACTTTTGTATTTAACCCGTAGGTATCACAAACATTCTACAAGTATCTAGTCATATGGTTTGAGTGAAGCCCCTCCAACTAAGTAGTTATGCTTGTGAATAAGATTGTAGTAGATTCAAGACAACAATGAAAAATACCATATTTTCCACACACAAAAAGACATTAAACTCTTAAAAAATGCAGGGGCAGAAACAACAATTCAAGGAGCAAAATCTGTTATTGATTAATACCAAAACTATGGCACATAATTCTTATATAAACTGCTCTATAAGCTCAAAAAAGAAGTACTGATAATGGTAATTCCCATATATAATAGGATCTCATGAATAGTGGGATTTTACCAACTTTTCTTGAAGTTTAGATCCCATGAATAACGATAATCTAACTAAGAAGCACAACAAATTCATCCAAATCTTAATCCAACTATAACTATTCAATCCTATAACAAATAATAGCAACAGATGTCGATTGCCCTCGCTTTAATTTAATTTATTTAACGATGTTTACCTTAGTAATTCACACGCTTGTATCTTTGTTTTTCATTATTAATCAGAAAATTAAAAAAAATAGATGGAAAAAGCCATTATTTGATGTGCATCTTCGCTATCAGTTCGCTTGAGTGAGAATAAAGAAGCGCTTTCTAATTCCAAAGAAGAAGAACGAGTCAAAGCACTCGAGAAAAATCATCGCGACTTCATGCAACGAGGTGTGGTGTCGGAGTAACACCAAGGCCTTAACGGTTGACTAAAATACTGAACCATATGAAGATGAATCAAAATCACAAAAAATAGGTAAAAAAATAGGGTGCATCTGCTTCCGAATTCATACAAGTGCATACCACCAAGAGCATGAAAGAGTTCTTACCACCATAATGCAAAGCAGCAATCTGCAACTCGCATAAACGGATCAGCAGTCAGATAAGAAACATGACATCAGTAAGGTGAAAGAGCACGGATTGTGTAGAATCATACATAGAGGATTGGCTTCAATGGTCCTCGTCAAGTCGCTGTGCCACAGGTTGCGGTAGTTCTGGCGGAGCTGCATCTTGTCAAGGTGCAACTGTGATGCCATGGTAGCCGTTCGATATCTTTGCGCTGCAGAGCACAGAGACCAAGCAGATGAACTTCAGGTTTGGTTGCTAGCAGAAAACTCACCCTTGGGACTGTGTCTCCGTCCGACTTCTCAGTTCTAACATCTGCCAGTGCATCGCTGGTGACAGCAAGGATCGCCTTCGGTCCATTGAAAGTTGGAATTATTTTCTCGCACACTGCAGTATGCACAAGCAAATCATGGCCCAAACCAGAGCTACAGGCTACCCGTATGACATATCTTTGTCACGGCCCATTTGTCTTGCTGAAAAAGACAAACGGAACCATGATCAATATTCTACATTTTCTGCTTTTTTATTGTAAAATCTAATTATGGATCATGAAACTATTTAATCTTTTAGAAAAGGGTAATGTGAGATTTAAACACACTTTTTATACTTGCCAAAACCTAGCAAATCACTAGGTCACACGTATATTATCAAGTGACAACCAAATTGAAATATTTTTATATAAATAAATAATATATGAAAATACACATATAAGTATACATAAATATATATAGATATAAAACATATATAAATCGATATATATATATATATATTATTTATTTATTTATTTATTTATACATAACTATATAAATATATTTGATATATAATTATATATCAATATTATATATGTGTTTATATATATATATATACATATAAACATACAACATGCACGTGCGCGCACACACACATATATATTATTTCTTAATTTATTTATTGATATATAATTATATATAAATATATTAATATGGCTATGTATAATTATATATTTATTTATTTATATATTTTTTAATATATATATATGTATGTATGTATGTATACTTATATATATGTTTTCATATATTATTTATTTATATATAAGTATTTCAATTTGTTTGTCAGCTGATAATATATCTATGACCAAGTGGTTTGCTTGGTTTTGACAAGTAGATGATGTGGATTTGAAATTTTGAATCTCATGTTTTCCTTGTTACATGATTAAATAGTTTAATCTTGTACATTGTCAGTTAACTAAATAATTAAATTAATTTTTTTTTTCTAAATTTCAGAGGTTAAAATTTAGTTAATGAATTTTAGTGTAAGAAAACTTAATTATTTTATAATCTAATACTCTTTTAAATTATAAAAAGTTTGGTACACCAAAACATAAATATTTTATGTTTGGAGCAAAACTTAATTAATTTCTTTTTTTGTGTTTTATTTTCTATCAATTTTCAATTTTTTTTACTTTCTAAAATTTCATTTCTTAGATATTTTCTTTTTGATTTTCCTTCTTTTGACTTATTTCTTTTTCAACTTTTTTCCCTTTCAATATATTTTTTTCATTTATTTTTTTTATTTGTTTCCTTTTCATCTATTTCATCCTTTAATTTTCTTTTGAATAATTTCTTTTTTTATTTATTTTTCAATTTATTTTTCTTTTGAATAATTTTTTTTTCGATTATCATTATTTGATCTTTATATTCATGTGTAGGAAGAGGTGTCGAATGGGTCATGTCATGCTGGCACAGTCAGGCATGGCATGACCGGCATGATTCCAGTCATAGTCATGCCAACTATGCCGAAATCTAGGGTTGTGCTGGATCATGCTAATTTTGTTGTCACACAATAGTCACCGTCTACAAGTCACCACCACAACGCATTGATGTATAATCACCATAGAAACATAAAAAATATATTATAAAAAAAACTAATTACATGTACAATAATCAACACACATCGGAGATTATTTAATGAATCATAAGTATAACTAAAAGATAAAAAATCTATAAATAGAAACTACAACTATTACAATATGAGAGCAGTAAAAAAATTAACACGAATTTTATTTTAAGCTAAGGTCCAATAGACAGATATGAAATGAAAATGATAAATAATAATTAATAATAATAACAAAAAAAATACAATCTTAAATCATAATTAAGTATTGAATTGAATTGTATAGTACTAAAATGATAATCATAAATAAATACAACAATAATAAATAATAATCAATCTCAATGTCAAATTGATGTTTGTATTCAAATCATTATTATCATCATCATGTAAACATCTGATGGTATCCATAGTGATGACCTCAATATCCTTCAAATCTCACGAGTCATCATCTACCAGCAACTCTTGTGCTCATGATCTCTCTCTATCTAAATTTTTAACCTCGAATCTTTTTAATACTTCATGCATGAAAGTACCTCAATAATATATGGTCATAGTCTTGATTTTCTATCTAAAATGATATTGGCTGTAATAAAAAAAGTAGACTCTAACACAATGCTCGACGCTAGAAGAGTCAGTAGATCTCATTCCATCTTAGATAACTTGGGATATATATATTCATATAATTTCAACCATAGTAAATATCAATATCTTTGTTATCATTATGTGATATGATAAAGTAGTAATCGATATATAAGTATCGAGATAACTCACTCCTATTTGATAGACCACCCCTTCATTTCCCTCTCACTAACCAAATGGAGAAGTCATTATCTCTGAATATGATATTCATGTATGTACATAAAGTCTAGCTACAACTACTATCATACCTAGTGTCGTAGTATGTAAATAAGTCAGTAAATTTTTTGAGAATGAAGCCTTCAAGTTG
This sequence comes from Sapria himalayana, assembly GCA_029783825.1. Lineage (NCBI taxonomy): Eukaryota > Viridiplantae > Streptophyta > Magnoliopsida > Malpighiales > Rafflesiaceae > Sapria > Sapria himalayana. The sequence continues at coordinate 916,231 of JAREIK010004892.1, forward strand.
GTGGCCCAAGTTCATGTATGTGAATATGTATGTCTAAATGTTTTCTACCCTTTCTATCTTACCCCTAATATCAATGCAGAAGACCATTACATTAAATACATAATTTTTATCTCAACGGTTATGACACTAAATCTAAGGTGACCTCTAGGCCTACTAAACTTGCTACTAATACTCTATATGCACCTAAGTGCAATGCAAGTAGTGAGAGTATACATAGATCAATAATAAGGTGCCTTTTCCTATATCAAAAAGGCCCTCATGGGGCCCGAATTTTTTATGCATATCCAATACATGACTCTAATATCAAGTAAGTATAATTCTAATAGTATTACACGTTCATTTAGAATTTATTCTTCTTTAGAGCCATAGACAAATAAAGATTACCAAACTCATGTTGTCTACTAGGTGTCCTATGATATCTTAGTGAGTTTCTTATATTTTCTAATAGGTGAAAAACAACATTCATCCCTTCTTGTACTTTGGGTTAATATTGTGATACATGTACCTAACATAAAAAATCTTACACGAGGCTTATCTCTAATAGTCCTAATAAACATAATAATAGTGATTTTATAATTAGATATATTATCAAATATGATACTAAATATCTTATTATGAATATCATATTTCCTAAAGATTCTTATAATGCAATCATATATGGCATGACCACCATGAGGATGAAGAATCTCAGAAAACCCTAAATTTGTTCATAAAGTTTTCATATAAAATATTTATAGTGTGTGGTAAGGCATGCAAATGATACATCATCATTATTAGTCCAGAATTTAAATATCACAGACACCACTCGGCTATATTTATTAAATTCATTATTTATTAATTATTTTTCTAACTTATAATATTTAATTATGTCATTCCTACATGTGGACATATAAATTTAATGATAAGCATGTTAGAAGTAAGTATGTATGATACTGACTATCCTATGATCCGCTTAAAATTTAATTAGAAGACTCATGATTATAATCAGTTTTGGCATATATTTCCTTCCTAAATCATTATGGTATATGAATAGGGTCAAAGAAGTAAAACTAGTTCCAGCTTTAAACACACCACCACTTATGATTAATTGGGTTTGACTTGAATTTAATGCATTATGTTTTTTGATATATTGATTGGTATGTCTCTTTAGGTGGCCCATTACACCAGTACTCCTACATGTATATAATTTTGATAATACATAATTTGTGTTGATTCTTCATTGATATTATTTAAATTTTTATTTTTTATTATATTAAATTGAGTCCAAATAACTAAAGTTCTTCATGTTTTCAATTTTTAGGCATTTAAGTTTGTGTGGAGGCAAAGAGAAAAATATAGTTTCGGCCTTAGACCTTTTTGTAGGGTTATCATTATTATTCACATATAAATTAATATTAATTTTATTATCATTATATTTACTATTAACCATAAGATATTTTTTTTGTTAATGTTTAAAAATAATTAAGTTTAATTTGTATAAACAACAAAAAAAAACCCAGATTCTGGTCTCATTATGCATTAGTGCTTAGCATGACCACAACTACCAATTGGATGCACCATTCCATTCTTGTTTCCAACTTCCAAAGGGCAGAGGCATAGTTGTAGCCTCATAGAGAGAAAAAAATTATTAGAGAACAAAAATAAAATCCTAAAATATATTTTAATTTTTGAGAATGAACGAGAAAAACAACAAAGAAGAGCACAAGGCATAGGAGAGAAGATAGTTTTAGAACTTAGAATGAAAAACTCTAAACACTTAATATATATTTATAGATTTTTTTTATTAAAATAATATATTTTTTAAAAAATTACTTTTTTAATATATATAAGGATAGAAATCAAACGGCCAACATTTCTTCTCCTAGCAATTTGAATGAATTCTAATACCAAGGATGTGTAGTAGCTTAGGTAAAAAAAATTTTAAGTCACAATCACAATGTCGTTGCACGCACCCAAGTGCCCGATAGTGACTGTTGTCACTATCTGGTACATGTGCATGTTTGCCCGATTCTACGACATGCTCGATGGCGAGCGACGCACTTCCTAATCATTGGGACTTCTATCCCAATGGGCCGATCCACCACATCAACATGGCAGATTAGGTTTATAGTTTAATAATTATTTTAAAACCCCCACCATGTGGATGTGACATTTACAATGCTTAAAAAACACCCAATTATCTTAAAATGGGCCCGAGGTTTGTGCGTGATCCCAGGTCATGGTGATCGATGACTCATAACCCTTATTTGGGTTGTGGTTACCATGCCAGTGAACCATCCCAAAGGGCCAGGAATGTGGGTCGTGCTTGACCCGGCAAGAGGCATGGAAGCCTCTGCCCCAATATGGCACGAGCTATGTCTCAGGCCGACACAACCCAAATCTATGCATGGTTCTATATTGTGCCATGCTAGGCCAAGCACGACTCAGTCAAGTCATGTACATGTTGCCTGCCATGCCTTGGTCACCCGACCAACTTAACCATCTTTACTATAGTGATTTATTTTTTTATTAAATTCAAAAGAATACCAATTGGTGAAGTCGTCGTGCTTGACTTTCCAATCATATGGTCATGGTTTGCTCAATAAGATATGACTTGCTTGCGTCAGAATAACATCACATAGTACATTAGTATATTCTCTAATCTAAAATGAAACTATTACTTATTTAGTTACTTTTATCTCAGCACAATATTTTAATCATCACAACTTGTATGGTTTAGGATGTTTTTTAGTAGGTAGGCTCAACTTTTCAACTAGAATTTTGCTTATCATATTCGTATGACTCCCTATATAAATAATTATATGACATACCTTATCATCAATATGGCATCAAGCATGAAACATATTTTTCCATTTTTTTTTGTTCATCATCTTTACCTTAGACATTTACATCGTGCTTAGTCACAAACATTTCTTCCATAGCATTAGTGATTTATTCTTTATTAAATCCCCTTCCACATCTTTATAATATACATTTGCATCTACCATTGTCTAAAAGTTACCTCTCTCATTTGGAGAATTTCATGATTGTCGTAAATGGATATGCTCTACCCACTCCGATCATTCATAAACTTGTTTGAATTCTAATCTCATCACATATCTCATATCATTCATCATTGCTTTCATAAATAGCTTGGAATTACAAACTTGCATAATATTTTTTTTAGCACAGTGAGACATAATTTGAAAAGGAAGAAATTTAAAACAAAAAAAAAAGAAAAAACAAAATATGATATTAGTGATGAGTTTTGATACCGAATGATAAGAATCCAATTAAGAAGAATTAAGACTCATAAGTATATTTAGTGACCAAGATCATTATTCAATTAGATTATTAGGAAATAGCTCAACTCATTACATATATAGAAGAAAGAACCACCTATATAGTAATGACATCCTCAAGGAGTATACATATCACCAAAAACTTCTTCTATTTTATTCCACAAAATAATATATATTAAGTATTTCATATTTGAGACATCTCTCAAATAAGATCAATAACTACAATCTTTAATAATTATAATTATATAATAAAATAAATAAATGAAAAGATGTAGTAATGGTTATGTCCCTTAATCATTATTGCCACTCGAAATATAAATAAATACTAATATTTCTTGGAGATCTCTTATATGTCATTATACATGATCCATAATCACAAAGGCCTTTAATGATTTGGAATAGGCCTTTTTGAACTAAAGTATGGGCTATGGCACAAATATGTCTGATTTAGCCCATGTTTGTTGAATGAGTTCATTATAAATCTTTTAACCCTTACTTTTGTAATTGGCCTAGCTAGTATAAGTAATGAACCTTTTATATGCTATCTCTTGATGTTAATCAACCTGTTTACCCAAAATAATGTTTCCTTAAAAGTCATAGTTGTATCTAAGCAATAAAAGAACAAAGAGTTGAGACCATAATTTCATACCCACATAAGAACAATATAAATAGTTTGCTAGTCTAACACCCACACCTTGCTTTGATATTTCCAAGCCAAAAGAAGTTAAGGGTTGACAATCAACAAACAATATTGACAACCTTTTCTAGGAGATAGAATAATACATCTGAGTATTGAATATCATGGTAAAATCAATTAAGTTAGTATTTCCACCATGTATTTAGTGGATATAATACTTCTTCAGTAGCATCAAAAATGTAATGATGGGAGGCATTGAAGCACTTTCATTAATAGTTGGAAGGAGTTTGAGAAGAAGTTTAATCAATAATTTTTTTAAAATATACTGATGATGCGGCAAAAGCTACATTATGAATGTTGATATAATGTTGGGAAGTATGAGAATATATGTGGGAAATTTTAGAGCTCATGATCTAGGCTTCTAACTTAAAAAAAAAGGAAGTTCTTTTCCCTTTTATAGATGGTCTTAAACCTTGGACAAAATAAGAACTATGAAGAAGAGGTGATCAAGATATTACTTGTGTCATATCAGTAATCAATGTTTTGAAAACCGGACCGGAGACTGAACCGGAAAATTTATCGGTTCACGGTTCACTGGTTGGACAAGTGGTCGAACCGTGGTCGAACCGGTGACGTCATAAATAGATAATTTATATATTATTAAAATTAAAAATAATTATAAAAGGGTAAATTTTTATAAAAATATATGACCGCATCTCCTCTATTTCTTAAGCATTTCTATAAAAAAAATTTACCTGTATAAATCACAAGAGATCATATTTTTAATACAATATAAGAAGTTAATTTCCATAATATAAATCGATATAATATTTATCATAACCTTATTATTCTAACGAGTAATAAAGTATCAATAACCTAAGGAACGATTAACATCATTCATAATAGAAATGTCATTCACAATACTTACATGGTTACTCAAAATATGAAATGTCAACATTAAGAGTTTTTCATATTAATAAGTTCATGCATGAAAATATAGATATATGTCTTCATTCATTTTGGAAATTAGGATGTGAAAAGTCAAATTGTGTATATGGAAAATTAAAGTTCTCCAAATCAACTCCTTCTAAGGCCACGCCACCATCGTTCACATCTTCTACAAAAACAATGAATATGTATCAATAAGAAAAATAATTTATAAAGGAAAATAAGTAATAACAATCATTTAAAATAGATAAGTTTATAAATTCTACTAACCAATTTGAGTAGCTAAATTTGAGCCTTCAACTTCTATAGGAAGAGACCCTTCCTCATACAAAAGATTTTCTACTTCTTCAAGATCTAGTTCTCCTGGTTCATCCTCATCAATTATCCAAAATTCGATTTCATCAATACATGCGTAATCAATAGGATCATAGCTTCTTTTCTTGTTATAGAACCTAAAAAAGATAAACATGAAATTATTCATAACTATCCAAATAAAATTGGTATTCAAAATAACTAAGAAAATATTTATACCGATTTTTCAGCCGCAAATTGTAATGAATGTATACAAGATCATTAAGTCTTTGATGTTCCAATCTGTTCCTCTTTTTAGTATGTATGCATTCAAACACGTTCCAATTCCTTTCACACCCAGAAGATGATGAAGTTTGACTCAGTATTTGAATTGCCAACTTTTGCAAATGTGGGGCACTATATCCATGTAGCCTCCACCATTCATCTAGTTTTCAGTACACATAAGAAATGAAAGAAAAAAAAATCATTAGTAAGTTTAAAAATATAACAATTTATACTTTTAAGTACATTAGTAAATATTAAAGTATAACTAGTTAAGAGATGAATTATCATTTACCAGGTTGTAATATTTCACGTGAAGAATAGGCAAGCTCTCTTCCAAAACTTTCCAGTCGCTCACGGTACAACTTTAACTCATTCATCACTTTGTTTTTACCTTTGATAACTTTTTGATCAATGACATCCATCATACCTCCAATAACTTCAGGCTTGTTACCAAAGTTTTCTTGATCATATTGGAAACATGGATTCAACCAATAAGCTGTTGAATGAATGCTTTTGTGAAGTTGTTCATCCCAACGTTGCTTTATGATATTTGTATAAGGCTTGTATAGTCTCTTTTTATGATTAAACAACTTCTTGATGCCCAAACGAGCCCTATACATGCCTTCATATACATATCCCATGGAAGGTCTCTCATCACCATCAACAATACGCAATAAGCGCACAAGTGGGGCCATGAGTTTCACAATTATGAAACAATCATTCCAAAACTTGTGATCCAAGATGATAGAAATCACGACTCTACTTTTATTATCCTTTGAATATCTAGAGTCTATAAAGAACTTGCTAGTCACCAAAGCTTGCAAATCATGTTTGTGATCATGAAGGCTTTTCAATACAATGAATGTAGTAGCAAAGCGAGTTGCACCAGGTCGGAGAATCTCTATCCATCCTTCTCTTTTTCTTAGCCAACTTAACAAAGCAACATGATTATACACAAAAATTTTCACCTTTGATGCACGTCTTGCAAGCTCAGCAATATGATCTAACTTACAAATATCCTTAAAGATCAAATTAAGGCAATGAGCTGCACCAGGTGACCAATTAATGTGTTTATATTTCTTAGAAATCAATCTTCCTGTAGCCACATAATTTGCTGCATTATCAGTGACCATTTAAACCACATTGCTTGGACCAACCCATGTAATGATCTCGTCAAATAGTAAAAATAGATTGGTTGCATCTTTCACAATATCTGAAGCATCAACAGACTTCACAAATGATATTCCTTGGGGACAATAAACCATGAAGTTGATGAGTATTCTTTGTCTATTATCTGTCCAACCATCACCCATTATTGTACACCCAACTTTTGCCCAAGCTTCAAGATAAGAATCCACAAGTAATTGAACTTCCTTCTTTGCATCCTTTAGAAGATTAACTCGTAGTTGATAGTAAGTCGGACCCTTATATCCTGGACCAATTGCAGATATAGCATCCAACATTGGTTTGAAGTAGAATGAATTCACAGCATTGGTAGGAATGTACGCATCATAAAAAAATCTCCCAATAGCCATGTCTGCTCTCCAAACTGCTTCTTTCCCGGCAAATGCACTCTTAATGGAAGGTTGAGCCCCTTGAGTAGTTCTTGGTGCAGAGTACTTATCCATTGTTGTTTTTTTTCTTTTTCCACTCATTTGCGGCCTTGAATTTGGCATTTGTTGAACCTCTTCTTCACCTTGTTGCTCATCCGAATACCCGTCAAATTGTAATACATTGGGGCCATATGGATTTTCAAACTCATAAGTTGCTTGAGCTAATTTTTTGGATTTTATAATCTCTTGTAAGGAATTTTCCATCCGATATTTAACATCGGGAGGAACTGACTTACAAGGTCCAATATCTCCCTTTACTCCAGCAAGATGTAGTTTCATTCGATGGATTCCCCCACCTTTAGCAACTTTTTTGCAATACAAACAAGTTAGAGCTTTTCTTCCATTTGAACACATTTCTTCAGAAACATGCTCCCATGCTTGGTCGGTCTTGCTTCTAATAGATTGTGAATTAGAGGTTGAATCTTGAGCGGAGGTTGGAGTCCTAGTTGATTCCATATTTCTATCAATTTGTAAAAAAAAAAAAATTCATATATGCAACAATACAAGTCATCAATTTCCACAAGTTGCAAATCATGAAACAAATAAGCGGATACAAAGATACAAGTCATTAATTTTCTATCAATACTTCAATGATTTCTCAATTTTATGGTCCACTTCATTTTAATTCGGGCATTTGTAATATGCTTACTCCATTGTCCAATAAATACATAAATAAATATATAAAACACACAAGTAAATTAAAATGTTTTCCCAAAGGCCAAATTGCATACATCATTCCTCTGCTCTCTATCCCTACTTCCCTAGTAACATCTATGATCTATCATACCCATCAAACTAAATTCTAAAAAATCAGTAAATTACTCAACATGTTAGCAGTGCACTTCCTGCTTCTTTATCCCCAATTTCCTTTTTTTTCTGTTTCTTTTTCGTTTTCTTGTGTTTTCCGTTACACAACATCATTAGCATAGAATTCTAAGTATTGCACCACTGGAAAAAGAAGATCAACATGCATTCTCTTTGATTCTATCCAAGCAAAACATAAGTTATCTTTTACATCATACCCAAATATGGTCTCTTCCCAATTAGCGATTCCAAAAAGGATATTGATCAACTATGTGATTAATTTTCCAACTTGGTTTCAGTTCCTTAGAAACAATATCATCAATATCCTTGAAAATTGACAAAGACGCATTCTAATATAATAAATATCAATCTCAGAACATGTACAAAATAGTGAAATACATACAGATCTTTGGATTTGGGTTACGAAAAACCTGCTGATTCTGAATCTCACCGATAAAAATCCTGCTGCTCCGATAAAATCCAGAAATCAAGAGGGAAATTGATCAAATCCGATAAAAATTGCCGCCACAGATTCTACTGGTTATGCCGGAGATGGAGTGACTGGCGTCGGAGTCGGAGTTGGAAACTTGGAATGGTCCGAAGAGGAGACTGGAGAGAATATGTCGATCTGAAAAAAATGGGTTCTTAAAAGGGATCAACTTGGAATGTGAAGAAGGGCAACCCACAGGATCAACTTGGAATGCAAAGAAGGGTATCAAAATGACGTCATTTTAACTTAAAAAAAAAGAAGCGAACCACTCAATTCGCTGAGAACCGGCCGGTTCATCCGGTTCACCGATTCGACCACCGGTTCGAATGGTTCTCACCCGGTTCACTTAATAAGCAGTTTTTTGGATTGAACCGAACCGGTTTTATGGCCGGTTGACGGTCGGACCGGTCGGACCGGCCGGTCCGGTCCAATTTTCAAAACATTGTCATTAATAGAATTTTTAGTCGTATTCATGAAGTAAGATAGGCCTGAATCTTTAAGAAACAAAGATAAAAACAAATGAGATAATTTGTTTAAGATAGTAATGAAATATTCTTTTAACAGGAAAGGGAAATTAGCTCGAGATAGAAAAAATAAATAAAAATCATTAATATACTTCCTATATAATGGAGCACACTAAATACATGATTGGCCAAAGTTGGGATAAAATTTCAACAATTATCATGGAGATAAAGGACACAAAGGATGAAACTATTATATTTTACTTAATCATATTGAATTTTGCCAACAATAATAAAATATGAAAAGTGAAAGAGACATATGTTCACATATGTTATTATAGTCAAACAATAGATCATCACTTTAATTAATACTTATGCATCAAATTTTTTTATTTCTTGAGATACTACAAATAGCTAGAGTAGATTATAAAAAAAGAAAATTAATGAATCACAACTATAAATCCTAAATATGTCCCAATTATTGGAGAATTATATGGAGTTAAACTATAAATCAAAATATGAAAAAAAAAAGAAAAGATTAAAATAATTCTTCTTGATGATATGATTGAGTGATTGGCATAGATTTTATTGAACGGATCAATGCACTTTGCATATTTTTTTTCTATTATCTTTGCATGCTTTATATTCAATCTTAATGTATTATATTAATGATATGGTGAGAGATTAGAAAACTCACCAACACACTTTAAATAATTCAATTATTTAAAGGTGTAAGTAATTATAGCTTTTGGATTCTTATTTGGATGTCATGTAATTTGGACTAACTAATAAATTATCAAAAAAGAGAGAAGTTGATAATAAAAATGGGCAAATGTTCATTAATCAATCATCATCTAGGATACATTATCAGATTGCACAACCACAACTTGAAGATTTAAGGAATTATTGATAGTCTGGAACAAATATCTTATTCCTCTCATTGTTGATTTGTTTGATCAACTCAAGAAGACACAAAAGTATATGAAGATAGATTGAAATATTTTGATTGATTTAAGGTAGAATGAATCAAAATTCAATCAAGACAATGAGGGCTTTATTTTTCTAACATTGAATCATCATATTTGATCTATGCTAATGGAACAAGAAATATTTTGAGAGCAATCACACCTAGCAAGTGTGATAAGCTCCAATTGGTAGGATTCGCACTCTTTCCCACTTGTGGATGAAAACTCCTTTTCTCCTTATTTCTCTAGCAAATCTTTGCATTCTTTCCTATCTATTTCAATGAAGATGAAATAAAATAACATTTCATAAAAATCATATAAGAAAAGACATAAATTTTCATTCTTTTTGTTGTATATAGTTTATTTTGATAAACTATTTTGTATAACTAAAATATTTTCTGTTTCAATATTTTTAATGTTAGTGCAGGAAAGAAAATATTGAGAAGTTGGGAATGTAGCAATAGCATAATAACTGGGGTCCGAAGAAATTTTTGGAGTAGAACCTGACCCATCCGAGTGATCCAACCCACTCCATTTATTAATATCGAGAAACTACTAATATAAATGAACATTTTCTATTTTTGTTCTCTCTCTCTACTATTTTTCTATATGATATTATTTTTTATCTCTCTCTTTTCTGCGTGATTTCTTCTCGAATTGATGCTCACATACTCTGTAAGATAATAATTTGGTTATAATTTGTAATGCATCAGTATTTTTCTAGTAGATATAGCTAGTCGATATGAATGACTAATGAACCATATTATATCTGTGTTTCTGTTGTGGTATTTGGATTGTGGATATATAATATATTATGCTATAAATTTCTATTTATTTTACATTCCCCTAAGATAAAATCACAAACTGCAAGCAAAATTAATTCACACTTTTTTATTCCTTGTCAATCAAGATGATCAAACATCTAGGAGTTAATGAGCGACCCATTGAATGTTTCTTTCATTGTATATAATAAAAGAAGGGGTATTAGAGATTCAAGATATTTAGATAGTAGTCCAAGAATACTAAAAAGGTGAGAAAACAAGTGTTGTCTAGATAGGAAAGAGAAATATGACTATAAGGAACCAATGAATTCTCTTTTCTTAAACAACCTATATCTTCCACCCTTGATCAATATTTGATAGATGATCCAACCACAAGCAATCTGAGTTATTGGAAAAGGGTTTAGGTTCATTATTTCTACTTTGTTTAGTCATTCAATTAGTGACTAACATTTTTTTTTGTATCATACACCTTGTGTAAATCTAGCCTTCAACAGTATCAAACACATTATTGAATTGTTGAATGGGGCTAATTGCTCGGTTATATACATGCTAATAGAGCAATTATGTTTCTCATTGTGGGTCACATTTACCTTTATTATGCTCTATATTTTGTGATTTATAATACTTTTTTGAAATTTGTTTGGTGTTTCAATGTTATTATCTTTATATGACATGTTATTCCATGGGGTTAGATGAGCCCATGGGGGGTTATAGTAATTACATGCTTGGATAGCATGATACATGTCGTAGTAGATACCATAATGATTTGGCTTTGCGATGATTTCACAATGAACATTGTCACCTTAAATTATTTTTTGTCTTCATCAGTTACTCTCCTTTATTTTAGTATGCACCAATATTATTCATAAAGTTGTATGACATTAATTCATTGGATGTAAATTCAATTATGGATCAAATAAAATTTGACCTTTTTTTATGTAAAGGATCTAGTTAGTTTGATTGCTTTTGTTACCTTTTTTTTTCCTATTAGATTTTTATGTTCCTAATATTTTGGGACATCCAGACAATTATGTACTTGTCAATACAATAGTACTTGATACTGATCTATGATATTATTTAAAGTGTAGTTGACAAATGAAAAGGTTCACACACAATAGCACCAATTTTATATGTTTGTTAGTTTTACCTTTATTTTAAAAGTATGTATGTGCATAATTTAAGTTTTTACCTAACTAATCAATTACTCTTTTGGTTCTTTTTGGCATACTACTAATTGCTAGGTTGGATTTGTTGTCAATGAGTGGAGGAACCATTATTTATTATTGAATAAATTTCTTCTTTTATTTTCTTCTCATTCATTGTCATAACATCCATTCTTAGATGAGTTGGAAAAAAAAATTTCAATCATATGGAAATGAGATATCGATTAGTAAAAATTATGACACCAATACATTAATTTCATTGTGGTCTTTGATGATTAGTTGATATTAAATTTGGCACATGTTGAAGATTTCAATTTGGATAGGTGCATGTATTATTTGGCTTGGGATGGATTTGGGCTAAGCCATTAATAAGAGTTTGGATACGGACTCAATAGTCAGTTATAAGGCACTATCCTAAAAAAAATTCTTCTACCACTCCTCCTTGCCTTGAGCTAATTTCCACTTTCTTTTTAGCTCCATCTCAAGCATGCTACATTACATACTTCACTTAGGCCCAAATGAGGCTTAAACACCTTTTATGATCTCATATGGATGAGTATTCAGCACACCATGTGCTAAATATTTTGGGCCATTTGTCAAGTTTATCTCATTGAATGTGCATGATTTCTAGTATTTATTGAAAAGATTTTACTAAATTTTTATTTTGAAAGAATTTGATAAATGTTAGAAAAATCATAGTAGTTTTTTGTTGAATTTGTAGACTTTGTAGAGCAAATTCTTAGAGGAGAGAGAAGTACACATTCTAATATATTTCTTTAGTTGTGGTATCATTTTTTATCTACAACTCTACAAAAAATAGTTGTCACATTATTTATATGTCATAACTCTATCATCGAGTTGATATAATTATCTCACTATGTAATAAAAAATTATCATGATATTATTATCAAGGTAGCTAAGTACTCTAGTGTACAAATAATCATGAACATTTTTAGAGCCATGACTTATCCAATATAAAGCTAAAATATTAAGTATTTTAAGTCATGACATTATTTTCCACCATATAGACCATTTATTCTCATCATGATATTTTGAATATTGGGGCTTTATGCTCTAGAGAGATAACACAAAAATCAAAAATAATTTAATCTCCATAACATTATATTACAAAGAGTAATTATCGCAATCACAACAATCCTAGTGTCATGACACTTTGCTCAAAAAAACTATGAATATGACCAATTTCAAAACTATGACTTCATATTATAGAAAGTAATTAATCTTAGTTATGACAATATCAATGCCATGACACTTTGCTCAAAAATCCAAGAAGAAATCCATGATGAATTCTAGTGTCATAAATTTGTATTATAGTGAGTAAGGCTATCATTCATGGTCATTCCTATTATTATGATATTAATACTCTAGACAAGATCTAAAGAGATGATAAGATTGAAATATCAATTCTATGTTGTAACTTCCAGCCTAAAATATTAAACTAATCTCCCGGGTATAAAAGTGACACTTAGAAAAAAGAAAAATAAAAAGGGAAATTGGGGAAACATGAAACCGTGATGTCAAAAACCAAATGCAATATAATTTTTACTCCAATTTAGGATAAATTCAAGGCAACCACAAGTAATCTTTGATTAGAATTAAGAAAATTTACTTAAATATTTACTTAGATATTTATCGTGAACCCTCGAATCCATGAGATGTCTTTCAAAATTCCTTACATGATTTCCTCCCCAATTTTGGTTAACTTGATATATAGGATGAGTGAATATAATGTATTATAATGAATTAATGAATCCATGAATTTGTGTTCACGTTTAGATATTGTTCAATATAGATGTGAATTAGAATCAAAACTTATGATTCTCACATAATAATTTACATTAATTATAATTCATACTATCACAGAATTATAGTTGCACTCCCTTATTTAAAAATAATTTGTACAATTTCTTACTTAACACTAATTAAATTATGCATGTTAAGATTACATTTACCCATTAATTGAATCAAATCTCAGATAATCTAATTCAATCAATCTCATATTTTTTCTTTGATACTTTCCACTTAACTTATTTGAATTTTTGGATCAAAATCCAATTACAGGGGTTAATAATATCAAAACTTATATGTTTCCTATAGGCAACAACATCAAATCTTCTAACAAGACGTTAATTCAATCAACAACAAATATATACCATACACGTGATAATGTTATCCAATTCATAAAGTTTCATTATTTATTTTTAGATCTCACTCTTTATGAATTAAAATAACTATTAACAAGATATACAAATATTAATTATTTCATGAATAAAAGTAGTAGAATTTATAGTAATAATAATGTATTTTATATTATAAGTTAGTACAAAATAATTATATTATGTCGGTCTAATTCAATACATTCAAGTGTATTACCCTAGAAGTTAGAACTTCATCATTAACCATAGTTAAGATAGACCGATTTAAATTTAGTAACACAATCTTATTGATAGGATGATAGGTTATCTAGGTATATCTAGATTTTAAACAACAAACTTATATTGCACAAGAGCTGATGATTTGATCTTTTGTGCATAAGTTAAACTTTACAAATCAAATCATCTATAGTGTGAACTAAAAGGACATGCATTTTTCACAAATTTTCCTCATTGTAAAATTTTTTATTTAAAACAAGAAAAATATATAAATTAAAAAAAAATAGAAAACAATAAGAGATAACATTTAGTATAAAAATAGTTTCTGCAAGTTGATGAGAGTGAACTCACAACTTCAAGGTTGCACATTCAACACCCCACCATCCAGACTACCATACCTTTGCTTTTTTAGGGTTTTAGGGGTTTAGTTGCTTACTTAGAAAAAATTATAAGTTAATGAGTATATCATTGATAATAGATTTAGTAGAAATGTGTTATCACTAGTTAGGGTGATGGGCTATACATGGTGATAGTGGTCAATCACAAGACTCTAGTGAACCAATGAGTATCATAGTCATGAGTCATGGTAGTGATGGTAGACCACTATGCATCTATAATACCACTAGTAGTTAAATTATATTAATATTATAGTACAAAATAAATAATATGATAATTAATGATATACACTAAATAAAATTTTATTAATAATAAATACCAATATATTGATTGATATATAAATAACGAAGAATCCCTATGGGTTTAGGGTGTTGCAATGCTCTTATTGCTTGGGAAATACACATTGGAAAGACGAAGCAAGAATATTAAAAAAGTATAATTACCTATTAGTTCCTAATTTCTCATAAATAATTATTTATATCTCAGTTAATATTATATTTAATTCAACAATTTTCACCATTAACATTCTTTTCAAAATCTAAGTTGCATTTTTTCCTCACTAAACTATTTAGACACCTAACACCATTCTAATTCTTTTTTTCCTCATTTTTAGCAACTTAGAAGATATTATTTTCTCAAGCTTTAGAATCTTGACTATTATGTATATTATCATATTTTTTTGCTATTCTTTTTTATTTTACTATATACCATCTTATTTACTTGTAAGAGTGTGATGTGATTTTACCAAGGCTGCAATATTATTTTATCAAAAATATTTGATAAGATTATATCTTCAAATCTTCTTTTGCTCCTAAAACTAATCTTTGCTATGGCATGGATCATTCAATTCCTCTTTTGCTCATGAAACTCATATTTGCAATGTGATAGGGATCATTCAATTCATCTTTTTATGATGAAACTTATCTTTGCTATGATAGGGATCATTCAATTCCTCTTTTGCTTGTGAAACTCACCTTTGCCATGGCAAAAATCATACAAGTTTCATCCTTTTTTGCTCATGAAACTCATCTTTTTATAGCATGGATCATTCAATTCCTCTTTTGCTCATGAAACTCATATTTGCTATCTGACATGGATCTTTCAATTCCTCTTTTGCTCATGAAACTCATCTTTGTTATGTGACAGGGATCATTCAATTCCTCTTTTGCTCATGAAACCCATCTTTGTTATGTGATAGAGATCATTCAATTCCTCGTTTGCTCATGGAACCCATATTTGCTATGTGACATGGTTCATTCAATTTCTCTTTTGCTCATGAAACTCATCTTTACTATGTGATAGTGATCATTCAATTCCTCTTTTGCTCGTGAAACTCATCTTTGCTATGTGATTAGGAATCATTGAATTCCTATTTTGCTCATGAAACTCAACTTTGCTATGTGATAAGGATCATTCAATTCCTCTTTTACTCACAAAACTCATATTTGCTATGTGACAGGAATTATTTAATTCCTCTTTTACTCATGAAACTCATCTTTGTTATGGCAGGGATTATTCAATTTCCCTTTTGCTCATGAAACTCATCTTTGCTATGGCATGAATTATTCAATTTCCCTTTTGCTCATGAAACTCATCTTTGCTATGGCAGGGATTATTCAATTTCCCTTTTGCTCATGAAACTCATCTTTGCTATGGCAGGGATTATTCAATTTCCCTTTTGCTCATGAAACTCATCTTTGCTATGGCAAGGATTATTCAATTTCCCTTTTGCTCATGAAACTCATCTTTGCTATGACTAGGATCATCTAATTCCTCTTTTGCTCATGAAAGTCATCTTTGCCATGTAGCATGGATCATTCAATTCCGCTTGTTCTCTGTCAAAAATAGTACACCAAGCAACAAAAATTGAGATAACATTGCCCATATTTACCATGTAACATGGAGAGTAAGAATGACAAACCAAGATTAAAATTTTTATTTAATTCCCACTAATTATGAAAGATTTGCCATATTAATCCCTTAAATATGCATCTCCCTACATTTTTATTCCATTGCCACTAATTCTCCAAAAAATAATTTACAAACAAATTCAGCAAACACAGAAAATAATAATTCACCACAAATTATATAAAAGAAACAAAATTGCCTCCAAAAAAAAATATTTTTTCCTCAGTTTCTTATTTTCATGAAAAATGATAACAAAAAAAAAAAAACAAACAAAAACAAAACAAAACAAAACAAAAAAAAACAAACAATGGGTTTCATTTGGGATCGCGAGGAACAAAGTGGTCAGCAACAATCCTGCGCCGTATCTTTCCGGTGGCAGTTTTTGGGAGTGAAACGGAGATGAACGCTCTCTTGGGGACTTTGAAGGCAGCAAGATTTTTCCTGCAGTGAGCAAGAACACCCCCTTCGCCTACGTCTGATCCCGGCCTCGCAACTACAGCACAATTTATCTGTAAACACGACGAAGAAGGGAATCAACTCTTTTATCTGGTTTCCAAACAAATCTCTAGTAAAGTTTTTTTTAAAGTGTTCTTGTTTCTTGCCTCTTCTCCATACTTATCGTCCGGTACACCAAAAGCCACGGCCTCCACTACGTCGGGATGAGACAGAAGCACTGCATCCACTTCGATCGGTGATATCTTCTCCCCTGCATAGATTTGCGATCACTTTATCTCGTAGACAAATATTGACGTGGAAAACAACACAGGAAAATAAAGTTTTTTGCCAAATAATCTTTTTTTTTTATATTTATGATATTATATCATAATGAAGAAATGTTTTTAAAAATATTTAAAAATATATTAAAAAATCTGAAAAAATGTAAAAATATATAAAAATATAGAAAATAAAAAAAATGGTCTAACATATCATTTTATAATATAAAGAAATACTTTATTAAAAAAAAAAAGCTAGTAATGATCACAAAAGACTATTTTATTTTTAAAAATTCATAAATAATAAAGAAAATGAAAAATACATACCTCCACGATTAATGAGCTCCTTCATGCGACCCGAGAGATACAAATACCCGTCCGAATCAAAAAACCCAATATCGCCCGTATGAAACCAACCGAACCGAAAAGCCATCTCATTTGCTTCGGAATTACTCTTGTACCCCTTGGTCACATTAGCACCTCTAATGCAAACCTCTCCCCCGACCCCAACCGGCTGCAAGCCCCCGTTCTCATCCAGCACCGCCAGCTCCTGCCCGACCGGTTTCCCAACCGACCCGGGTTTGTGGTCTCCATCTTCCGGCAATGGATTAGAAGCCATCAGGTGAGCGGCTTCGGTCATGGCATAAGCTTCGAGCACTGGCGCGCCAAACGCATCTTCCAACCGAGCCAATATAACCGGAGCCAAAGAAGCACTGCAGCTCCTGATAAATCTCAGTTTTGGGTAAACCTGTTCCGGTTTGCTGTCATGGCGATCAAGTATAATTTGATGGACTGTGGGTACGGCCGAATACCATGTTGCCCTGCAAAGGACCATGTCATTCCAGAATGTAGAAGCCGAAAATCTTCCAGCAGCTGGGAGCGTAACGGCAGCCCCCACCACGAGTGAGCTCAATAATCCCGCCAGCAAGCCGTGAACATGAAAAAGAGGCAGTACAAGAACAGTTGAGTCGGATTCAGATAATCTGTACACTGACTTTATGTTCAATACCGACGAAGCCAGATTCAGCTGGGTCAGCGGCACCCCTTTTGGGCGGCTCGTGGTGCCGGAAGTATGCAGGAAAAGTGCAACATCCGCCGAGCCATTGATCCGTTCAGTCAACAAGTCGGAGTTTGGCTCAACGCCAGAGGAAGAGAACATGATGGCTTTGGCACTGTGCTGGACGGTGACCATCACTTGTGGGATTCCTAGATGGGAAACAGCTAATTTGGCGAATTCGATGCCATCTTGTGGCATAATCAGTAGCTTTGATTCTGAATCTGAGAGGTAGAATCCGAACTCCTCCATCGTGTAAGCAGGGTTTAATGGAGCAGCTGTGGCTCGGCATCTAATCGTCGCAAGAAAGACCACCACGAACTGTGAAAGAATGAATTACAATACAATATGCTCTTAAGCTGACGAAGAACAACCATTAACCATTCGATCACACGATCAAACAAAACGCAATTGAATTGAAACTTCGGCTCACCGAATTATCTAATGAATTATAGTATGATTTAAACCCAGCAATTTTCTCATTAGAATTGAATTGTAACTCGTTTACTTTCTCCATACAATTTTCTTCCAAATCAAACGAAAATCGTACCTCCACCGTGTTGGGGAAAACGAGGGCAACAACATCACCAGGATTGACGCCAAGCGCAATAAGAAAAGAGGCAGCCTGATCGACGAGACCATGCAAATCAGAATAAGTCAATTCGAGCTTGCCGGATACCGACAGAGCAATTCGGTCTGGAAACTCTCTTGCAGACTTGTTCAATAAACCAGTCAATGTTAGGTTTTCCATTGTCAGCAGTGATCACGATTACGAACTGAAACCCATGAGGCAGATATATAATCTTCTCAGGAAAATGATTGAGCGAGAGGATAAGGAGGGAGATTGTATAGAGATACGGGGTTGTTCTGAGTTTGGCAGAGGCTATTAATGAGGGTGAGAGGGACAGGGGAGCAATGGAACGAGAGTCGTGCCGTGGCCAACTCGGAGAAGTGCGATCCCATGAAATTTCGCCACAGAGGTGTGCTACGTGTGGAACAGAAAATTGGAATGTGGACATTGAAAACGACGCTCTATCTTGTTCTGGTCAACTTGCTTGTTTGCTTTAAGGAAAGGGAAGGTTGCGTCTGAATCTGATTCTGATCCGAGGCAATGAGAGGTCGGGGTCGCTGCTTCGATCGACGTTGGAGTCTTTGTCAACAACATCCTCGCTGATTACAAACTAATGCTTTGTGGATCGAATTTATTTTTATGTATTTATATTTTTAATTAATTAAATATTAATATATAATTATTATTCTATATTGAGTTTATTGGGACTCATGGTAGTGATAATACCCACAAGCTATTTTTACTTGTATAGTTACTACAAATGAAATTTGAGAAATATGTATGTTAATTATGCAAGTATGACACTTCATAAAAATACAATTACTTACAATACATAGCAATATATTTTCTTTATGATATTTGAGACTAGACAATAAGAGTGTGTATATGAAACAATCATCAAGGATGGTTGATAAAAGTTCATAAAATGTCTAGGATTATGAATGACTATTGAGCATAGATGAATTATTAGGACACCAATGATAAGATCAATCATTGGGATGAGCTCAATTGTGATAACTATCTGGTATATTATTAGGATATGGAGTTATTGTACAATACCTCAACCTTTATTCAATGTCTGATAAAATATAAGTTAAAGAACTTAAATACTATCACATAAGTTAAATAAATAAGCTATCATCAAATCTAGATGAAAAGTCTATTTTACTACTTACACAATATATACTCTTGTGGGTCACAGTTGATGAGATACTCTTATTAATAATCTTTTGATACATTGCTTAATTAATAAAATTATGTAGTATAAAAATTTTATACCTCAAATTTGCAAATGAAAATTATTTAATTATTTACCTAGTATAAGTTGCCAAAAAGAGTATTCATGATAAGTTGTTGGCCGAATATGAACCAAGCTTATAGTATGCAATATAGTATGTTCCTGAGCATTATGGCTAAGAAGATTGATGATGCAAATGTGACTTTGCTAATTATTTATCTAATTATTAATTTATCTTGTGAGTAAGCAATAAATGAGTCGTTTGTTTTTTTTTTGTTTTTTTATAAAATAAAAAAATAAAAAAAATAAAAAAAATAAGAAAAATAAGAAAAATAAAAAAAATAAAAAAAATAAGAAAAATAAAAAAAATAAAAAAAAAATAAGAAAAATAAGAAAAATAAGAAAAATAAAAAAAATAAAAAAAATAAAAAAAAATAAGAAAAATAAGAAAAATAAAAAAAATAAAAAAAAATAAAAAATAAAAAAATAAAAAAATAAAAAAAATAAAAAATTAAAAAATTAAAGTAAAAAAAAATAAAAATAATAAAATAATAAAGTAAAAAAATAATAAAAAAAGCAATAGATGTGTAGTCATTATTAGGTAATAGAATCTTGTGGTTCTTTAGTAAATGTCCAAGTAAGTGTTATATATTTTTCAGCATCATTGAGAACCAAGGGTAACTTAGCGTGTCATGCCAGAGAACAAAAGACTTAATATCATTGAATTTCTAGTTCAAGATAACATATAGCTCAATAGGTTTTATATTTGTATGATATAACTCATAGAAGGATACTGATAAAATTTTCTTTATAAGTTTCTTTTCATAACTAACAAAGATAATGTAAAGATATTTTATATTATCTTCATTCAAAGTTTCAATAAGATATGTGTTTCTTTGGATACATTTATAGAAAAGTAAATTCCTTTTGGATTAAATAGGATATCATGTATCCTTGACATGGAACCTAGTTCCATTTGGTTGCATTATGTTTGCTTTTCTAGAGCCTTCAATAAGCCCTATAGTACTGTTTATGGTACTCATATTGATATTAATTTATGTAAGATCTAGAAAATTTTCTTTTAAGAATTACGTGTGATTGCATACTCAGCAAGAAATGTTTTGCCTTTATTCATCTTGATATCAATAACACATGAATTAATGACATAATAATTATTTTAAGAGATATCATTCAATAATAACATTGCCATCATTATTGAATAGTTAGGTTTTCACTAGGACCTCTAAAGAAATTAATATAATAGCATGTTAGGTCAACTGATCGTCATGGGCAAAAATCATTTCTTTATATTAATTCACTTTTAATGATGAAATTTCTTCTTTTCCAAGGAGATGAGAGATTATCAATAACAAATATGATCAATCCTTCATTTCCAAAGATATA
The DNA here is from genome assembly GCA_029783825.1 of Sapria himalayana. Lineage (NCBI taxonomy): Eukaryota > Viridiplantae > Streptophyta > Magnoliopsida > Malpighiales > Rafflesiaceae > Sapria > Sapria himalayana. The sequence continues at coordinate 937,627 of JAREIK010004892.1, forward strand.
CTAGAATTTCAAAAAAGATCATCATTATTGAAAAACCCTAATTTTAAGTAGATACATCGAATTATATAGATGAAACACCATGTGCCTAAACATGCAATATATATTTGGATCGCTAAGCACAAAAAGCTTAGAACAAAGCATTTTCAACACCTGAAAACACAAACTACAAATTTTGCACTCTTGAAGAATCTATGGGACATATATTCTTTAATTGCAGCTATTCATATATAATATGGAATGAATTCAAAGGCTGGATAGGAGTCAAAGGAAATGCAGATTCTTTAGATGCTGTTTTCAAAGATATGAAGGCCAATCATGCAAAGGACAACCCAAAGAACACTGTGTGGAAAAACTCAAGATGCTAGAAATTTAGTAAGAAAATTAAAATAAAAAATTATATGATTTTCAGCAAAGAATATAATAGTTTATAAATCTCTTGTAGTTTATACAGAAATTTTGATAGTAAAATTTTTATTACTTATCAAAAAATAATTCCTTGTTTATGCGCACAAGTTTGAGATGCTATTGATTCACATAATTGAATTGTTCAAATCCAATTAGACTAGATTGATATTTCTTCATCATAAATTCAATAATTTACTTAGTATTAATGATTAAAGATAGATAATCAATTTCTAAAATGGAAAAAGTTATAAACTTGAATTTTTGACATTATTGACAAACTCATGATATATGCTAAATTAATAGGAATCGAGTCTATTATAAATTAGCAATTTTTAGAAAAAATGAAAAAAAAAAGGATCAAATAAAGAAAAAATTATAAATTTGGTATTTGGTTCGAATCTCTTATTTAAAGAAGTTAGGAAATATCAAAAATATATATAATATTTAATCTTGCACAAAGAAATATCAGAACTTAATATAATATTTAGTTCATGAGAAACTATATGGTCATTCACAATTAATCATATTATTTATAACACTAACAGTAATATAGTTTTTTTTTTCTAATCAAAATCAAACATTAAAATATATGTACACTTAAAATAATTTTTAGGATTAAATAATACCTCCAACATCAAAATATATGTACACTTAAAATAATTTTTAGGATTAAATAATACCTCCAAATCAATTTCTTGCTAATAACGTATTGTAAAACTACTATAAAATATGAAATCAAGATGCACATATTTCTTCTTTGTATATAAAAAGAGGAGAAGAGGGAGGAGAATAATAAATATTTCATTTATGATATATATATATATATATATATATATGTAATAGGTATAATATTTTAGAAAATAGTACATCTTCTCTAACGAGAATATTGTTTTAAAAACAATATTTTAATGTTTTTTATTGATTTTTTTAATGCTTACGTGAAGGGGTATTTTTGGGCTTCTCAAGTTTTAAGGATAAAAACTATCTTGCAAACCATAATTTACGTAATATGCCAATTTTTTTTTTAATTTTTCAAATTTTCTTCACATTTATCATTATTACTTACACTTACACACGTTTATTTGTATTCTTTATAACAACACCACAAATTTTACCAACTTTAACCTTCAAAAAAAAAAAAACGATTTTATTTGAAACACAATCAGCAATCATTCGCGTTATACAAGTCTTGCTCTTCCATCAAGAACACTGCAAGTTTCCATCATCCTCAAAATGTCAAATCACCAGAAAAATTGCACGCAAAACCAAATAGAATGGCAGGCCTGATAAACCCTAACCCACCACCTCCTGGCTCTTGGCCTTGGTTTTCACTTGATCAAGTCGGCACCAATTCAATCCAAACCTTGGCCGCGCATCTAATTCTGTAATATACACAACGCAGAGCGTCTGCTCGAGGTCTTCAACTAGATTGCAATCCCAGAAGAGCTTCTGCCCAAGCACAGGCATTCGAGTTGGCCTCCAATGGCGCAGACGTGTCAATTCCATCCTCCAGCATGGAGTTCAGTTCCTGCATCAATGGCCGCTTAGTGGGTTCCAGGTTTGTGCAGGCACTTATGACTCTGCATATAACTTCAAGATCTCTGTATCTAAAATGGTTCAGCTTTGGATCTAGCAGATAACACATCGCCTCTGGCATATCCAGCGAGTCCTTGGCCTGCAAAAGCATAATTTTCATCTGAGAACTAGAGCCAGCTGATATCAGTTTCAAACTGGTTCAACGAGAAAAAAAAAAAAAAAGTTTGCAGGTAGCATAGCCTACCATTTTGTCTACTGAATGCCTTTTGCCTTGGGAAAATTGAGGTTTCCCAGTTATTATTTCCAACAGAAGTAGCCCAAAAGCATAAATGTTTCCTTGGATATCATCAGCTGGCACTGCTACCACGGAGTTTGGAAACATGCAACAGCAACCTCGTCTTCCAATGGAGGTCGCATTCCTCTCCGACCTCTCAAGAATACTCTTCCACCTCTCAAAATCAACCAGCTGAAGAAAGAGGACAACACACATGGAGATAAATTACAGCAATGGCACCCAAACATCAAGCCTGCCGCATTGCATCAGAGAGAAAAAGGTGCCTTGTAGAAGAAACATGTACTTTTTTTTTGGATTTCTGTGTGATTATATACTTTTTACATTATACTCATACATGCATTATAATTGTTATTCTATAATTATCACATTATTGTTACTGTATTTTTTTATAAATATTTTATAATTTTATATAAATATTATTATTATTATTATTATATTTTTTGATAAATATATTTGTTCAAGAATAATACTAATATTGATCACCTGCAAAGTCACTATATTGCATGTTTATGTTAGAGGTTATGTATTGGTAGTAAAACTAAGAGAAGTAAGACTGCTTATGTGATTCATTATGGCATATATGAATTTCTAATAATACCTTTTAGAATCACAAATACTCCTACGATATTTTACACTTATGAACAAAATATATCAAACATTTCTTCATCACTTTGTGGTCATGTACTCGAATGATATTATAATTCATAATCAATCAATTGAGGGATACATGGATCACCTACAATAAGTATTGTAATTGCTAAGAAATTATGAATTATATGTAGAATAGACTTAAGTGTATGTTGGACAAAAAATGGATCTATTTTTTTGGTCATATTATCAAAAAATAAATGATTCAAATAGATAAAAAAAAACAAAAAAGAGAGTAAATATTGAAAAAGAGCCACAAACTAAGATAACATAATTAAGATTAATTCTCGGATTAATGAATTACTCCATAGTTTATTCAAAAATACTATAAGATGACTATGACACAAATAAACTTATTAAAATAAGAAAAATATGAAACTTAAACATAACATATCGAAAAACATTTAATTAACTAAAAATGATATTATTAAATAACTCATCCTAGCCTCATTGAATCATATGTGTGGGTATGGATGACATACCTTTTGATTCCTCATTTCCTAGTGATGAAGGATAATGTAGCGACAAATTATTTTGAAACTCAAAAGAAACAGACTCCAAAGCAAGCTCAATTACATAATTTCCTTGTAGTATTTGACTGTGTCATAATACACTAAATTAAAAATAGAATTTATCATAATTAGTATTGTTGATCTATTTGAATCATTTCATTCTTGATATCTTGTTTTATCTTATTGAAATATCATGTTTAATCAATTGATACAATAATATGTGTTAGAATATACTTAGTGAAATGAAATATCTTATTTTATCAAGTTGATCAAATAGATCAGCAATAAGAAGAATGAGATAATTATTCTTTATCATTACTTTGTTGAGCGCCCGATGATCAATATATATCCATAAAAACTCATCATACTTCTTCTGAAATAAGATTAGTATACCATATAAATCATTGAATAGTTAGATGAATCTAGCATTCCAGCTTCTTTAATTGTCTTCTTAATTCTAATTTTGAGGATTCCATCCTATAGGGCACCATAGGTAGGGGTTTGGGTGCTGGATTCATCTCAATTTTGTGATCTTTTTCTCTTATTGGTAGGAGTTTTTGGGGAGCTCTAATAGCATCATATCTTTAAACTCGCTTAACACCTTCTCGATTTCCATGAACATAAGATTTTGGATAGGATCAATCATATCTTCCTAAAGAATGACCAAATAAGTTATATCAAGCTTTTTCAACCATTTCTTTAATTGCATAACTAATAATATGTGAGTCTTTCTTTTACCTTCGATGATTATTGAAATCATATATGATACCCCATTTTCTATAATAACCATTGAACATAGAATAATATAAGAAAATAGTTTTTATCTTACATAAAAAATTTATCCTGATTACTACTTTAAAATCAACCATGATTACCATTATGAAATCAACAGTCTTCCCACAACCAAATATTCATTATTATCCCAAGAGTCACTCCTTGTGATAACTCGACAATGAAGTTACCTATCTTGAAGCAACCTACTTCCTTGGATGCATGAAGCTTGAGAATCTTTATATTAGCAACAAAGTTACGTATGACACTAATATTTATCATGACTTTGATAAATATCCTATTTATATTGGCATCCATACACATGAGTCCTCTACTTCAAGGTTGCTCTTGGATGAATTGACTTTGAGGGCATTTAACAATAGTATTGATCTCATGTACACATCATCACCCTTCTGCCCGATCTTCCTCTCGAACATTGCATTGTAAGTCTTTCTATTGAGATATTCATGAGCAAAAATTGATCTATCACATAGGAAATAATTAATTTTTAGCTTAAAATATTTGTGCTTATCTCAACCCTACCCCTCTTTACAAGTATAGATCATACTTGATCATTCTCTAGTATTAAACTCTTTAGCACATTCTCTTCCCACTTTTAGCATAACTACATTTAAATGATGGCTTGACTTGAAATAAATCATCCTTTCAAAAATCCATGAATGACTTTGATATTGTCATGGCCATGGCTAAGTATTGGACACATCATCTCTAAAAATCTTGCTTAGCCTAACCCAATAAGTTATTTATAAAATTAAAGAGTAGTTTATCCTCGCTCATATCAAGGGCTTCGAAGTATTAAAAAAGAAAACTCCTTGACATATTCACGAATTAATCTCATATGTTTGAAATGTTTCATCTTTTAACACACTATATATGTCATATCTTCTAAATAAAAATGATTATTTATCTCTTTTTTAAAGTTAGCCTAAGTATTTATTGTGCACGTTTTACTTTCTATTTTCATAAATCTTCTACACCGTCATAATATTGCATTATCGATAAAGTAAAGAGCAACAGTCATACATTTGTTACCTCATCAATTAATATAATTATTTCAAAATATATTTCCATGTGACATAAGTAATTATCTAACTAATTAGTATCTCATTGCACCCTAAAGGTGTGAGGATTTAGCATCTCTACTCTTAGTGTCTCATGAATAAATATCACTTGAACTAACAATGTGGCATTATAAATTGTTACCTCTTGTCTTAACTCATTTTAATCCTTAATTAAGACTTTCACTTTTGATTCGAAGCTAGTTAACATATTCATGACTCTCATGAACTCATATGACATTATCGAGAGCATTCTCTCTTGAAGATCTTGAATCTACACTTTCAGATCCTCCTTCACCTTTCCCATGCTTTATTTCATGAAATCCATTTCCTCTTTATTGTTTGCCATGGTGATCTTTAACCTAGTCATGTAACTATCCAAGCTTGTAAAAGAATCATATGACCTATACTTCTTTTCCTCACCATTGGCAGGAGGATTAAGGACCCTTCCTCAAACATCATTAAAGACTACATTTAAAAACTTACCATAATTTATTGAGTTACTCCATACTCATAATATCTACTTTGATACCATTGGTCATGGACTAACTTTCTATTAAGTTTCAATGTAGCACTTGGGCAATTTTCCATTAGATGTTACTAAGTCGGTCTCTTATTTGTATTGTAAGTGTACTCAACTTCTACTAATAATTTAAGAAGAAACCCAAAAGAATACTAGAAATAAAAAAACATAATATTCAAGAAAGAAATTTATAATTTAATAATTTATAAATAAGACAGCCTCCTCTTTTATACATATCAATGAAAATTTTTGAAACTTTAAAAGGTTCTAGATGCTTTACAATACTCTAGAACCTTCCATACTTTGCTTTAAAAGAAAGATGTCTTTATATTTCTATAAGCTTCTCACCTCTCTATAAATTCCCCAAAGAGTTATTTATTTCTATTTGATAGAGAGTGACCCTCCATTAGTGTTGGCGTGGGATCTAGACGAATATTCATAGTTAGAAAAGTTAAAAATTTTAGTATTTAGTATCAGACGAGTAATGTCTATTGATTATAAGATATATTAATTATGAAAACTTATTATAATTTCATATCTAGCACATCAAAAGGATACAAATGAGAGATCCATTGTATCTGATTGACTCAAATATTAGAAAATCTTGTAGAATAATTACATACAATAGCTTGAGTTGTTTTATTGCTTTTTTATGAGATATGATTGTCTATAACTATCAATTTCCTAGTTGATTCTATTAGATATGGCTGGATTATCAAAAAAATTAAACTTTTTAATAGTGACCATTACCAGATATAACATATGATATTAATATAATTAATTATTTATTAAAAAATTTCAAAACAATCATATTAATGAAATTTTTTAAGATTCTCATATATGTATAGAAATCATGAGCATAGCTGGAAAAGAGGAATATTTTGACTTCAATTAGACCTTTATGATCACATAGAAAAGATATACCACAAGTTATTATATTTTTGTAGAGATAATCATATATCTAAAAAAGATAAAAGATTAATAATTATTTCTAAATCTAATATAAATATAAAGAACAAAACTATGATGTCTACAATTTCTGAGTTTTAATATATCAATCACGTCTTGAAGGAACTTTGCTTATCAATTCCAAAGTTGATAATATTTTAGTATGACAACTAGGCAACTCGGCACATTGCTATCAACCCAATATTCCACCAAAAGACAATGCATATTAAGATTGATTGTCAACTCAATATGTAAGAAAATCAATGATAATTTGATAGTCATTACTTATATATCTATCTACGAACAAATTATAAACATCTTCATGAAAATTTTCAAAGAACTACAAGTTATTTTTATCTCTTACAAGCTAGGTGTTTTATGTTTGTAAAATATACGCACCAGCTTGATGAGATAAAGATTTTAAGGCTTTGCTTTGTTTTTCCTTTTTATTTATAATCTTTTATTTTTCTTTCATTATTTAGGAGCGCCCAACATGTGAAATGCCCTAACTCATATATAATGAGTGTTATATTTTTCAAAATAATTTTTGGTGAATAATAAAATTTTATCTTTATTTTTTCTCTTTTTTCTTTCTTCATCTTCTCTACCCCCACTATGGATGAAACCCTAGTTGAGCATAACAATATTAAAGCATATAATATTCGCTCACTCCTGTCACCATCATCACACTATAAAAGGATATTTTTTTCTCGATTGACTTTATGTAAAAGACTTGAATCAGTTTTCATCATTTTTGAGTGATTTTATGATCTATGTATCATTTTATTTTGGGTAGAAAATACTAGATTCAGCATATGTGAGGTGCCTCCTTTGAATTTTTTTTTTTAATGTCCTAACCCAATTTGGGTTTGGTTTACATGACTACTTTTATTTTATTGTGTTTGGGCATTTGCAATTTTTGGACAATTTATGAGCTTTTTACGCTAATAATTATTTATTATGTGTACTTGTAGCATGATAGTCATGGTACAGTTCACTGAAAAAATAAGGAGAGATGCAAGTATTTAAAGACATAGGGAATCATTTTCTTTTTGATCCCAATAAAAAAAAAGATGGTTTACTTGAGAAAATCATCTAACTTCATATTATAAAAAATAATTGTTCTCTTGTTGCAAAAAAAAAAAATAAACACTTAATTAAATTGCTGCCTTTATATTTACCAAGGCAACACTCTTTCAAATAGTAGAGATTGCTTCTCTCTCAAGCAGCATATTCATATATTTCAATTTATTTTTTTTATAATTTTTCACTTATTCTAAGCTCTTGGAGGAGGTAGTGGAGGCCGTACAAGTGGACAACACAAAAGAAATCTATTGCGTAGCGAACTTAAAAAAGCCAATAATCAATTTTTTTACTTAGAATTAGACAATTAGTTCATACCTTTTTATGTTATTAGCATACAATATAGTTTCAAGGACCATTAAGTATAATAATATCAATGTCAACCTTATTACTCATTTGTGTATACTTTGTATTACTAGGTTGCATTACTAAGAAGTTTCATGTAAGAATATTTTCTCTTATTATAAAATTCATCAAAAGATTATTCGACACAAGGATGATTTTTCTAAAAATTGAAAATAAACAAGTTTGATTATCATAAACTCATTTGATGTTCGACTATCATAGGCTAGTATCTTAATCATTCTCATTTTGATCACTTTTCTATTGCAACACTAAGATTTATAGAATCGAATATAAAAAAGTTAATTATTCTGATAATTAGATATGTCAATTAGGATAACATCTTAAATATTAAGTATGTTGCCAAATACTCATTCTATTTGATACATTGATGGGTTTAGGGGCTTTGTAGTAGTAAGAACAAAAATACCTTTCAATACATATGAAATATTGTACATACTTCTTGAAAGAAAGCAAATATTTATTCTATCATTTTTAATAAAATGGTTAAAACTTAGTTTTGACAACATAGTTATATCTTAAGGAGAAACAATGCGGTATGGTTCCCTTCATAAATATTTTTAAGAGGATGAAATTATGTATTGAATATCATATGAAATATTCAAAAATATAAGTAGGTAGAGACATGTTAAGATTTTAGTTTAATTTCAACAATCACATAAAGGACATCAACTACATATCTTTATATTTTTAATCAATATAATCTTATCTCCTAAAATAATAAAAAAATGATAATAGTTTTTAACTTCAATAAAAAGGAAGAGTACAAAGTTATGATATCAATTACTTATGAGCTTCAATTAATCAGTTATTTCTTAAAAGAATATTATCTACTATTTCAGAGATGGATAATATTTCATTGTGATAGTCATGCAGCTCAACACACTACTACCAATCAGATATTTTACGATTAGATAAAACATATTTAGATTAATTATCATTTAAAGTGAAATGAGATTCATGATAATTTGATAGTAATTGCCTACATACCTAGATACAAGTAGATTGTAAATATCTTCACAAAAGCTCTCAAAAAACTACATTTTGCTTTACTCTCCTCCAAACTAAGCGTCGTTTATGCCCGCATTTGACCTGAAGCAATCTCCTAAGATATGATTTAATAGATTTTTTTTAGCATTTATTATAGTTGTCCTAAGATTATGTGGGTGAGATTATTCTTATTTTTTTCCAATATAAATTATGTGGTAAGAATATGTCGATAATATTCTTATTATTAATACTATATTATTAATAGTATATGTTGATAATATTTTAATTATATAACATTATTTTTACAAATTGAGTTTCAAATAAAAAAATTTTGAAATGTCGATAGTATATGTCGATAATATTCTTATTTTGAAATATTAAAATTTTGAAATGTCGATAATATTTTAATTACATAACATTATTAATAGAATATATCAATAATATTCTTATTATTAATACTATATTATTAATAGTATATGTCGATAATATTTTAATTACATAACATTATTTTTACAAAATGAGTTTCAAATAAAAAAATTTTAAAATACTTGATATATTTGTTGGCATTGAGGTTGGAATCAAATAATCAGACATAATAATTCGTCCTCTAAAAAATATATATTTTAGATATTTTATTTGATTTCTATATATAAAGATACACACATGTTGATTTTCCACTTGTTCTAAATATAGATTTGTCTACAAATATTGGATCATTAATTGATTTTATTAGATATATAAGAATCATAAGAAAAAATTAAATTATCTAACAATGATCAAGTTAGATATCATTTACTTAATCAGTATAATTATTCAATTTCAAGATTCTCCCAAATACATTTATATGGACATAATTCTCATGTATATGAAAAAAACAACAAAACATGGCCTTAGAATTAGAGATAAATTCACTGGATTAATTTTTTCCAAGATTCTCCTAGACATTTTTAGGTTCTAATTAAACTCTAGCAAGTAATTATAGAGAGATCTATCAAAGATTTTTATAATTTATTGCAAGTAACCTGTCCCCTAAAAATAAGAGATAATTAATTATTTTAAGTTATAGTACAGAGACAAAGTATAGAGTTAAGTAGAAGTGTCAAATAAGCAGTGCCAAGCCGGTATAGCCTATTTTATGGTGGCCCACTCAGGCCACCATGCCGTGCTTAGCACGAAACAATACAGGAGTCATGTTGTTCTTGGCACAACACGATTCAAAAAGAACAAGCCCAACTTGACTTGACCGACCTGAGTCTACCAGATTCAGGGTAGTTAATGATGGGCCAATGGAGATGTTATGTCGGATCATGCCGGGATGTACCATTTCGGGCCTATTGGGAATCGGGTCATCTCTAATTCTAAATATTCTAAATTTTAATAAAATATTAATTAATTAATTAATCATAATAAAAAAATAAAAATACAATCATAAGTCACGACTCACAACTTACAAAAATAACATAAAATAAATAATATAAATTTTAATTATTTTATCACGTAATACAAGTACAAAATAATAATAAAAGCTAAAAAGACAAAAATCAATTTATTAATTATCAATCCCATAAGCATTTGAATTTTTACAAGTACAAAATAACAATGTAAACTCAAAAGACAAAAATCAATACATTAATGATTAATCTCGTAAGTATTTGATATTATCACTAGCGATAGACTTAATCTTAGTCCTCATTAAATTCCCACGAATCATCATATGCCACAACTCATCAAATCTTATTGCAGTTGAAGTACGATTTTGGATGTCCAAGTTCAAATCCTCTTAATCCTTCAAGCATGTTAATGTCTCAATAATATTTAACCATTATTTTATTTTTCTATTTGAAATCATATTTACTACAATAAAAAAAGTAGCCTCCGATACTACACGAAACACCGGAGAAGTTAGTAAATCTCGTGACATCTTAGACAGCACGAGATAGATGGACTAATATAAATTTCACTATTATAAAATATCAAGATTCTTTTAATCAATATATGATAAGATTGAATATTAATCAATATTTAAGTACCAAGACAGCTCGCTCCTATTTGACGGTTCACCTTGTCATTTCCCTTTCGTTAACTGAATAAAAAAATCATTATTTTGAAAATAGTTTCCATATACATACTCGAAGCTGATCACTACTACCATCATACCTAGTATCGTAGTATGTAAATAGCTTAGTCAACTTCTCAAAAATGAACTATTTAGATTTAGTGTTCCGAGTACATACACGAAGATATGTATGTCAAAATGTTCACTATCTCTTTCACTTTAACCATAGATCCATGTAAACAGCTTAACAATAAAAAAATGAAATGATGAACAAGTACTTTAATTACTTGTTTCTATCTCAAAAATCATGTCATTAAATATCAAATTATTTCTAAACTTTCTAAACATGTTACTAATATTGTATATGTACCTAAACACAATATAAGTTATGGGAGCATAACTGACGAACACATATTTGTCGTGTTATAAAAAATTTTTAAAAATTTCATAAATAAAATTCTTACATCACAGTCAGTGTCGTCAAAAATAAATTTATCACTCTTACTATTAACGTAGTTGAATATCACGTGTTCGTATCCAAAACATTACTCCAATATAAGATATATGTAATTTCAATGGTATCTCACATCCAATTAAAATTTCTTCTTTAGACACACATAAAAATATGGACTACCAAACTCATATTATGTACGAGGCATACAAAAAAATTTTAGTAATTTACGTATTTTTTCTAAAGTGAATAAAACAACCTTCATTACCGCTTATACTATGAGGTTAATAAATATGACACATCCATGAAACATGAAAAATTTCTCGTAATAGCTCATCTTTAATAATACTAACAAATATATTAATGACTAATCTTGTTAGATATATTATTAAATGAGATACAATATATTTTATTTTGAATATTATATTCTCTAAAGATATTCATCAAGCATTTATAAATGATCGGATCATTATAAAAATAGAGAATCTCAGAAATTCCAAATATTTTTTTATTTAGTATTCATTTAAAATCTACATTGTGGATAGTAAGGAATGAATAAGTTGCATCGTCACGAATAGTCCAGATATTGGATGTCATGCATACCACACCACTTTATTTTCTAAATTTAATAATTATTATTTCTTTTTCTAACTTATAATATTTTAGCAAGTCATTTCTAAATGTGAGCCTAAAAATCCTATAATATACATGCTGAAAATAAATTTGCATGATACAGACTATCTTTTGATTCTCCAATAATCTAATCAAAAAATTTATCGTGGTGATTAGTTTGGTCATGTCTTACCATCCTAACTCATTATAATATATAAAGAGAATAAACATAGAGGCCAAACTAGATCCAACCTCAAATACCATACTGCACAGTTGGGTTTACCTAAAATCTAATGCATAATGTTATTTAGTATATTATTAGGCATGTATCTTAAGGTACCCAATTCCAAAGCACTCTTATAGATTAATATTTTTTTATAATATTTATATTGTGTAGATTTTTCATCAATACCACTAACATCTTTATTTTGTATAATATTAAAATGAGTCTAAACTATTATTTTTTTAAATTTTTGTTATTTAGATCTTTGGGTGGAGGCCACGAGAGAAAAAAATTATAACTGCCTCAAACCTTTTAATAAGATTATTATTATTCATATTAAAAATATTTATGCTTATGTTAATGTTAATTTCGTTATCATCATTAAAATTATTAGTTATTATTTTTAATATTATTAGTGTATTAATTATATTCTAAATTATATTTTTTAAATTAATTATTATTTTATATTAAATTATTAATTAAAATAAAAAAACTAAATAAAATTTTAAAAATAATACTCATAAAGCCGAAGTGTAAACCCATTTGTTTGATGATATACGATGTTTGATATCCAAATTCAATGTCCGTACCATAATCTACACCCAAGTCATAAGAGGAGAAATAAAGAGAAACAATACATGAGAGAGAGAGAGAGTGTGTGTGTGTGTGTGTGTGTGAATAGAGATAGAATATATATTAGAGAATATTGAAGAGTATTTATAGATATGAAAAAAAAAATTTAAAAGATTTTTTTGAATTTTTATTAAATTTTTTAATATTTAATTTGGGCAAAAACTCAACAATCATTTGATTTCTACCCTTAGCCATTTGGGGTGCATCCAATGGCTGAAGGCACACGCATCTTTTTATTTTTTATTTTTTTTAATCATTGGATCGGTTCGACTCGATGATTCCAAAAGCTCCAACTTCTAGGTTCAAGGTTGGGCCGAGACTTGTTGGGTCACAAAAATCGAGCAGATAGGTGTCACGGCCGGTTAGGTTCGGGCAGATAGGGTCATGAGAAAAAATCGTGCCTTCAGGCCAGGCAACCAGGTCGTGTTTGGCCCAACACGAGGTCCGAGAGACCTAGGCACGACACAACATGAACTATGCTTCGAGGAAGCCTGGCACAAGCCCAGGCACAGTTCTAAATCATGCCGTTCCAGGCCAGGCATGGCTCAATCGGGTCATGCTTTGTATCGGGCCCAAGCTGCCCAGCCCACTTGACAGCTCTAGAACTAAGATATCAACTATTTGTGAACTCATGTGGATCAGTCTCTTTTTGGAAAAACTTTGCCTACTAGTTTAAAAACCGATGATACTTTACTATGATAGTCATGTAGCCCGATACATTACTTCTAACCAACTACACGAGCAAATGAAGAATATAAAGTTTGATTACATTTTAATTTAAGAGAAGATATAAGATAGTTTGATATTCACTACCTATGTACCTGCCAATAAGCAAATTACATATATTTTCATAAAAACTCTCAGAAGATCACATATTAATTTTCTATCCTACGAGCTAAGTATTTGTGGCATGTGTGCCCCAACTTAAAGAGGAATTGAGGGAAAATCACAAATTATTGTTTATTTCATTTATTCTTCATTATTTGAGAATGCCTAACATACAAGCAATCTCAAATCACACATATATGATTTATATTGTATGATAACAATTTTTCCAATTAATAAAATTATTACTTTTTTCTTACTTCTCCAACTCTCCACTCTCACTCTGATCACATTCCCAAAAAGACATTGTGACCAAATCTCTAATTCGGGCACAACAACAGTCAAGATATATAGCATACACATTATAAGCAACCTTGGTGGAAAATTACATGTACAAAAATTAAGTTTTTAGGAGATAGATTATTGTATAGCAAATAAGTCTTAAGCTGAGGTGAGGGGTTTACCTTTGGGGAAAAATCTTCTGTAAGATAAACAGATTTGGAATTCAGCTCTAATATTGCAAAAGGTGGCTTGAGATCCACATGCAGGTGCTTGAGTCCTTGAGAAATGCCAATGATAATTTTCATACGCTGTGGCCAAGATAATGAACTTCCTTCCCCATCTATAAGTAGTGAAAATTGACCACTTAGATACATTCAAATTATGCAATAGAACACCTAAGCAATGAACATCCTTCACCATCTAAAACTTACAGTGAAGGTGTTCATGAAGTGTCCCGTTTGATGCATATTCAAAAACCACCATTACTGTTAAGGGACTACTCTCTTGGCAGTAACCCAGAACCTTTCCAACATTACGGTGGTCTAATCTTGCCAAATCTGCTACCTAAAACACAATGAAAATGATAAAACTACCAAAAAATTGTAATCTTAGCAGCTCTACCAAAATCATTGCAGCTCACTATTGCTAGTTGAAAACTGAAAAAACATAACTCCCTGTCCCTGTGATGTCAAAGCAAGTATGTTGGAAAAAAGCAAAAAGCTGTTTTTTTTTTACAAATACTAAATACCCACCTCAACCCAAATTGATAATTTTATTTACTAATCAATGTTCATACCTCCCTCATAAAATAAAGTTTGAGCAAGTCTGTCCAGGTGTCTTCCTTGCTGCAAAGGGAAAAAACAGCTATCTCAGCTCCACCTTTCATGGTGCCCTTGAAAACCATGGCTTCTGTGGAAGAGTCTATAACATTGCTGTAGTCTTCGCAAGCTTCTTCAAGCTGCTGCTTGCTGAATCTTTCCACCCTGTTCAACATCTCGGAATCTGAACAGAAGAACACATAAAAAAGCACAAGGACACATAAATTCTAAGAACGTGTTTGTGAAAATGTAATCGCTCTGAAAAGGAAACAAGCAGGCTATACCACCTATATGCATCATCAGGTGATCCTTCTGAATTGCTAATTTCTTCCATGGAAATACAACAGAAGATTGCTTACTAAATTTCCAAAGAAGAACTAGCACAGACAGAATAAGAAATGAACAAAAAGTGAATAATATCAGTATTTCGGGAGCTAAAAACCATGGTGGTTTTTTGTTTTTTGTTCCCTTCCTCTGCTTATCATCTTTCATGGGCTGAGGCTTGTTGAATAGCCGATTGGATCCTCCTCCACGTGTAACAGCCTCTACAAAAGAAAAATCCCACTTCAAAAACTATATATCAGTATTATACAATTACTACTATTGCTAAGATTATAACATATAATTCATCATTCATCATCGCACACTTTGAATGTATTCTAGCATAGATAAAAACATACCCGTCATGAAATAGCACTCCTATAAAAAAAGCATATGCATTTGTTTTACTATTTTAATAATTATTAGGCCAATCAAATTTCATGATTAAGCATGTTAGGGTTAAAAATAAGATATAGACAAATTAAATTTGGATGAGAATTTACATGACACGTCATTACTTTTTCTGCAAAATATCAATTTTATCAATTTTGCCGTGCTGTGACATTTTAATTTTTCAATTTTATTTTTTATTTTATTTTTTATTTTATTTTTTATTTTATTTTTATAATCGGAGCACCTAGCGAACGAGGTGCCCAAATCAATTATTTCCCTATATATAGTCCTAGGACATCCATTTTATGCTGAGTTTCATTATTATGATTTTTTTTGTTCATTTTTATTTCACATAGTATCAGAACTAAGATTTTCACACCCTAAAAAGAGATAGTGCACACCAGTATGGGCGCAAGTGTCCTAAAAGGTACATGAATATGGTGTTGTGTAAAAATTGTGTGCGTGATGAAAGTGAAGTGCGAAGATATTAGATATGGTACATAACAATGCATAATGGTGCAGTATGTGTGCCATAGTGACGTATCGCACGATAGCGTGTGATGGCGTAATGAATGAAGTGTAACTATGTGCGCAATTATATGATGCAGCTATGTGAAGATGCATGCAACAATAACATGCAGCACAACAGTGCACAATGACACAATTAGTGAAGCACATGTGCGTAACAATGTACGTACGTGTGTGAGTGTGTGAGTGTGTGTGAAGTGGGTGCCGTGGACTTGTGGCATAATAGTATGGTGTACTTGTGTGTTATTATTATTTATATACTATGCTGCCAGATAGAAAAGGTAAAAATCTCAATTATTACTATATGAAAACAAAGATAGAAGAATCTCAATTATTTTTATGTAATTATTTAGTCAAGGATTTTTTTTTATGTATTTTTGCAAATCGTAATGAGTTTGAAGCATCTTTATATTCATTCAAATCTACCTAGATATATAGTGTAACATCCTAGCTAATAAGATTGAGATTAAATGAGCTTAGAGAAACAGAGTAAATTACTACTTATTTTATTGAATTCACATAGTTCCCCAATTTTTGGATGTATTACTAATAGAAATAAACATAAATGTGGAGACAAGATAGAGAGCAAACCCTTGGCATGTTAGCGTAATATTCACTTCTAAAGAATTTTGTAGAATCTCAAAATCATATCTTGAGTGCCCATACTTTTTCGCCCATATCATAGATCTATTTTTTGGATAGTGGAATGCGTTTTGAATGAGAAAAACATGCTCGAAGGAGAGATATCACATATTGCTTACTTTGGAGATAGTAAAACTATCAGTCATGATAGAGATGGAGACATGAGATCCCTAGTACAATACACATACAAAAAAAGAGAGTTATCATATAAAGTAAAGTAGTGGGAGTTATTTCTAGCATGAAGATTAGGAACTTTGCGAATTATTGAGTGAGATAAACCAACTATGATATTCATTCAATGAACCTCATAGAATTCCTCAAAGTGACCATCTCTAAGAAGATATATAATGGTCACATCACACGATACACCATCTCACAAATATAACTCTTATCAGTCGTATTCTCATTCCTAACTCATGAGTAATCAACAGAAGAAGAAACAGTCACATCAAATATTATTATTCCTTATTTATTACTTTCTTTTAATATTCTATTAATATTATAATAACTAATGATAAAATACTTAAGAATATTATAATATTTAACTTAATATTTCATTTCTATCTCAAATTTTTTTTTTTTGAGTTTGAGTGTCCTGATAATCTAATTTCTAGGTTGTCTTAATAAACAACTTAATTATGCGATGAATTTCTCTTATATTGATTTTGTTTTACATAATCAAAAGACTTAAAAGATGACTTTCTTCGAAAGTGAACATGACAATTTGTAATTATTCTCTTATATTATTAGGAGACTTACTGGGTATTGAAATGTCATTTATATCCTGATTGATCATTTTTGACTTGGACCAACTTTGACCAAATTGAGAATCTGGACCTCATAAATAAAAATATTTTTATATTAAATTGAGGTATATCTATATTAATACAATATTATTAAGAGAAATATATTAGGCTATTAGCTTTTTATCCTTCTCGACAAACTTTTATAAATAATAATTCATTTAATCTGATTTATTTTGAGAACATAAGAGTTAAAACTAGAGATTACTTGAAATACTTCGTTATTTTCAGCGATGGTTGTACTCTTTTTATTCGAATTTCTTTGTCCAAATACATTGCAATTTTTTTTTAAATTATTATAATTTCTTATAATAATTGAAAATTAACTTGATATAACAAAAAACATAAAAAATACAAATAATAAAACTCAGCTTCATGATACAAAAAAAACCTAGAGCTTATTAATATTAATAAAAAACTTAGGAGAGGCCCACAAGTTATGTGATCTCATAAAAAAGGTAATTAAAAGATAACAATAAAACTTTCAAAAAACACATCAAGCTAGTGTGATCTAATATACTAAATTTAGGGGAAAAAAAAGTAAACTAAAACTTTTTAAAGATATTTATAAATATATCACATGAATGATTTGTTGAAAAAATACATGTTGCAATAATAATCCTATATTGGATCTTTACAATTTATCTCTATGAGATTTATTCACTTGTAACATATTGGATTGCAAGATATACATTTTATTATCTTACTATCATAATAGAGTATAGTAAAACAAATATATGGATACTCAATCTTTTTAAAATGATGCATTATGCAAAGGATTGCCCAAATTACTATTGTCATCATATGAATTATCACTTCACTAGATCTCAACACAATCATTTCTCTCTTACTATTTGATAATATAAGATTGTGTTCAAAAAAAGTGTTCGTGATCACTAAATAAGATACCAAAATTTAAAGATTTCTTCATACCTAAGTAAGTGTATCAATGTTAACCTGAGAATCTAAAAAAATTAAATTAAACTCATTATATAAATTATATCTAATTTGATACTAATATATAATTAATCTTATATATAATTCTCTTGAATATAGTCGAATCAGTTAAAAAGCTAATATCAAACAAATTATTTATATTTGACTCAATAGAAGTATACACTAAAATACAACTCAAAAGATCAATATATATGAAAGTATAATTATATCTCCTATGTGATAATATAATATTTTTGTTATCATAAATTATATCTATATTAAGAAAATACTTAAGTCTCCCAAGATATTTGATCTAAAATAATAATTAAAAATACTTGTTGAGTTTAATGATTACTAACTCATCATCTCTCATAATACGAATAACATTCACATACATAATCAAAAAAATAAATTTATCATCTAAACTCTAATAATACAATTAATAATTTATAATACGTGTGCAAACAAAGAAAATAACTATTACTAAAAATTTCACAAATCAAATTCTCAATAATTATTATAGGAAGTACAAAACATTATATAAATTACAAATTAGATCTGAAAATTCTATCATTGCCTGAAAACTAGATAGATGCTTCGTATACCCCTCTTCAAAGTAACTATGAAGAAAAATAATTTTCACATCTAATTGATCTATCAACCATTTTTGAGATACTACTAGTTATATAAATATTTGTACCGATATCATATGAGTCATTGTAAAAAAAGAATCCAACAATTCACTCCAAATATATGAGTAAATACTCTGGCAATAAGTTTTACCGTCAAACAATCTACTTCTCATCAGAATTGATATTCATGATAAATATTCACCTACAGGCTACAACCAATAACAAACATTCTCAAAGGTAAAATCATTAGTTATCAAGTTTCAATAAGTAAAGAATATTTATTTTTTTCATCATCACATAAAAAAAAAGATTTAAATATCCTAGTAGCATTGAAAAATAAAATATATATATATATATATTATAATCATTTTTATTTTTTTATTTTTTTTATTATATTATTGATGACATCATCCAATTTGTTAGCTTCCACAATATGTCAAGATCACTATATAAAAATTTATATTACAAATATTTCATTAAATTATTTGGTTTATTTTGATTTTATTAGCTTTAATATTTTACATTATATTAAAGTCAAAATCCTAAGGAATGCAAATCGTAGGGTTTCTAATGATGAAGATAAAGTTCACTATAATGACAAAGTGCATGAGCATGAACTAGTCTATATGAAAAAAAAGAAAGGCACACAATGTTTGTGCGCCTCTACTATCTTCGTCAAATGCTCGTTACATCGACATAAATAATGCACAACAAGGTGCACCATGAGTGGGAGCATAGTGTTTCAATACATTTAGAATTATGGTAAAACCCTAAATTTCTCTATGCGATTCGAAAGTAGCATCAAGAGGAATGATAAAACACTTTACTTTTTAAATAGTGGTGGTTTTTTATTGGATATTTTCATTATTTACTACATTTATACAAGGAGAGACATCCTGCTCTGCACTTAATAATCATAACAAAGGAAAAGATAAAAGAGTCTTAATTCAATACATATACGAGAGGAAAAGTGATACCAAAAATAATTATTTAATGTTGTTTTTCACAAAGAAGATAGAAGAAAATAAACTATTAAGTGAGACATGTTCACTACTAAATCCATTTAGAGGCCCTCTCCCACAAAGCTCAACCACATTAAGCCCTACTAAAGAGGGATATTTGGGAACCTTCTCAGTGGAGCAACAATATGTCCTCGTCCTTTTGGTATTACAACTCTTATTAGACATTCCTCCTCGCACTCCAAGAATATTGACTCATCAACTAATACACATGTTTCAAATTTCTCTTTTTACTATTTTATTTGTTCATTCATTAAATATCATAATAATCAATAATAATCATTCAAAAATTATTTGATATGAGAATATTCAACCTTGTACTTTTTTTCTTTTACATGTCTTGCTTATTTCAGTTGTCATTTAGCCTTCTTTGCACAAATTATCTTTCTAGAATATTTTATTTTGATTTTATTTTTTTCTACTAATATTTATTTACATGATTAAAAAATTTTATTGAATACTTCTTTTAAATCCAAGTAAGATAAATTATATGTATTCTCTTCATTGGTATGATTTTCTATTAAATGTTTAAGTATGTTTGATCATTTACTTGTATATTCTTAATTTAATCATCTATTATTAGTTAAGTTGAAAATATTTTATCGTGATATTAAAATATTTTTATCCTAGAATATGATGCATGTCAATTAAGAAAACATATCAAAACTTATAATCATATTCATCAAATTAGTATAAGGACTCCATCAAATTCATATACTTGGACATATAGAGTCTTAGCAAATATGAGACTCGAGATAGATTCAAATATTTTATTAATTTTATTGATAATTTTTTATAATTTTTATGAATATTTATTTTTCAATCTAAGTCATGTTTTTTATTTTTAGTAATGTCAAATAAAAAATAATAATAAAATAAAAATATTAAAAAAATAACAAAATATTAAAATATATATCAAATAATTTTAATACTTACTACATAGATCATTGGATCATATACCATACATCCAGTATAAGCACATCTTAATTAAATTAGATTCAGTCTACTAGATGTTTTCTTATTTCAATTGTCATTTAGTCTTATTTACATAAATTATCTTTCTAAGATATTTTATTTTGATTTTATTTTTTTTATTGATATTTATTAACATGTTAGAAAATTTTATTGAAAATTTTCTTTAAGTCAGAGTAAAATAGATTATATCTATTCTCTTCATTAGTATGATTTTCTACTAGATGTTTAAATATGTTTGATCATTTACTTTTAGCATATAGTATTATGCATGTCAAATAAGAAATCATATCAAAACTTCTTCACTGGTCCATCAAATTGGTGTCAATAAAGATTCGATTTGATATACTCGAACATATATAATCTTAGCCAAACCTGAGATAGATTCAAATTTTTTATTATTTTTATTGAATATTTATTTTTCAATCTAAGTCAAATTTTTTATTTTTTAATCATTTCATAAAAAAAATAAATTAATTTAATAAAAATATTAAAAAATAAAAAATATTAAAATATATCACTAAATCATACACAATACATCTTATATAAGCACATCTTAATTAAATAGATTAACAAAAAAAAATTAATATCTTATTAAGATAACTCAGACATTCTTATTTAATAAGAATGTTCTAAAATATTTATAAAAAATAAAGCATTAATCATAAGCTATATCATTAACCAAATACATTCTTTTTTCATTTTTCAATATATTCCATTTTAGATATTACATCCCACAGAGAAATTATTTGGCATTCCTCAGTTTTTTTAGAATACTTTTTTTTCATGATCTCTCTCCAAAATGAAATAAGATGATACGTATGATCTTGAAATATATCTTAATTAGTGACTTCAATGTTACTTTTTTTAGTCATTTTTAGAATATTTTTTACCAGAATTTAATAGAGTTTTAAACTACTAATTTTATTTTTTTTACAAGAATGACTTATTTTTTTAGAAAACCTTGAAAGAGCAAAAATCCAAAAAATATATTTGAACATGTTACTTTCTTTATTCAAGTTATCCTACTTGAATGCCAATTAGGAGAAAAATTACTCAACTATATGTTATCCTATCCAACCATAAAATAATGAAATTTCTATATGGTCATTATATATACCAATAAATATAGATATAATTGAATTAGTAAAGTGAGGTTTCTAACGAGAGAAAATCTTTCTAAATCCAAACAACACAATAGTTTACAAGGCTGCTTCACTTTAGGCTAATGATTAACTAAAAACTAGGAAGCTTGACAACTTAAACTTAAAATTTATACTACGAGAATGAACCTACACATTTTGCTCAAACTAAAAACAAGTCTACATAGAAAATTATTGATCATATAGTTAATCCCTATATACTTAGCATTTTAATCGCTCTCTAAAAAAAATAGAAAAGTTATACTCATCACTTATGTGTGTTGTCGTACACATCTTCATTTTTCTTTTACTTCCTTTATTTCTTTTTTAAATTTTAAGATACTCATGTCTGCTTCTTAAATATTATCTCACTCAGAATAACAATAAATCAAGTTAAAAAAATATAAATGTCATCCCTTCCAATAGAACTTACAAACTAATATCATGATATTCAAAAATGCTTAGTATTGATTGTAGATAGGTGTTCACTTAAATATTTAGTATAATTTATCATGATATTTTTTTTCTCAAATGACTAAGATTATAAAGTAAAATATATAACAGTTAGACATCAAAAAAATATTTATTATCAAATCAAAAAAATATATAACAATTAGACTTCAATAGATACTCATATTGATCTAGGGTATGAATTTTCCATTTTATTTAACTTTTCTAGTTAATTCTACTACTTAATGAAAAAATCATAAGCATGATTAATTATCAAATCATTAGCTAGCTATACTCAACAATTTCACCTAGATGTAGATTCACCCAAACATTGATACACCAAACAATGAAAATCAGTCTTTTGGGTTGATACTCTTATAACTTATTCAATCAATATAATTACAAATTTTCTTTATTCTACTTGACATGTTCACTAAGACAATGCTCATCACATACTTAGATTTTTTCTCGCTACTTTTTACAATGTGAATCAACAATGAGACTGATTATTTATAAATCAAGAATTAAAATATTAATTTTTATGGATATGTCAGTACTTAGATTTTATGGATATATCGGATATATCAAAGATATATCGGTGTGTATTTACATATGAGCATCACTCAAAGATAGATATATTAATTTTTATGAATATATCGATACTTTAAATTTAATAATATTTCAAATACATCAGTAGATATATTAAAAATTTTTATTACATCTCTAAATTAATATTTCACAAGCAAACAAATCATATAGTAATTTATTAATTTTTACTCATGAAAAAAATTCAAGTTAAAATCATTGCTTCTCTCGCAATCTATCACTCTATCTCACTCTCTCTCCAATAAGATAAATTTTTTGTATTTTTCTTTTAAAAAATTTTATTTTCTAAATAGTAAAATAAATGATTATTTCAAGATTCGGTATAGAGAAAACCTTCAAGGAGATTATGACAGTTATCCATAAAATATTATTGTTTCAACATCTACTCAAGAAGATCGAGTGTCTACTTTTTTTCACTACTTTTTACAGTGTCAGTCAAATAATAAAATAGATTATCTCTAAATCAATATTTCATGAGCAGATGAATCATATAGTGATTGATCATTTCTTACTCATTAAAAAAGATTCAGGATAAGAACATTACTTCTTTTTTTCTCTCACAATCTCTTACTCTCTCTCTCATCATCTCTCTAGTAGATACTCATATTGATCAAAGAACGAATTTCTCATTTGATTTAACTTTTTTAATTAACTATACTACTTATAGAAAAATCATAATAGAAAATTATCAAATTATACTAGACAAAAAATTGACCCAAACACAGATTCACTCAAACACAAGTTCGCCCAAATGTATCTCATCCAAATGTGACTCACCTTAGAATTACTATCTAAGGTTCATCTTTTAAGTCGATACTCTTTTAAGTTGTTCAATCAAAATAGTTAGACTCTGGGTTGATATTCTTAATTCTACTGACATGTACTTAGAAACACATCTCTTAACTCTTTGCATTCTAAGATTTTATGAACAAATCTCCCAAACTTGAGATTTTTTCATCGATAAATAGCACTTGCAATTAGCTAGATGTTTAGAATCTAATTAGGCATCCACTTATATCAAAGAAGTTATATAATAAATTTTATATTTTTTGAGAAAATTATCTCTTAGAAAAATAAGATAGAAATGATTATTTCAAGATTCAATATTGAGTCGAATAAATAATAACAAAAGTCACCCACAAAATACTTTAGATTCGAAATCTACTCAAAAAGATCAAGTGTTTGTTTTCTATTCCAACTATTTTTTACCATGACAATCAAACATTAAGACAAATAATTTTAAATTTAATATTTCATGTGCAGATAAATCACATAGTAATAGATTTAGAAGTGTGAACCAGGCCGGGTCGGGCCGACCCGGCCCAACACGAGATACAGCATGATTCGGCCGTGTCTGGCCCGGCACAACACTGAAATTTCCCGTGCGCGTGTATACCATGCCAATGCCAACTAGGCCTCGTGCCATGCCTGACCCGTTGGCACAGAACATTAGCACGAGCTGAGAAACCGCTCCAGTGACAAAAACTGAGCCCAACGATTCTGAAAACCGCTCGGGCCTGGGACAATTTTTTTATTTTTAAATTTAGAAAATAAAATCTTACACAAAGATCCAATGCTACTGAAACTTTTGTTTCTCCAATCTTTTTAACTTAAACATCTAAAAAATAAAAAATTAAAACTTCTATAATTTAGACTCATTTTAATATAATAAATAAAAAAATATTAGGGATGAGGAAAAAAAACAACACTGTACAAATATTATAAAAAAATTTTACTTATAAGAGTGAATTTGAGACTGGACACCAAATTCAGTTAGCAAGAGAAAAACAACAGGGTGAACCATCAAATAAGAACAAGCTTTCTCGGTACTTAGATATAGATTACTACTCATTCCTATCACATTTTGATGCTAAAAATCTTGATATATTACAGTGATAGATATAATTAGTCCACTTTTCTTGTGCTATAAAAGATGATATGAGATCTACTGACTCATCCAGTGTCGAGCATAGCATCAAAATTTATTTTTTCTGTTACAATGAATGTAATTTTGGATAGGAGATCAAAATTATGTCCAGATATTATTAAGATTTTAGCATGCAAGAAGGATTGAAAGAATTCAAAGTTTAGCATCCAGAATCATGCTGGGACAGGGACTACCACAAAAGTGGAAGAGATAATTACTGATGATGATCCATATGATAGTGATTTTAATGTTGAGGTTGAGGATGATAATGATACGCCAATAGATAATTGATAAGATTGTCACTTGATGTCTGACAGTTGATGATTGCGGGATATCGACACGTTGACAGCAACACTTATGTTACAGTTATACTCATGCTTATGAGTTTTGAGTTATGCTTAATTCTGATTTTTGATTTTAATATTTTATCCTCATTTTTATTTATATTGTATTTGCTTTAGTTTGAGCATTTGACTTTGTAACTTTATTATTTTTGTTAAAGAAATTGTGTTTATTTTATTTTTGTGTTTAAGAATTTCATTAAAAATTCTAAAATTTAATTTTAATAAATTATAATCTAAATCTATTAATCTAATTAAAACATAATTAAAATAAATAACATAAAAAAATAAGTATTATAACTATTCAAAAATTTATAATTTATAATTTAAATATTTTTAACCATTATCTAATTTATATTTTATAATTAGATAAATATTATAAACAAAAAAATAAAAAAAAATATTTTTTAACCAGCCCGTAGGGCTTGTTCTGGCCCATACAGGCCTAAACCCGGCACTGTAAAAAACCAGCAATCCCGGCAAACCTTACCAAGCCAGGCACAGCATGGTACATTAACAGTGACGTGCCTGACACGATACGGAAGCACATTAGGGCGGCCTAAAACCGTGCCGGGCCGACTCGATACGACATGTTTGACACCTCTAAATAGATTGCTTCTCACTCACTCTCACCGTCTCTCTCTCACTCACTCACTCTGAGTCTCTTTTACACTTTATATCTCACTCCCTCTCTCTCTCTCTCACTCATTCTCTCTCTCAAAATCTCTCTATCACTCTCACTCACTCTCAAAACCCATATTTTCTCTCACTGACTCTCATTAACTCACTCTCTCTCAGACTCTCATTAATTCACTTTCTCTCAGACTCTCATTAACTCACTCTCTCTAAGACTCTCATTAACTCACTCTCTCTTAGACTCTGACTCGCTCTCTCTCATTGTCCCTCACTCTTCCTCTCTATCTCTTTTTCACTCACTCTCTCTCTCTTACTTTCTTTCTCTTAGCCTCTATCTTACATTCTCTCTCTAACTCATTTTCTCTCACTTGCTCTCTCTCCCTCACTTTTCCTCACTCACCTTTTTTTCTTACTCAACAGCACCTTAGCCTGTTTAATATTCCTAAATATCTGAATTTTTCTATTTTTTCCTAGATTATATAAATATATCAGCACATACTTCTCTCATTTTATGTAATTACTATTTGTTAAGTCATGTCACCCGAAAAAAAGGATCTCAAATACTTCTATATTCCATCTAATCTACTTTACTATGCAAAAAAAAAAAGAACTCCAAATTTAAAAATATTTAAATAGAAATAATATTATAATTATTAATGGTTGAATACCCAGAAAGTCTTCATGTTGCATGTATGTATTGAAAGTTATGTTTTAGTGCAATAATAAGTATCCTCATCCTTTGGCGGTAGCTCTGTGGTTCAAGACATATCAAATGCAAATTTCGGGGGCATTGATATAGAGATCCCAACTTCTCACTTACTCATCGTTAAATTAGGAACCTTGTGTACTAGTTACTGTATCTCTATTTAACCATCACCCCATCCCACAGTAACTAATTTAATCCAAGCTGTTTTTACAAATTGAATTATTCTTTCAAATAAGGTATGCTTTCACGTTGCAATGCATGAACAAAGTAAAAAAAAAAAAGCACATCAGAGCAAACATGATTAAGAATTTGTAGCAGTGATAGAACATACCACAGCGTACAGCAGAACGTTGCTTTGGAAATTTATTTCGAAGACAGTTTCCTTGAAAACTGTCACTGCGAGACATAAACCAGGGATATACAAGCTTACCATATTATCATTATTATAAAGAAAATTACAAGCACAAAAATAAAACATACCTTGGAAGATACTTGAGGCATTTGGGTATATTCCCAACAAAGAAATTGAATGAGAAATCTGCAACCTTGAATTGTGATGACCGACACAACCCAAATTTTGAAATGGATGAATGTCTGAATAATATGCAAAGTAAGATTTTATATATATATATATATATATATATATATATATATATATATATATATATATATATATATAAAACACAAACAGAAAGCAAAAAAAAAAGCATTGGAATATGTTGTAAAATATTACAAATTGTGAATAATTGACAAGAACAAGACAGCTGTTCGTTGATTATGGTTACTTGATACAAAAAATGCAAAGGGAATCATTAGAAAGAAAAATCAGGGAAATGATTTTTAGTGGGTGATCAAGAGAGAAAATGGATAAAATATTTCACTTTCAATAACATTACACACACACACACACACACACACACACACATGTGCCAAACAACATCAATTATTAAATAATTAAATTTTTATATAATTCTCTATATCTAGAAAATCAACTAACACGTATATGTTTAAAGAAAATTTTATATGAAAATCAAAAATAATATATATTGGAGCATTACCCAATAAGATAAACATAAACTCGGATAGAATATCCAATAGGTACCTCCTATGTGACAAACTTATCTATTTTATCCCTCTTTACTTCACAAACTAATCTCATATTATCACTCGGCCCATAAATGAGCCTTGAGTCCATGGGCCGGAGCATGTAAAGCTTCCATCCAAATAACTCTGGAGTGCATATTCAATGTTCCTTAGAATTGAACTCGTGTCTCAATAATTAGGCGACTTGCCCATTTGTCGATAAAAATATCATATTGTTGATATGTGACAAATTTATTTACTCATCAAAATAAGCAATCTTGAACCTAAAAAATAATGAAAATGACCAAAATCTTTCATCAAACAAATTTATTTGAACATATTTTATAAATTAACAAGTACTCAACCAATTATCTATAATATAAATTTAGCATATGAACCATGTCTATACATACATGAATATTTAAAAAAAAAATATTTGACACCTATAAAATATACCATGATAAAATTGACTAAATTAAACTCTAAGAAACTATTTTGGCATATACAAGACCATTCATAACTTACTCTTAACATTTCTCCTTATAATTCTAAAATATTATGATTGCTCAATACAAATCTCTCATCAAGTCATAATAAAATATTATGATAAGCCACAAAAAAAGTAATCTAGAGGAATCTATCTAGTAAAAGAAATATGTCCCAATAATTAATCATATACTTTTTTCTAAGTAAAACATCTCATAACTTATTTATCTTTTAGTTAGTTTATCTTCCCATTTGGTCAATCTTCATGGTAAACAAAAGTTTGCATTAGCAGTATCCTATGTTCTGGTTTGGGCGAGCACAACCCATTATTTTTTGAGTAAATTGGAGTCATCATGCTGGCCTAGCATGGCTCAAAATGAGGTGGCCCAACTTAGTATGTTAGCTAATTGCCCACTAACCTAAGCATATGGTCCTTAGCCTTGGTGGGTGAACCCTGGCCTCATGTCCCTTGGCTTAGGACATGTGGACCATGAGCCCCCGGAACAAAGGCCTATGTGCCATGGGTCACTGGTTTTGCATACCACTTTAATTGCATTTGTTATACACGAGAATACATATTAGAAGTATCATAAAAAATTTTCAAAAAATTTTTAAACAATAAATTTATCTCTCAATTATTTCAAATTATTTAACTTTATCAATCATTAATATTTACAAAATCTAATATAATATTTTTATGATATTTTAAAATATCAAGTAAATTAAATTCAAATAATATTAGATACCATAAGAGAATTTTTTTAATTTATTGATTTTTATAAAATATAAAATTCTAATAATTTATTAAAAGAATAAAATAAGTTCGTAAAAGACAACAACTTCTAATGAGGGTGATATTTATTTCTAATTTTTTTATATAATTAAAATTAATTATATAATAAACATGTATCACATGAAAATTTTTATTTAGTGAATGTTCTCTAATTATTCTTGTGAATAAATAAATAAAATCATTATCATTTAAAATATTATCAAAGATAATAAATAAACTTTTACTTGTAATATCATATTCGCTAAAAATATTTATGATAGATCATCATGATGATGAAATATTAAACATAAACTTGAAACACCTATTTTAAGATCCAATTTTTATCAGCATAATATTAATTACACATATGAAAAAATATATTATTTTAATTAGGCTATATGTTTATTTATTTTTATTTTTGTAATATTTTATTATTTTCTTTGGAGAAGTTATTCACGAATCATATAATAAGAGAAATCAACATACATATGATTGAAATATACAAATATAGAACCTTTTCCTAAATTTCAATAAAAATATCATGATAAATATCATTCCAACTAAGGTTTCCTTATTAATTATTGGTTGTATATAAGGTGAGTTATTTACTATGAACTATATCTAATATCAATTACTCAATATTAAGATTTGATTATATTTTTAGATACATTATCTGACATATCTTCTACGATTACTCATGTCACTATTAGGTTAGCAATTATATATTTTAATAATATTTATATTGAGCTAAATTTTCTATCACAAATATTTTTTGTTTTAATTATAGTTGTAATTTTCTACCGTATTATTTTATGCTTTAACTTTATTATTATTATTTTATTATAACATTCTTGATAAAAACACATAACATATAGATTATCTAATCTATTAGATGATCTTATAATATTTATATAAGAGCATTACTTGAAAGTTATATTCAAGTTGAGTTTGAATTGATTGTTGTGTTTATTTTGTGGCTTGAAGTTCAACATAGTATCAAAACCAAAATCCTAGGAAAAACTAATTCAAGCACATGTAAGGGTAACCTACGCTAGAGAGAGAAGACATGTGCATTACACCAACACAATGCAACTCACCATGAACCTTACTGTGCACAATTAACTATAATCACACACACCCCCACTATGTGTGAGGAGACAACGATGCCCACTCCGTCAACACCATAAGAAAGAAGGCATTATAGGAACTCGAATGACAATGGTAACAAAATTCTTTTTGGGTAGTTTAATAGTGAGACAGAAGAAATTTTACTCCAAAACCCGAGTATTTACCCCAGAACCCCTAAGGTTCAAACAAGGGACAATTCATGATGATCCATCCAAGGTGACAGATATAGTTTGGCACCAAAACCTTAACATTCAGAGCAACAATTTTGGATTAGAAAAACCATGGGAGTTTTGCCCAAAATTAGGGTTTACTAATTAGTTGGAGGTATATCATTATTTACCTAAATTAAGATTTCAGATTGGAGATAACATAATTTTCTTTTAAAAAGCAATTTTGTGTTTTTTAATTGTTAATTTATTTTAGAAGCTATGATATGTTATCATTATACAAACGTAAGAGATTTTTCTAATAGTGGATATATTTTAAGAAAAATAAGTACATTAAAAATAATTTTTGAGTATTATTTCTAAAAAAGATACCAATATTAATACATAATATTAAGAGAGGCAAACAAATAATTCAAGTCATCCATGAATTTATATTATAGTAATTTTTCTTTTTTTATTACTTTTTGTTGATGTTTTTGAATATTGTGATAGTTAATCATAATGTTCAAAAATCATTGGGTACAACAATTTTCAACATGACTCATTGTGATAGTTAAAGTCAATTCTTTATATGAGTTATTTTTTTATACAACTTAATTTCAAATTTATTTATTTTTTTTAATATTTATTTATATGATCAAAAAATTCTAAATAAAACATTATTAGTAATTAAGTATGAATGACAATAATTTTTTTCTCCAACAATAAAATCTCATGATATATATGTGAGTGCGTGTGTCCCTTTTCTTATTCATTTTCAACTTAATCATTCATCACTAATCAAGTTTAAAATAATACACTCTAGGTTTAAGAGCATTTCTACTCTATAGTGTGAAGCATATTACCTAAGCATGCATTCCATGATTTTTTATTCTGCTACCTGTATGATGTGAATAAGAACTTATTAAATTTAATATACTCAAATATATAGTGACCTAATAGAAATATGAACAAAGATAATTTTAAATATTTGATTGCTTTTCTTAATGATT
Source organism: Sapria himalayana (assembly GCA_029783825.1). Taxonomy (NCBI): domain Eukaryota; kingdom Viridiplantae; phylum Streptophyta; class Magnoliopsida; order Malpighiales; family Rafflesiaceae; genus Sapria; species Sapria himalayana. The sequence continues at coordinate 969,362 of JAREIK010004892.1, forward strand.
ATTCATGATATACGTGAAATTTTTTTTTATATTAGATCACATATATTACATAAATTTTAGATATATCATAAAATAATAAAAAATAAATTTGAACTTTTTTAATAAAATTAGAAATAATCAATAGCACATATATATATACCAAAAAAAAAAAAAGTATTGTTAACAATCTCACAAAACATATGCTCGATAACTACAATAAACCATATAAGATATTTTGTTACCTTCAAATGGATCTGAAAATTTTATCTATGCTTGAAAATCAAATGACTACTTCACATACACCTCTTCAAATCACAATGAAGAAAAATATTACACACATTTAATGGATGTATCATCCATCTATGAGAAACTACAAGAGACACGAGTATCCAAATTGAAAGTTTTTACCGATAAAATATATATCTTCTAATAATTAATTTTAAAATTCTTAGTGAATCAGCTTATAATAAGTCTTGCATTCAAGCAATCTATTTTACCATCAAGATTAATTTTCACAACAAACACACACATACTACCAACAACACATCTTTCCAAAGGTCGAGGTATTGATTTCCCAATTTTCATGTGTTTTGAAATAAAAATTCACAAATTAGGGGCGCACGTGCCTCACACACTCCTAATTTAACAATTTCAATTCAATTTGATCAAATCAACCTGAATAAATAAAATCTTTAAAAATTAAAAAAAAAATAGTTGCATGACTGTTGAGTCATTTCACTTTGATTTCATATGTCACATGATATTAGAGATATCAAGTAAGTCGAGTATCACAGCCACGACATGAGGTACAACCCAAATTAACCATATTAGGCCCGGCACAACACAGTCCATAACCATGCATGAACCTGGATCATACCAAATCAAGGCACGGCTCATTCAGTACTGGGCTAGAGGCAACTATGCCTCATGCCAGGCTAGGCACAATTACCCATGACTAGGTATGCATGGGTTACCAGTCATGTGTCACAGCCTGCCAAGTAACATGCAAATTAAGCCAAGCTTTTTTAAAGCATCCATGTATGCCAAGTTTAACTTACATGACCTTCCTGTTTAAGCTTCGGCTGCCCATTATATTTTCACGTAATGGGTCCCAATAGCAAAAGTGACAAGCACAACATGTCACTTTCATTGTCTTTCAAAAATGTGTAGCTATCAGATATGTTTCCAATGACTAGGGGTAGAAATCTAACATCTCAGGTTTCTGCCCATATATATTTATATAAAAAATAAAAATTATATTTTTTTAATATAAAAAGTTTTTATAAATAAAAAATAGAAATTTTCATTATTTCATTCATTATTTCTTTTATTCTCTCCTTTCATGCGCCTCTTTCTCCCCTCTCCTCATTTGCTCCTATTTTTGTTGTATTTTTACTATGTTTTTATTTACGCATACAAGGTGCAATTAAACATTTTAGAAAAAAAAAATACAAAAAAAAAATTAACTACAACAAAATGATTGTAATTAAGGTAAATATTTTTTTATTAGATTGTAAGTTTTTTATAATTTTTTTAATTTAAAAAATTTTTAAATAATAATAAATAATAAAGTTAATAATAATGAATTTAGCATATAATATAGACAATGACTAGAACCCTAATGAAAGATCCAAGACTAAAACTACGTTCTCTCAAATGATCTCAACCTAAAAATATTTGACGTATAAAAAACTAAAAATTAGATGAACTCGAATAATACAAACTCACTTTAAAATAATAAAAAATAGTAATTTTAGGAATATCAAAAAAAAATTATCACAATATATATATTATCAAAAGATATACACATGTATGAACGCATATAACACTATCTATCTTAAAAGGCATACCAATTAATATACCAAAAAATAAGATATATTAAATTCAAGACAAACTCAATTGAGGGTGAAATTTTTAAGTTGGATCTAATTCAACTTTATTAACCCTCTTCATATACCACTATAATTTTGAAAAAAAAAATATGATCAAATTAATTATTAACATGAGTTTTTCGATTAAATTTTTGGAAGATCCTAAGAAAATCAATATTATACACATACTTCTAGCCTACTTATCATAATATTCATAGGTCATCGAGTAAGAATAACATAATAAAATATTATAAGTACAAAAATAATTAATAATTAATAAATTAAAAAAAATAATAGAGTGATATTCATGACATCCAATATCTAGAAAAATCATTACAATATATAATTCACATGTCTCACCACCTACTATGCAAATTCAAAATGAAATTAAATAAAAAAATTTTAAAATTTTGAGTACAGTCATCCTCATGATGACCCTTCTATATATAAGTATCATATTTGATAATACTTTTAATAACAAAATCACTATTAGTATGTGTCACATAATTAATCTAATAATACATGCATGAATAAAAATTAATTTTCCCATAATAAAAAAAATAAAAAATTCATTAAAATACCTTATAATACCAAGTTAAATAATAAAAATTTAGAAGTTTTTATATGTCATTGAGCCTTGAAAAAATTCAAAAAGATGAGACAAAATTTAGGTAAGAATTATACTTACCTAACATTAGAATCATGTGTTGGCTATTAAAACATAATATCTAACTACATCAATAATAACAGTGATGAATTTATTATTAATAATTTTAACAAAAATATATGATTTATTTATCTGTATATACTCTCACTACTTGCATTGTACTTAGATGCATATGCAAGTGATGACAGTCTATATACTTGTTAATAATTCTATTAATATTGCATATGCACATAAATATAATATATGTTGTGACAGTATACATAAACACATTTATCTAATCATAAAATTTTTTTTGAATTTTTAAAAATAAAATTCATCTCTTAATATGAATAATTAATAATATATTCATTATTTTTACTATTAATATAGTTGAATATCACATGATAATAACCAATACATGACTCTAATATTAATTACATATAATTACAATGATGTTTGTCATTCATTTAAAAAAAATAAACTTGCTGAAAAATAGAGTATAAAACTTATGTTGTCTCTTAGATGTTATTAGATTTTTTAATAAATTTCTTATATTTTCTAATATAAGAGAAATAATATTCATTTATACTTGTACTATTAAATTAATTATATGATATATATATCTAACATAAAAAATATTAACTATGAACTCATCTCTAATAATTCTAACAGACATATTAATGACAACACTCATAATTATTAAATTGAGATTCAAATCAAAAATCAGAATATCTGATTAATGAATTAAAAATCAACTCAAATCATAAGATTCATTTTTATATTTATAATAATAGTTAACGTATATATAATTTCATATAATTAATAACTTATAAACTATTTAAATATGTTTAGATAATAAGCTTATAATACATAAATTCCAAATTTTTTTTACTTTTTTATTCTTCTTAAAATTTTGATTTTTCTCCCAATTTCGTTTCTTCTCATAAGTTTGTAATACAAAAGATTGGATTTACTTTTTCCATGTTAATTAATTCTTATTAATTAATAATTTTTTTTGGTATTTTAATTTTTATTTTTGTGATTTTTTAAAAATCTTAATCTCTTGAGAATCGGTATTAAATTAATTCATGTAAATCAATTCGTGATTCACCAATTTTGTTTTTGATTCATGCTTATTTTTTATTCTTTTAAAGAATTAAATCTTTTACCCCATGAATCATGAATTAAATCATGAGTCATACGATTTTGATAACAGTGATAAAACTATTATTTTGAAGAATTATTAAATCTGATACTAAAAAAATTATTTTTAATATCATATTCACTAAAAATCTTTGTTAAACACTCATATATATTAGGGTCAACATGAGAATGAATTATCTCAAATCATAAAATTTGTTTATTAAATTCTAACTTAAAATTGACAAAGTGGCAGTGAGGCAATACAAATAAAGTATTATTGTGACTAGTTCAGATATCAAATATGATACACCATTCTACTATGTTTCCTACGCTTATTAATTACTATATTTTTTTTAATTAAAAATATTTTTTGTCATTCATACGGGTGGACCTATAAATTTTATGATAACTAAACTAGAAATAAATTTACATAATATTAATTATTTTAAGATCCTCAAAAAAACTAATTCAAAAATTCATGCTAGTAATCAATTTTATCATATCTTTCCTCCCAAAATTATTGTGATAAAAGAAGAATGTCAATTAATTTGAAGTTCAACCAACTTCGAAGATCTTGCTGCTAAGTTATGTTTTTCTATGATCTAATGCAATATTTTTTTTATGCATTGATCAATATGTTTCTTAAGTAGATTAGCATCACCAATACTCTTTATTATATATTTTTTTTATAATATATACATCGAGCCAAATTTTTTTTGACATTCTAGTATTTTTATTTTTAATTATATTAAATACATTTAAATAGAGGTGTCGACCGGGCCGAGCCAACCCTTTTTTGACACGAGACACGGCATGATTTGGCCGTACCTGGGCCGGCCTGGCACGTGATTTTCCCGTGACCAGGCCCGTGCAGTGGCTGATCCGACATGGTTTGGTGGCCCATGGCACAGCCCACCGACACGAGACATGTCCCGCATACTCTCGCACCCAGCACCCCACGTCCCCACGCCCACCCCATGACCTCATCGCCAGCGCCATTCGGTTCGGATAGAGAACGCATGGGCACGGGTCCAATTCCAGTCCGACGAGACTGTGGTGCACCTTGCACGTGATATACCTCACTACTTTACCAAGTATTTTAAGTTTTTTTGTTTACTCTCTCTCTCTTTAATCCAAAAATCTAAAATATATCATCTAGGTTCTACCTCCCATTTAACAAAAATCATAAAAAATGACTAATACTAATAAGACATATTTAAATTTAGAAAATAAAAATCTTACACAGATGCCTGAGGCTTCTGAAACTTTAATTTCTCCAGTCATTTTCACTCAAACATCTCAACTGAAACTTTAATAGTTTGGACTCATTTTAATATAATAAAACAAAAAATTATTAGGGGTAAGCAAGAAAAAATAACACAGTACAAATATTGTATGAGAAATTTAACTCGTAAGAGTTCGTTTGAGACTGGGCACCCTAAGAGACATGTCAAATTATACACCAAAAAACATGGTGTATTAGATCATAGGCAAAACCAACTTAGTACTGCATTTTTTGAGACTGGATTGAGTTCAGTCTTAAAGTTTACTCCCTTCATATACCGCAACAAATTGGGTAGGAAAGACATGACTAAACTTATCACATTGATATGTCTTCTGATTTAATTTTCGGAAGATCCAAAGGTAGTGCGTATCATGCAGACATATATTACATGTTAGACAAATAAATAATAATTAATAAATTTATGACATATAATAGTGTGGTGTCCGTTACGTCCGATATCTGGACAAGTCGCGATGAATCATCATATTCATGTATCACCAGCCACTATGTAAATTCTAATTGGACAATAAATAAAAAAATTTTAGGATTCTCTGAGATTATTCATCCTCATGATGGCCCAATTATTTTTGAGTGATGAAAATCTTTAGAGAATATAAAATTGAAAATATAATTTTTAATATCATATTCAATAACACATCTAATAATGGAGTACCGATTAATATGTTTGTTAGGAATATTAGAAACACACCATTAGAAGCAATTTTTTATGTCAGATGCATGTGTCACGTGATTAACCTAATTGTACAAATGAGTATAAAGGTGTGTTCTTCGTGTTGAATAATATACATAATGCATTAAAATATATTCGTACTCCTTACAGACAATAGGAGTTTGGTAGTCTTTATTTGTCATCGAATCTTCAGAAGAAGAAATTCCAATCAGATGTGTGATACCGTTAGAATTACACGTACCTGATATTAGAGTCATGTATTAGATACGAATATGTGATATCCGACTACATCAATAATAAAAGTGACGAACTAATTATTGACGACAGTGACTGGGCTTCAGAAATTTTATTTATGAAATTCCTGAAGATTTTTTATGACACGACGAACATGTATTCGTGGATTTATACTCTCACGACTTACATTGCATTCAGGTACATATGTAATATTAATAGCATGTTTAGGAAGTATCGAGCTAACCCGACACTTAGACATATAGTTGCAGAGATAGAAATCAAGTACTTAAATTACTGATCCACCGTTCTATCTCTTTATTGTCTCGCTGCATGCATGAATCCTAGGATTAAGGTAGAATGAGTAAATAACACCCTGACTTATATTTTCTCGTGCATGAACTTGAAAGACTCACCTGAAGGGTTCATTCACGAGAAATTAACTGACATATTCACATACTACGATACTAGGTATAGTGGTGGTGGTAGTGAGACTGTGATTACCGACATGGATACCTTCTTCGGAAATGATAATATTTTCATTCAATTAGTGAGGGAGAATAGACGAGGTGGACCATCACATAGGAGCGAGCTTTATCAGTACTTAAATACCGATTACTGCTCAATCCTATCACATTCTGATACTAAGAATCTTGATATATTAAAATGATAAAAATCATATGAGTCCACCTTTCCCATGCTATCTTGGATGGCACGGGATCTACTGACTCCTCCTGTGTCGAGCATAGTATCAAAATCTACTTTTTCTATTATAGTGAACGTGATTTCGAATAGGAGATCAAAATTACATCCATATATTATTGAGACCTTGACATGTTTGAAGAATTGGTAGGATTCAAGGTTTAGCATCCAAGATCATGTTTGAGCTGGGACAGGGACTACATCTGCTGTGAAAACGAAAGAGTTGATTGCTGATGATAATAATCCATATGATAGTGATTTTGATATTGCGGTTGATGATGCTCATGATTCATGATATGGCGATTAACAATTGACATGGTTGCCGATTTCCCCTGCACCTTGAAAAATGTCAGTTGCCAATGCCACGCCACGCCAGATGCCATTTCCATTTGTCATTGCCAATTGATTTTAATTTTTGATGTTTCACAGTCATGAACACAGTTGATGATTTGTGTTATCTATTCTTGATTCTGCTTTTCAATTTCTATGTTTTGTTTTGTATTAATTGTATGCTTATTTATTTACGTTACGTTGTATTTACTTTAGTTCGGTATCTATTGACCGATTGAACATTTGATTTGCTTTTATTTTTGTGACTTTGTAATTTTTTTTACGCAATTTTTTTGTTTAATTTATTATTGTCTTAAAATTTTTTATTTTAAACTCTATAATTTAATTTTAATAAATCATAATCTAAATATATTAAAAATTGATTAAAAAATTAACTTTATTAATATTTTCAAATTTCAAGTTATATATTTTTAATAATTTTCAAGTTACAAATTTAAAATTTTAAACAGTATCTATATATAATTTAATACAATACTTTAAATTTTTTTTAAAAAATAAAAATTTTATTTTTTTAACCAGGCCCGTACGAGCCTGTTTTGGCCCGTATGAGCCTAATATGTAGAAAAATTAGTAAATTTATGTATTGAAAAGATTTTTCATTCGGCATTATAAAAGATCCATTTTGGATTCTTATGATAGAGGATGTTGCATATATTGGGCCCAAGTTTAAGTTTCCTATGCACAAATTGAGGTTATGAATTCTTAAAAATAGATAAATAACTTATGTATGATTATGAAAAATCACAAAAAAACTTAAATAATATAGATGTTCAATTATGTCAGATATACATATAAAAAAAGTATGTCTTGTTAATTTTTTGGTAAATAATATTGATGGCATTTGAATTATGAAATTAATTAATATTTTTAAAATAATAAAAAATAGAGAATTGATGTTAATATATTTTGATGACATGATTGAAAAAATTAGGAAGGAGAATATTGTGCAAGTTATCACTAATAATACCTCTAGTTATATTAATGCTAAAATGAGGCTTATAAAAAAAAAATTGTGATGGACTCATTATGTTGCCCATTGGATTGATTTGATATTGAAAAATATTGAAAAAATAAATCTTCATAATACTACACTTGTTCAAGCTAAGCAAATGGCGAGGTTCATTTATAGTCATACTTGAATTCTTATCTTGATAAGAACATTTACAAAAAATCAAAAATTTTTTCGTCCAATAATTATACAGTTTGCAACTTCATTTCTTACTCTACAAAATATTTATAACCAAAAACAAGCTTTTATAGCAATGTTCTCCTGAAAAAATAATATTTAAGTAAATAGGCTAAAATATTTGAAATATGAAAGCTCATAGCACAGTATTGTTTTATCAAAAATTTTGGCTTCATGTTATTTTTTGCATAAAGACCTCTATTTCATTAATTAATATTTTGAGAAAAATAGATTCAAAAAAAAAAGACCAACCATAAATTATATTAATGAGCTGATAAATTCTACTAAAAAGAATATTACATTTAATTGTGAGGGCATAAAAAAAATAACCCAATTTTAAAAAAATTAATGCAAGATGGACTCCTCAACTTCACCAATCTTTACATACAACATGTTACTATTTTAATCCTCAATTGCAGCAAGGGGATAAATTTTATAATATTTACATATTAAAAAATTTTATATATTTTGCTAGTGATTCCATCAAACGCTTACACAATGATGATAATTATTTACATACTAATACCAAGACATTGGGATTGAATTTGACGATTATTATGCTATGCTATTTTATTTTTGAATGAAATTTTTTTTGTTATTATTCACTATTAAAATTTTTTTAATCATTTTATTTTATTATGCCATTACTCATAATATATAACTTAAAATTTACAAATTAAAAATTTAAAATCAAAACAAGTTGACTCGACATGACCCAATATGACCTGGCCCAAACTCAAACAGGCTAGGCCATGTCATGCCTGGTGGCTGGCACCACACGAATGCCTTACTAGGCCTTGCATGGCATGGTGGCTTAGTTAGGCCACTAAAAAATGGATCCTGCCAGCACGGCACAGCCCGTTGACACCTCTATGAAGACACTTCTCACCATATAAAAACATGAGTTTTTAGCAAAAGTAAAAAATAAAAAATAAAAAAGTATAAACAACAACAATATAAATTATTTTTGCACATATGTAGTATTTAATTATTATTTTTGCAAAACTTAATGTCTCTCATCCTTTTGCTCTTCATCCCAAGTCCTTCCTCTCTCTCCCTCTCTCCCTCTTCCTCCATCTCTCACTACTCGTTCCCTCTCTCCCACTCTACCCTTCTCTCTGCCCCTCCCTCTCTCTCTCGCTCTCTCTCTTGCTCTCCCTCATTCATTCTACCTCCCTTCTATCATTTTTCCCTAGCTCTACTTTCCCTCTCCCACTCTCCCCCTCACCCTCCCTCACTATCTCCAATCCTCCTATATGTCCCCTTCTCTCCCTCACTCTCTCACTCACTCCTCCCTTCTTGCTACCCTCTCTCTCACTCCTTTTTCCCTCCTTCCCTCTCTCTTAGCCTCTCTCTTTGCCTCCCTCCCTCTCTCGTAGTCTTCCTCTATCAGAAGGCTGCATAACTTCTTTCAAGAGCAAGAGAAAGAGAGGAAGAGAGAGGAAGGGAGAGGGAGAGGGAGAGGGAAAGAGATCAAACATAAATATATATAAAATAACAATTTTAAAAATGTGTATGCAATAACAACCAAAAAATCATGTCATCAACCTATGATGATAAGCCTCGTCATAACTTGTCAACAACAATCAAAAAATAAAAAGGAAGGCATTTGGCCTTGCAAATGCTACAGAGAAACACAGTCAGCCTTGCTACAGAAACCACTATAGTGTGATTAACTAGCAATAAGACTGCTACTATAGCTACTTCAAAAAACCCTACATTGAGAGAGAGGAGGAGAGAAAAAAAAAAGAGAAAAAAAATAAAGAAATATATAAAAAAATAAAGAAAAAGACAGAAAAAAAATAATAATAAGTAGTTGTTGGTAAATGGATGACATCGGGAATCAAACAAGAGGGTTTTTGTCTCAATTATCATTCCCCTAACATAAAATATGCAAAATTAATTTTATTCCCACTAAATATTTATCACTTATACTTTTCACATAATTATCCCTTAGAACAATACAGCAAGCAACAAATTACTTTAAAAAAAAAAAACAAGAATGCAAAACTAGATCATGCCTGATTGCAATGAAGGAATGACTTGCTTACATCTCATCAGTGTTGGACATAATGTCTGAATTGCAACTAGCTGGAATACTACCCTGAAATCTATTTCTACCCAGCCGAAGTTCCTCAAGGCACTTCAAATTCCCAAGCCCAAGAGGAAGTTTACCAGTTAACCCATTAGACTCCAAATTTCTATCAAAACAAGAGTAAGATGGGAAGTGAGGGAATGCCAATCCAATCATTCAAACTCAAAAACCAATCTTGCTAACAAATTCATTTTTATTACATCATCTTCATACTGCCTAGATTTTCAATTTCTGACGGAATAGGACCCGTTAACAAATTCATTCCCAAATCCAAGACGATGAGATGTTTCAACATCCCAATTTCTTTTGGTATTGAGCCTTTGAGCTCGTTCCCATGCAGCACACTAAGAACATTGAGAGCACCCAAAAAAAAAAGTAGAAATCATATGACTTGAAAAAGCATGCAGCTAGAAATGATGAACAAAGATTCATACAGTTCTTGCAAGAAGGAGATCCTACTCAGCTCTGGGGAAATGGAACCCTTTAAGGAATATCCAGATATGTTTCTGCAAAACATGAAACCAGCAAATCGTAGATCAATGAACCATACTGTATTTCTGATGCATTGTGCAATCCGTCCTGCGTTCAATAACTAAGCTAATTATTGTACACATCTTTGGGATCTTCCCCTAAATGCTAATGGGCATAGTTACTGTGTAAACATGTAATTCATTCAAACAAGATAATGGATGGTAGTATTTCAGAATCTCTTACATCTTTATTACATAGTCTTGGCCAGGAGAACATGAAATCCCAGACCATTTGCAGGGAACTTCATCTGCAACATTCCAATTAGACAGAATCTGATGCGGATCTTCATGGATAGCTTCTTTGAATTTCTCAAGTGCCCAAACTGTAAAATAGATTTTCAAACTTCAAAAGCTCACGTCTAGATAATTAATTGAATCATTTGGATAACAAGGCTCTGCAGCACGGCATCTACCTATCAGTATATTTTATAGCCATATCAACTAGCAATTAGCAAATAGATAATCGAACAGGAACATCACATGCCTTCATTTAGCATCACGAAACATGATGAAAGAAAACATTGCCTACCCTTTGAATTCAATATTTACCTCTTGAATTCTTTAATTCTCGACAACCATACAAATTAATGAACCATAATAAGTACGGATTAAAACCAGAGGAAGAAGTTGAACAATACACACCTTCCACGGAATCACGCATGGAAATGCGGGAGAGGAAATAAAGCAGCAGAAGAAAAATGTATGATCTCATTCCTCTGCCGTAAACCGCTCTAGGACCCACTAACTTTCCTCATCCATCTTTCTTTTGAAAAAAATATGGAGACCCAAAAAATAGGAAACTCTAAGGAAACAAAAAACAACAAACAGGAAGGCGAAAATAGTAAAGCAAGTAGAAAATGTAGGGTCGTTTTAGTAAGGGCCAGCTTCTGAATAGGTTGTGGATCCGTGTCGTTGCGCAGAGATCGAAGATTAAGGAACCAACATGAGAAAATCATTTGATTGAGTTAGAAAGAACTATGAAACATAGATTCGAAGAGACGCTTGTTTCCTCCCTGCTAGATAAAGAAGATAATGGTACAACATTGTTAATAATTTTAACTCAGGATAAAAAATGACGTGTTCGTGTTTTTGAGGCTGCTAGGAATATGAATTTCGAGAAGTTCAACTTCGAAGGACCCAAAAAGACAAACATGGAGGCGAAAATGATGATGTTAATAAAAATTGTTAGGTCGCTTTGGTAAGAATGAGCTCGTCAATAAGTTGTGAGTCTGTGTCGCTGCGCAAAGATGGAAAATTAAGGCAGTAACATAGGAAAATCATTTGTTGAGTAAAAAAGACGTATGAAACTTATATTCGAATAGACGTTAGTTTCCTTCCGACCAGATAAAGAAGATAAAGTTCTTCAAATACGAGAAAACCATTAATCTGCCGATGACTGGATCTCATGGCTGATTCCGGTTACCACTTCACAGTTAACAGATCACTACCGATGGTTGCTTGGTGTACTTGTCTATCAGTCAACGGCGCAGATTGTCTTCTTTTGACTCTCAATTCCCCCGCTGCGAACATTTTGATTTGTGACGCACCGTGCTAGTTAAAATATATTTTTAAAATTAGTAAAAAAAATTGGATATGAATTAATAATTACCATGAGTATATAAAATAATTGAAATTTTGATTATTAAAGCATCTCCAACAATACTCAACAAAATAACTAGTTAAAATATATTTAAATAATCAATTCAATATTTTAGCCAGTGATTCTTCAAAAGTTACTCCAACCAAACTCAAAAAAAAAAGATTAATATTTCAACTAACTTTAACTAATTTTCAAAAATTTAATTAAAAAATATTATAATTTTAAAACAATAAAATTGTCTTAATGAATATGTGTTGTGTCATGTCATCAAATTTAAAACTGTGAAATAAAAAAAAATAAATCCAAATATTCATTAATAAATTTAATCTAGATTACAACACAAGTTGCAAGCCAGTTAATAGGGAAAACCTATATTTTCTTTGTCATGATTTTTATCTGGAGGTGCTTAAAATATTCAGCTTGAATCGGAGGTAGAACACTCGTATCGATACGCATTATTTTTTGTTACTCCTTTATTTTCTCGAGCTGTACCTTCTCTTATTCAATAGTCATTTTCTCTTGTTCAATAATCAACTTCTCTTGTTCGATAATCGTTAATTTTTCCATTAAAGTTATTTTCTTCTCCGCCATCATTTTTTTCTCTTCCTTCATTTCTTCAAACAATTTAATAAAATAAGATGAACTTGAATTATTATTTTCGGATAGTTTGCTCTTTGATTTTTTTTTACCCACTTTTTTGCAGTCTTCCTTCCAATTGACCTCTCCAAGCCCGCACTATCATCTTCTATATTTATTGATTCTAGTGTTGAAGGATTAGAGGTGCTAGGAGTTGCACTACTTTTTGTTTTTTGTTTATTTGACTGAGAATCCTCTATCCATTTTGGGGTATACCACAACTCATTCCAACAATGTTCAAGTGAAAAAGATGATTTATAAAGTTCCTTGTGCACTTTCTTTGCATCACGGACCTGAAATTTATACATTATGCTCCATATCTAAAATAAAAATTGTACAATTATATTATGTATCATAATAATATTATCACACTTGTAATAAAAATATATTCATACCTTGTCTTTCTTAATCAGTCCACTTTGATTCAACCTTTCAATTTGGTCAAAACAACCACAAAATTTATTGGTGGCTAGTTGAATTGAAGACCAACGATTTATCAAAGAAACTTGATTTCGATTACAATCTAACTCAGGTTTGTATTTGTTGAAGTACTCTCAAACCCTTTGCCAATACCTTTTAGATTTTTGCTCATTCTCTTTCACGGCATCTACACTAGTATTCAGCCAGCCTGAGATTAAAACTAAGTCCTCAATTGAAAATTTGCTGCCTCGATACTTTTTGGTGGTTGATTCTTTATGAGGTGATATTGGTGAATACTGAGTTATTTGTTCTCTGGTTTGAGTGTTAAACTCACATATGTTTGTTGCCTCATTTAATAGATTGGTAAACTAATATCCATGTTCATCCATCAAAGTACCAATATTGTTAAAGAACAAAGATGAATTGGGGTTAACCACATAAAAACAATATTTATTTACATGAATAGAAAGAATTAACATCAAATCCAACTAGGGAGCTTAAAGTAATAAACTTGACACAAGTTACCTAATGTAGGCTTAAAGGTGAACAACATGGAGTTTTCATAATAGTTATATTATAAAAATGATTTAAAATACCAAAAAAATGAAGAAAAACTAATTAAAATTATGTAAAAACCAAAAACATTGCCAAAATTACAACAAATACCAAAAAATAAGCACACTGTCAAGATGTACTATATGCAATTTTTTTAAATGCAAAATAATGGTAGATCACTTAGTTTTAATAAAATGTGAGTTATTTTTCATAAGCAATATAGGTTATATCAATAATAGTATTTAATATTAATTTTCAAATGAGTTCAAACAAAAAATAAAATTTGTCAAAACATTTAAGCATTTCTGAATCAAAGAACTAATTATCCATTATTCTAAATATCAAAGAACAACAAAAATATAGAATTTATCAAAACAGAACATATCAATAAATCATTTCTATGCACAATTCTGAATCCAAGAACTAAAAATATATTTTTAACACATAACATGTAATCAAATCACCATCTACAAAGAAGTTTATGCAATTAATTACTGGATAATTATCAACTAATTTTTGCACTAAAAATAGAAATTATTAACTAGTTTTTGTAAAAAAATTGGATGTTGATCTTATATTTTGAAATTAACAACAAAAAACAAAGTTATTAGAGCATGTCCAATCACCTCATATATAGTATTTATTACAAAATTAGGGATATGGTTGTTGAAATAAAGAATGAGATGAAGGAGGTGTGAAGCATCTTTGATGAAATCAGAAACAATTCTATAAATATTTTTATGGAATGAGGATTTTGTAACTGAGAAGGTTTTTGTTGCTGCCAAAAAATATTTTTACGCCAATAAAATTTCAGAAACACGATTCGTCATGTTTCCAAGCATCTTTGATAAATCGACTTTGTTCAATAATACCGAAGGTGTGAAGATTTTTGTTGCTTCCGGATCTGGATGGGGAAGGAAACTCTAGGGGCTTTCCTCCTTTTTCTTTTTCAGTATTGACCACAGCTCCTGCAACAATGAAGATGTCGATTGAATGTGTTAAGCCGATGAACCAGCTTCTACCACTAATGCTAATTAGGAGGATGATCTTCAAACATTGATGAGAAGGTTAGGCACATCATGTTCGATATGCGGTGGCGAAGGAGTGGGTAAGTGATAGTTCTGCAAATGCAATTGAAAGTCAATGTAATTGACGCCGACGAAGGGAACCAATGGTAAGCCCTCTGAGGCATCGCTGGAAGTTGAGATTTTCAAACATTTATTGAAAATAAATGCTTAATAAAATGCGAAGGGAACCAGCAGCAAGATTTTTGTAGTTGATGAATAATATTGCTAAGCGATAAATGCTCACTATATTTGTTGAGCGAGAAGTTGAGGGGGCAAAAACGCGAGCGGGATAGTGAGCACGTTGGAGCCTTATTTTTATAAGCACACTTAATAAAATATCGATAATAATGTTTTTAGCGAGCCCGTTTGAGATACTCTTAGTTCACCAAACACAAAATATTAATGTTTTGTTACATAATTTTGTATAATTAAAAAAAATATCAAAATATAAGTTAATTAAGTTTTAATACACAAACATTAAGCAACCCAATTTTACCATTCAAAATTTGATAACAAAATAAAATTTAATTTAATTATTTTGGAAAATATTATTCCAAAATCGAGAAATTATATTTTTGAATTCAAAAATTATAATTTCTCGAAAGGTAATTTTGAAAATTAAATTATGTAATAAATAAGAAGATGAGATTTGAACTCAAGTCCCCCACATTATAAAAACACCACACAGTCACAAGATTAATATTTTTTTCAAAAATTATTATTTGTAAGGGGTTAGGTGAAAATCACCTAGCCCACATCGAAAATTTTTTTAGGGATTTTCAAATTTTTCCTATAAAAGGAGTTTTCCCATTCTTTAGAGATTTATTCCCATGTATTTCTAATTTCTCATTTTTTATTGTATTTTATTTTATGATGTAATTTATTTCCTTAGTATTAAATTTTTTATGTTTCGAATTATTATAGGTTTAGTTTTATTTTATAACAATGATATCAGAGGGAGGTTAGTTAGTAACTTTTGTGGTTAATACATATTAGAAAAGTTCTATCAAAAGGGTGATAAAAACCTCATGGTTTGTGGTTTTTAAGAAGGTAATTATATCCCTCCACTTACTTGGGAACTTTCTTAGTGTAATAACACAAATAGTTATTATTATTCTCAATTACTATTCACTGTAAAAATAAAACATAGCAATAAATTTGAAATATAAAAATTCAATGGAACTAATTTTTCATTGTGAAAAATAAAAATTAAAGACAATTTTAAAAAAGATAATTACTTAGATACAATTGGAAAAAGACCCACCAAAATTCTTGAAGATAGATAGAATGAGATGGATAGTAATGTAGTAGCTAACCTACATTTGACACTTGTTGATAGAGTATTATCGAGTGTGGCAGAAAAGAATATGGAAAAAGAAATTTGGGATACTCTCACAAGGTTGTACAAGACAAAGTCACTTTACAACAAGATCATCTTTAAAAAGAAGACTTTACACTCTACAAATGATGGAATCTATTATGATAATTAATTATATTAACACTCTGAATACTTTATCTTCGTAACTTACTATGTTGTAAAATAGAAGAAGTTGAACGTGCTGAAATTTTACTTCAGAGTTTACCAGATTCGTATGATCAACTTGTTATCAATCTAACAAATGGTGCATTGACTTATAATTTAATTTTTAATAATATTGTCTCTGCCATCGTAGAAGAAGAAAATAGACAAAAAAAATAAAAAAAATAGATATGTAAATGCACAATAAATAGATCCTTTGACAATGATACGAGGGATATCAATGGAGCATAGTACTAGTGAGAGTCAAAAATATGGTAGAAATCTAGAAGTAAGAAAAATATTAAATGTTATAACTATGATAAGAAATGATACTTAAAAAGAGATTGTTAGTTTAAGAAAAGACATATAAATATTAAGTTATCTAATACTCAAGGGAATATTGCAAGCATCAATGATGAAGGCATCATTTTATACAATAAGATAACAATAATGATTAAAAGTAGAAAATAGTTTAGTGATATATGGTTACTAGACTTGGGAGCATAGTGGCATAAGACATTTTAAAGAGATTAATTTCACAAATATGAAACAATCTCAGGTGGGTCTATGCACATGGGTGATGATCGTACTTTGAAAATTATTTGTATGGGTACTATCAAAATTAAAATATTTGATGGTATGATTCATACTATTCAAGAGGTACAACATGTGATTGATTTGAAGAAAAATCTATTATCTTTGGGGCAAATAGATAGTCTTGGATGCAAAACTCTTATTGAAAATAAGATGATAAAGATTGTGAGAGGTTCACTCATGGTAATGAAGAGAGAAAATATCAAGGCAAATTTATTCATGCTTAACAAAGAAACTGTACAAGAAACAAATGCATGTGTTGCATCAATTATAAAAAAAGAAGAATCAATGATGATGTGGTATCTCAAACTAGGCCACATGTCAAAACAAGGTTTGAAGATTATCTCTAATAAAAAGTTACTTCATTGGCTCAAAATAGTAAATTTATCTTTTTGTGAGCATTGTATTACAAGTAAGCATAATAGATTAATATTTATAAGATCAAATATAAGAAGTAAAAATACTCTAGATTTGATATATTTTAATGTATAGGAATCACTTAAAATATCTCACAGAGGAATAAAATATTTTGTATCATTCATTGATGATTATTCAAGGAGATGTTGGGTATATCAAATCAAGAAAAAGTTAGATATATTTTTAACTTTTAAAGACTTCAAAGTATGAGCGGAACTTGAATATGTGAAAAAAATTAAGTGTTTGCGAATAGATAATAGAAGAAAGTATATAGTTAGTGAATTTCTTATTTTTTACAAGCAAGAAGGTATCAAATTATAGTTCACAGTCACGTACACGCCACAACAAAATGGAGTAGCAAAATTGTTGAACATGATTCTTGCAAAAAGAATGAGAGCAATGTTAAGGACTGCAACACTACCCAATTCCTTTTGGGCAGAAGTAGTAAAAATTACATACTATGTGATTAATCATTCGCCATCAATATCGATTGATTTAAAGACACCGAATGAGATGTAGATGGGTAAGCTAGTAGATTACTCTACTTTATATTATTTTGGATGTCCTATATATGTGATGTATAATACCCAAGAAAGAACAAAGTCGAATCCAAAAACCAAAAATGCATATTTTTTGGGTATGTTAAAGGAGTGAAAGGGTATCCTATGAGATCCCACGGACCACAGGGTAATTATCAATAGAGATGTAATTTTTGAAAAAATAATTGAAGATTATAGCACATTAAAATAAGATTCTAAAACTACTACTGTGCTTGTAGAAAATGACCAGATACAATGTTCCAAAATCAATGGAGAAAGAACTAGAGAATGAAGCACAAGAATAAGTCGTGCATAAGGCTCAAGAAGTTAGTTATCCAACTCATAATAAAAGACTACCATCTTAGCACTCAGAGTATGTTATGAAGAGCAATATTGCATATTGTCTCCTAACAAAAGATGGACATTTCAAGAAACTTAAGATAATTCAAATGCATCTCTATGGATGACATAATGGTGGAAGAAATCAAAGCTTTACACCAGAACAAGACTTGGAAGCTATTACCATTACCAATCCGAAGAAAAGCTATTGGCAACAAATAGGTTTACAAAATAAGGTAAGATAGTAATGATCAAGTAGAATAGTATCATGCAAGATTGCTGATAAAGGGATATGCTTAGAAAGAAAGTATTGACTTCAATGAAATTTTTTCTCTGATGGTTTTTTTTACAACAATTAGAGTAGAAATGGCTCTATGTGCTACACTTGATTTATATTTGGAGCAATTAGGTGTTAAAATTATTTTTCTTCATGGAAAAATTGAAGAAGATATTTATATGTTCTAGTTATAAGATTTTGTTGAAATTGGTAAGAAGAACTTGATTTATAAGTTGAACAAATATGAGCCTTTGATATGAGAAGCATACATTTCCCATGCTGCAATTCTCTCAGGTCCATCCCTTGGTCTATTATATTGGACCATTTGAGATTTGATACATTGAATGTCTCCTTAAATTGACTCTTTTTGTTGTTCTCTTTTCCATGATTTTTTCCTCATCTTGCACCACTCCAAATATCTCCAAGAATGATAAACTTGTACAATTAAAAGCCCATTAAGCATTCATCTAGACTAAATTTGTAGTTAACTATGGCTTGTCTCAAGGTATGAGCTCACAACTAGCACTTTCTTTGGTTGCTATCATTGAAACCAATAAATAAATCCTAAATACATTCGTATAGTACAAAATATTGACAAGACAACTAGCTTCTTTATATTTAAAATCTTAAGCTTTAGCTGAAATATGCTAATCATGTCATGAATGTCTTATTGTAGATTATGCACAAGCCCTTAGCTTAGCATGTTTAGCTTTATAAGGTTCCAATTTGTATGCCTATCCTAGGTGACAATCTTCATCTACTATAACTAGTGGGTGTGTGCCATTAAGTGTGGTACATGTGTCACCAATCCTACAAAGAAGCAAATTAGTTTCTTATCTTATTTTTTGAATCATTTTTTCAGTGAAATTGGAACAAATCTCATGCACTAAAAAGAGGCAATTGAAATGAAAATAGATAGCACCTAAGATTATAGGGTATACAGGATTAGTACGTGGACCGAGATCCTTTGTCAAATATCTCCTTCCTTACTCTTCTACATATCCCATCCCAACTCCATAACATGACTTGCTAGTTGGTTTGCTTGCTTGTATGGTTAGACTAATAGAGGGATTAGCTCAAAAAGGATTAAATATGGGCTCCAATTAGGGTTCAAGATGATTTTCCTTGAGTTTTGAATGTTCCTAGAAGTAAGAAGACTAAGATTGAGGTGCCTAAGTAGCCAAAAGTGATATGTGATCTATCTACTCTGTCAAACAAGTAATTTGAGTGAATGTGTCCACCATATATTGATAACTTTCATTAGAGGGGGTTGGAGTAAGGATGAGTAGAGCAACATTATCAATATATTTCTTTTCACTAGAAAATTAGGATGACCCAAAACATCATACATTAAAAGAAAGTAGAAGACCCCCTACTATTCCCTAATTGATTAACTCATTGTGTCTATGCTATGAAACACACCAAAGCGTAAGCTTCTCTATTTTGCCTAGTTTAGTTCCTTCATCCTTGAGAATCTAAAAAATTATTTGACTTTTAATGCTAAAACCCAACACTTTGAAAGCAATGAAAAAATGAGCTTTCAATCTGAAGTTATTGAATATGCAGTGCACCTAGGTAAATAAGGAATGAGATGAATACAAAGGTTAAACGAGCATCCCACACCCAAATATATGAAAAAGCTAGTCACAAATTTCTTGGTCTCTTGAAGATCCTTCTTTAACTTTTGACTTGATACTTCTTGCCCTTTGCTTGAGAGAGGAATGATTGACAAGACAACTGATGCCGTTGTTGAGCTCAAAAGTAGATAGCTAGTTCTAAGTCATACCTTTAAATCAAAATACCTAAAAAGCTAGATTTAATCGAATTCTCTGCTTCTGCCTAAGTCTCACTTTCTATTCCTAGGAATTTCTTTGAACCATCTATTCTTCCCCCACTTCTTCTTCTTCACTACTTTGTTGGATTACTTTGTGTTGTCTTTCCCTTGACTTATAATCCTTTTCTTTCCATGATATTCAAAATTGAGTGGTTTAAGCTATCATATAGGCAGTGTTAAAGATCCTATTCTATCCAAGACATTCATTGAGAAAGACTTAGTCGGTAGTCTTTCAAGGCTCAAGGTTTCAGCATAAAATATAAATAGCATGTCTAGCATGATTTGATTTGACTTTTGTTGGAACTATAACTATAAGTATAAACTCAAAGCCTTTAGTCAAGAATTTATTTAACCTCGATGGACCATAGCCCTATCGGATGTTGCAATAAATTCGACCATATACTATTATTATAGGTGAAAGGAACAAAGTCATCTCCTGCTTCAAGAATAACTATCTTTCCTAGCTCCAACTCATAAATTTGAAAATAGAGGAAAATGTTCATTTGGATTCTAATATTAAACATTATAATAGAGAAGTTGAAACCCTCCTTTCTTTTCGCATTCTGCTTTCCTATGTGGGACTAATTAGCATATCTATTCTGTATTTTGAACTACCTAATTGAGTTTGTTTCCCTTTGCTCTATTCCAAAGTTAGTGTCTAAGTTCCCAAATTTCCTCGTAAAGAACTAGCTTTCTTGAATATAATCAAATATGCTTTGAATGACATAATCATAGTTTCAAGCCCAGAATCAATTTTCTCTCTCTGAAGCTCACTCGGTGAAAAACTAAATACGTTGAAAGAGAGTTGCTGTTGGAGCACCATTGGCCTATGACTGATTTTATCATCAATTTCCTTCTCTTTCATATTAAAGATTTCTCCCCCCCTAATGATAGTTGATGCATGATGATATGGAATGTAATGAAAGAAAAAAGATGAATTGGTTCGATGGTATACATGGTCCAAGTTAGGTAATTGAGACAAATAAAGAAAAAAGGGTTTATGGATTAGTTTATCACTTTGGCTTGGCTTATTCCTTTGATGATTAGAAAACACTATGATACAATACCACCAGCAAGAAAAAATTCCAATCAAATCATTTAAAGCTTGCATACTATGACTACTGGCACAAAGTTAGCCGATATTTATTTCCCACATGTCATTGATTCTTCTATGAAAAATGACATGACTCATGGGCCTTCTACCTCCCAGTAGCATTGCTCCATCAAGCTTTCAAATGAACTGAACTAATGTTGTGTGATTTCTCTTATCAAAGTTGGATATAGACATATGTTATTTGCTAGTTGATAGTTTCCTCATGCATTAAAGGGAGGGAACATGAAAAGCTAAGGTTATGATAGGAAAAGCTAGATATTTATTCTCGTTAACTTAAAAGGTCATGAAAACCATTATAAAAGGTGGGATGCTTTTACCATGGAGTTGTAATATACTACTTGCCATAAAAACCTAGAGACATAGATAGTGATGGCTTATCGTGCAGCTTGGCCAGCTGAACTATTATCTATGACATAGCAGTGGTCAAGCTGGAAGTTGATACTTATTACATTTTGGAAGATAGATATCAAATGTGCTTGTCCCTCAAAGTGAAGGTCAAGGCCAACACATTAGTATTTGGTCATTCCAAATCTAACCTCACTTCTCAATGTTAGGATCAAGGGCAGGTTGAATGACTATCAATCCTAGTCTGTCTGTTTCTTACTAAGAGGCCACATGTAACAAGTTTTGGATCTGAAAGCCCAATCTTTCATCATACAGAATGAGTATTAGTTGGTTATGAGGGATGCCAAAAGGATCTATCTTTTTGGAAGACCTTCCTGGTTCACAAACTATTGGGAAAGTAATCAAGTATGTAGCCTTAAATAAAATCATGTCCGATTGAGATAAAAATTGAGCAGTCTCAACCTTTGAATGCATGTGTTGGTAGAGATGAGATTTTTTATGGATTGAGGTTGTACAAGTGGTACTTTGAAGAGAGGTACTAGCACTATACCTCACCAGACATTAAATTAGACCATTTTTTGTGCTTAGGAAATGATGCTAGCCCTTCTAGGTCATTTTCTTGTGAAATGGGATGAATCTTTTCTTTAGGTTACCATGCATTGGATTATCTTTTAGAAAAGAAAGAAAAAGACAAAGAATAAGAATAAGAAAAAAATAGGGTCCATTCATGGCTAACTTATCAGTAATAACAAATTCCTTATCCCTTGGTTATGTAGATTCACTAGTGACCTTAGCTTGGTTCAACTAGGCAGGTGTATATATTGGATATATAGTGACAAAATAAAAGGTTGTGAGAATGACCAATATATTAGATATAAGTAGTGATTGACCCACTTGATAGGGGCACAAATGGTGTGAGTTAACTTGGTATCCTTTACCATGAAAGTACTACTTTAGCAAAACTAACCTTTTACATACTGTTTGGGATAAGCAGTGCTCCTGATCACTCTAATTGAAGAATTAAAAGTGATAGCTATTTCATCTTTAATTTTTTCTATCATCTTTCACTACTAGGTCAACTAGCCTAGCCTATTTTATAGTTATAGGTCATCAAAAGAAAGGGCCATCAGCTAATATGTTTAAACCAATTAGCTGATGGTCATTTCTCTCTCTTTAGGTTGAATTTAGTTAAAATGATAAAATATTTACCTTATACCCCCCCCACCCACTCCCAAAAACTATATTTATTTCATGAAATTATATGATTTATCAATGATTGGACTATGTTTCTCCCATTTTCAAAAGAAAATATGTACTTCTTGGTTTTCGAATATGACTTCAATAAAGAATGAATTATATAATTATATAGACCCATGCTTTTTAGTTAAAATGAATCATACTTTTTAGTTGAGATAAATAATTATATAGACCCATCCATTAAGGATTTATGATTGTGTGTCAAGATTCTAACTGGAAACCTAGAAACCCATGCTGTAACCCAACAAGGAGAATTCATTATGAAACTACCAAAACTAGCTAGAAATCACACTCTTGCTTAGGTGAGCATAAGGAAATTATTACCATACATGTGTAATGGACTACTTTTAAGAAAATAATTTTTCTTGTTTTGACTGATAGCTCCACTTCTCCCATATCTCTCATGCATCAGTTATGAATCAAACTCATTAGTGAAAATACGGGTAGTAATGATAGACCTTTCCTACTTTATGATGGGGTGCTTCGAGGCAGTAGCCTTGGCCATTAGATTTTATATGAAGGCCCTCCTCCCTATCGAGGCTATATCTTATCTTGCTAATATGGCTTACCCATGCCTTATCAAACAAATAATGCTAATACCATTATGGTATAGGATGTTATCAAATCTAATTATCTAGAAGTGACTATTTTCACTCGGTGATTGGTAGTTCAATGATTATTAAGTTGAATAATTGGTATTCCATATTAATGAAATTCCCCTTTGCTACTCCCTTTTTGGCACACCCTCATGGCTAGAAAGTCCCTCACTTTGCTAGAAAAATATGAAAAGTTATAAAATATTTTAGAAAATACCACATTTGTATGGAAGAATATAGAAGAAAAAAGATTATCCTAGATTCTTCTAAAGACTTCTTGTAAATATGTATACATAGTAGAATATTATAGAATTGTCTAGGCTTATCTAGAACCCTTCAAAGGTTCTATACACTTCCATATATGTATATATAAGGAGGTGTCCTCATTTACAAACCACTAAGTTTTGTAAAGAATCATTCTTTAACCAAGAGTTTTTTTCCTTTTAAGTGTTCTTTCAAGTTCTCTTTACTTTCAAGTAGTGGGTAGAAGCCGAGCTTAGAAGAAAGGCAAGTAGGAGGCTAACTTAGCAATAACTGAGGGGCGAGTTATCTAAGTGTCGCATGGGAGCTTACTAGAAAGCTTAAGTTTGTGATAGTCAGTATTAAAACAAAGGTTGCGATGTGTGAGAGTAACTTAGAGAATATGATGGTGAGCTCTTGTGTAGAGAAAGTTGCTGAGTAAGTTCGAGGAAGGTACCTTGACATTCCCGCTAATAAAAAAAGAAAAAGAAGGACAAGTCTCATCATGATCCTCTCATGAGCTTGGAGGGTCGGGTGACATGGTTAGAGGTTGTTATAGCAGACACTAAGGAGGGGATGAACCTCATGGAGTAAAGCATGGAGAAGGCCATAGAAGATATCAATGTGCAAATCCAAGACCTTCAAGAGGGGATGCAAGGCTCACCAGTCCTAGTGGTGTCGCAAAAGAAGTTTATGGGGGTCCTAGTCATGTTCACTAGCTTTGAGTTAAGGGTGGAGGTCATGACCAAGCAAGTAGAGGAACTAAGGCAAAAGTTGGCCATTTATAAGATATCATTGTCAGCTTGGGTTATGGCCATTCATGAAGCAGCAAGGGTAGAAGTACCAAAGGCACACACTTTCACTAGAAAGCATGATGTCAAGGAGCTAAATAACTACTTGTGATTAATGGAGAGATACTTTGAGGCAATAGTACTAACTAACAAGGTAATAAACATATATATATAATTACTCTTTACCTCATTGTAATGCAACTCTATGGTGGTGTAGAATGTTCATAGAAATAGAAAAAAAGATAAGCACCATAGATACGTGGGCAAACTTTAAGAGAGAAATCAAGAAGCAATTCTACCCAGGAGATATGAGATACATAGTCCATAGGAAGATCGGGCACCTCAAGAACATGAGGTCGATTCAAGACTATGTCATAGAATTCTCTTTCCTAATACTTGAAGATCCTAATATGAATGAGAATGAACTCCTCTTCAACTTAATGAAAAATCCACAAGGTTGGGCCGAGCAAAAGTTGAAGAGACGTGGTGTCTAAAACTTGGTCATGGCCATGACAGTAGTGGAGTTACTCATGAATTTTTGAAGAGGAGGCTTGTCTCAAGCCAAACTATCTTTCAAATGTAGTCATGCCAAAGGTGGGGTAGACAAGAGATACAAAAGTTATATTGCTAAGAAAGGCTCTCAATACCTTGATTGAGAAAAGACTGAACAAGAAGGTGATGAGGCTCACATATGATCAATATAGTTGTTGAATGCCCTTAAGGTCAAGCAAAAAGGAACAACCAAAAAGAAAGGGACTCATATACATGGAGGCTAGAGTGAAGGAGATATCCACCATACTTTGTCTCGGAGAAAGCAAGAAGACTCAAGCTCCATATATCCAAGGAGATATGATGGCTCAAGGTAATTAACTCTGTTGCCAAGACTTCACAAGGATTAGCTCATGGGGTGACAATGAAGATTAGGCCATGGGAAGACAAAGTTGACTTAGTGAAACTCATGGATGACTTCAAGATAGTGATCAAAATGGACTTCCTTTGCTAGGTAAAAGTCATGACTATACATTTTCTACATTTGATGGCTATCTTAAAAGAGGAAGTCCCATATATGATTCTCACAATTACCAAAAGTAAAGGTAAGGCACCCCTGTACTATCAGCTATGCATTTGGAGAAGGGATTGAAAAATAATAAGATTACTTTCTTGGTGGCTCTTAATAAAGACTTGATTGACCCTATGAAAGATCCTATGTTATTAGAAAGTCAAGAAGGTTCTAGATGAGTTTAAAAGTATAATGTCATCGGAGGCATCCAAAAAGCTCTCACCAAAGAGGGAGGAAGATCACAAGATCAAGTTAGAACTAGAAATAAAACTCCATATCATGGGGCCCTACAGGATGGCACCCCTAGAGTTGGAAGAATTGAGAAGACATATGAAAGAGTTGTTGGATGCCATATTCATCCAACCATCTAATGCTCTATATGGTGCCCTAACCTTATTCCAAAAGAAACATGATGGGTCACTATGAATATGCATCGACTACCAGACACTCATTAAGGTGACAATCAAGAATAAGTATCTTAATACTCTTATATTTGATTTATTTGATCAACTTGATAGAGCAAGGTATTTTATAAAATTGGACTTGTGATCTATTACTACCATGTGATGATAGCTGAAGAAGATAAGCTAAACACTACTTGTGTGACAATGTATGGCTCCTATGAGTCTTTTGGTATTACTAATGTACCTACTATATTCTAAACTTGATGAATAAGATATTTTATTCTTTCCTTGATTAGTTTGTGGTGTATTATTTACATGATATTATTATTTATAGCAATTCCTTAGGAGAACATGTTGATCACCTAAGGAATGTGTTCTGGCTATTAAGATAAAATGAGCTATATGTGAAATAAGAGTACTCCTTTGCTCTAAGAGATGTAGGCTTCCTAGGATATCGAATCAATAATGGTAAGCTCATTATGGATAAGGGCAAGATTAAAGCCATTTAGAAGTGGGATCTCTCTACTAAGGTGCCAAAAAAAAGATCTTTCTTGAGCCTAGTTAACTATTATTTAAAGTTCATCAATGGGTACTCAACAATAGCATCACCATTGATAGATATTCTCAAAAAAAGTAATGCATGAACATGAAATGAGAAGTGCCAGCAAGCTTTTGAAGACTTAAAGAAGGCCATGACAAATAAGCCAATGTTGGCACTACCTGACCATACCAACATATTTGAGATATACACTAATGCCTTTAACTTTTCTATTGAAGGGGTTCTTATGAAAGAGAGATGTCCTATAACTTTTGAAAGTCACAAGTTCAATGACATGGAGAGGTGGTACACAATCCAAGAGAAGATGATGGAAATCATTTATTACTTGTGGGTATGGAAGCACTATTTGTTGAGATCACACTTCATAGTAAAGACTGATAATATTGCTACTTGTTATTTCAAAACCAATATGAAGCTAAGCCCAAAGCAAGAAAAGTATCAAGACTTCCTAGGCGAGTTTGAGTATACATTAAAGTACAAGTTGGGCATAACTAATCACATGGATGTTGCCTTAAGCCATAAGTGAAGCTAGCATCAATGACTAGCCAACCCCAAGGAAAGATGGTGGATCTTATAAAGGAGGGGTTGTAACATGATCCATTGGCCAAGAGTCTCATCACATTGGCTCATGGAAAAAATGAGGAGCAACATCATAATAGATAATTGTTGGAGTCACTACCCATAATAGAGCAGCCTTGGGGTAATATCACAATAAACTTTAACATCAGCCTACTCATGTTAAAAGGAAATGGGTCTATCATTGTTGTAGTGAATTAATTTTCTAAGTATACCACTTTCATAGCAGACTCTAAGGATTGCACATCAGAGGAGATGACCATGTTATTCCTCGAGAATATGGTAAAGTATTGGGAGATACTGAAATTCATCAATTGTGACTATGACTCAAGCTTCACTAGAAAGTTTTGGATAGAACTCTTCAAGCTCATGGGCACAAAGCTTCACTAATCTACTAGATTTCACCCACAAATAGATGGGTAGACAGAATAGATGAGTCCACTACTAGAATTATACTTGAGGTACTTTTGTGAGTGCTAATCAGATCAACTAGGCTAAGTTGCTAAATATGGCTAAGTTCTCCTACAATCTATTTAAGAGTTAGGCAATCGAGAGGAGACCATTCGAGATAGTCATGAGGCAAAAACTAATGACTCCTCACACCCTAGATAGAAGGTACATAGGAAAGAATTCAACAACATATAAATTAGCTAAGGGATGACATGAGTAGACTGACATAATGTACTCATACTTAGAGAAGGCTATTAAAAAGATGAAGACATTAGTTGACAAGTAGAGACATGCAGAGTTCCAAGTTAGAGACATAGTGCTTGTCAAACTCATACCAAAATAATTCAAGTCCTTACGAAAGGTACATAAAGGACTTGTGAGGAAGTCTGAAGACCTCTTTCCCATAATAGGATGGGTCAGTAAGGTGTCCTACAAGGTTGAGCTACCACCATGCTAAATATTTATCATCTCTTCCATGTTAGCAATATAAAGCCTTATCATATAGATAAGGATAATCCATATTGAGGAATTTCTATAAGAGCACTAACAATAGTGGTGACATCCAACAATAAGGAGGTAGACTACAGCATGGAAGACCATGTCTCGAGGAAGAATAACTTCCAAATCTACACGGAATACTTAGTGAAGTGGAAGAAACTACTAGAAAGGAAAGCTAGTTGGGAGCCAATAAATACTTAATGATAAGGATGTCTATGACTTTGGTGGGAAAGAATGGCACACACTCATGCTTAGAAAGCCCCTCCCTTTTCTAGAAGAATGTGAAAAGTTATAGAAGATTCTAGAGATGGTCACACTTGTATGGAAGAATATAGAAGGAAAGATATTATCCTAGATTCTTCTAGGAAGCTCTTGTAAATATGGGTACATAGTAGAATATTATAAAATTCTCTAATCTTGTTGAGAACCTTCAAAGGTTCAAGACACTTCCAAATATGTATATATAAGGAGGAGGTGACCTCGTTTACAAATCACCCAAGCTTTGTAAAGAATATTTCTTCAACCAAGAGTTTTCTTCCTTTTAAGTATTCTTTTAAGTTAACTTTGCTTTCAAGCCATGGATAGAAGCCGACCTTAGCAAACAAAGTAAGTAGGAGGCTGACTTAGCAACAACCAAGGGGTGAGTTGTCTAAGTGCCACATGAGAGCTTAGTAGAAACCTAAATCCGTGACATTTTGCTACATGGAAGAAGTTAATTTCTTTTTATAGATAAGTCTTAATAATTAAGGGACTAGCTAAACTATAATATAAAGAAGAGAGCAATAATAATCAAAGATATAGTTATTGCCCTTGTTTACTCTACCTTTCCTCCAAATATCAATAGGGATATCAAATCAAATCAAGGGTTTGGTGTATAAGTGATGCTTTGGTAATTACCTCTCCATGAGACTCATTAGTAGCCTTTATAATATAATAAGCTAGCCTTCATTCCAAGTCAATTCCATGTTTCTATTAAGATCTTGACCCTATGTCACATCATGTTGATCCTCTCTTCTAGTAAGAGTTATATCTTAGGCAATTTCAATGTATGTGTAGGTAAGTGAAATACCTAGAATGAGCAATGAGCATGAGCATTTGACAGGTAACTAGCTAAGATATCAAAGCATCTGGCTTATAAGGTGGGTAAAGGATAAGTAACTTGTTTCTTATGCATCGAATGATAAGTAATGAGAATTTTCAGCTACATGTACTTTCAATGCAGTTATCAAGTGTAGCATATTAGGATTTAGCTTTCTAATATAGCTATCAAACGTGTGAACATGTAACCATCAATAAGACAATCCCACACAATAATTCATAAAAAATTAAGTCATCAAGATAATAATTTTCATTTTTATTGGTTAATATCTAATTGCATAGCAATATAGTTGAAAGGAATACTAACTCAGTGGGCATCCTCTACTTGAAAGGTTTAGAAGAAAACAAACACTCAAGGGAATGGGAGCATAAACCTCTTATTCTATCTAGTAAAATGTTTTCACCTTGAAGAAAGATTTTTCATTAGCAAAAGAACTAATTGGAAAACTTTTAACCCCTAGAATTCAATCCATTAAATAGAATGATTGTGAGCGCAGCTTGCCCTGAAGCATATGCAAGAGGTCATCCGTATTCTAGAAATGAACTACGGGCATATGGCCATGACATCTCCATTCAATCTTAGATTAGGTATTAGTTAATATAGCATGTAAATATTTTGATGACATATAGTTTTTTTATCTTATTAAACTTCTTCTAGTAGGCCCAAGCTTTCTTGGCTACTCATTAGCTCTCGGGGCTATCTAGTCTCCCATGCTTGTCGAATATTTACTATACTATTCCATATGTCTAGCTTTCCATTCTTCCTAGTGATGAGGCGATGGTCTTTTTTCCTAGTGTAAAACCCATCCCCTATGCTCTTGATAGGTGAATTACCCATGATCTAGGACATCCAATTTTTTATCTTTCTATGACTTTGCTTCTTGATTGCTAAGCCCTTTAGCTATTGGGGTGGTTCCATTCCTTTATCTTCTCTTCTATGTGAAAATCATCCTGCCCAATTTTAGTAAAAGAATTGGCTCTAAATCTTGTTATGCCTATCCTCATACCTAAAAGAACGTCTTTCTAGAGCATGAGCTTATCTTTCACTCAAACTTACTCATTCAATCACTTGTAAATTTGGCTTCAAATTGTAAAATATCCTCTCTCTCCTTCCAGGCCAAATATAGAGTCATAGAAGAGTGAAAGATATTGAAGTTATTTATTCGTAGGCTTATAATTCATCTGCATCTTCCAAAGTGAATTCTATAGTTCCATCTTTTGTTATTGTTATGAAAAGAAACATATTTTGGCTAATGGTTATGAAACATAGCTAGCTAACAAAAGAGGAAGTCTAATCAAAAAAACAAGTGAAAACAATCCAATGGCAATATCAACCAAGGCCTTTGAAATGACTCATACACCCTCTGGTTAGTAACTTACAAAAAAAAAGATCAAGCTACATTGGTTCATCCATGCCACTCCCCGAGATGGGAGGTTCCCATCGATACTAAGCCAGAAGATAATATCCTTAGCTAAGTGGACGCAATATTTTAGATTCAACCATGCTCTATGCACTAGGGCCCTCCTTGCTTTGAGTGGTATGCTAGTTTCAATTGGGGTTTCCCAATAAATTGAAGAGGAATCTGCTTCTGTATCAAGTGCTTATGCTGGTTCAAAGCATTGTATCTAGGAACTTTGTAGGGCCCATTCAGTCTCACCAAGTCATTAGAATAAGACTCATAAAGGTATTTTGACAATAAACAAGAGCTTTTGAAAGGATTCTTTAATCAACCAAAACATATAATAGAGTCTTTAATTTCTACCACTTACGAGTAGAAAGATATTCTATTCCAATGGCAAAAGAAGGTAGCAACTTGGAAATGATATTCTTCACCTGGGTAGGAGATGCAGCATACTTAGCATCAAAAAGATCCCTCTACATAGCATGGGTGTGCTAAAAAATTAGGAGAAGAACAAAACTAAATGGATACTTTTTTTTTGACTAGTCATTTTGAGATTCTAGTTATTCTCTTTTGGTTTATCCTCTCTATGTCAGGTGGACTAAAGGTAACAAAGAAATAATGGAAAAGTTATATCCATATAAGAGGAAAATCTTTCTAGCTTGCCCTTACAAAGAGATTGGAGTAAGTGGGCAATAGTTGATTAGTCTAATAAGTGAGCTAGTACCCAAAGCCCAAATATTGTGATGCATTCCTCTATTGAATGTTGAGGCTAATAGGTGCAAAAGCATAACCAAATTCATCAACCAAGTTTGTTCAATGGTCATAATTGGTTAGTGGGGAAAATTAGTTCAGGATGAAAAAAAGATTGGTGAAGTGTTTGTCCCTGAATTGAAAAAGAGGGGTCGACATCCAAACAAGAAGTGGTTTGTGCTTTGTGAAAAAATATTTTAAGAACTCACCCTTACTTAGCTTAGTCATCTTGAAGGATATAAAGGTATGTGCTTTTTTATGAGTGAGTCCAAAGTAGACTGCTTACTTTCAAAGGCTAAGATTTTCCTACTTCAATGTGAGGAAGAAGCTCATGCAGAAAATCTATTCTAAAATTCAAATTCTGATGTGTATGGGACTAAGCCCATCTCTTGTTACACATGATCAGGGTAAATAATCCTAATCTTGACTCCTAGGGCAGAGAATGAGACTGATTATAGTAAGGGGTTGATGTATAATATTTGTGTTCCCAAGGTGCAACAACTTAATTAGGGAATCAGGGAAAAAATAATTTAGACAACTTTTCCTAACTCATGACTTGGGAACTCATAACCTCTTGGCTTTCTCTTTTGGAAATGAATCTACTTCTCTCTCCTAATAGATGATTCTTTATATTTAGATGATATTTTTGAGGGGTTTTCTTTATGTTATGAAGTACGTAATAGAATTATTAAGCCTTAGACACACTGGCGAGCTCACTCAACCTGATATATCTTCCTTTTATCGATTAGTTATTCCTCATTGAACATTAGTCCATGTCTCCTGAAAATAGACATATTATTATAAATCAAAGATCTACACATTATCACTTTTTGGAAATTGGAAATAACCTATATTTTGAGTATATATTACAAGATTATTCATTGCAAACATTATTATTCATTCATAGCTTTGGGTCATCTCCTATTTTCTGTCCTACATGGTCGGGAAGTATGTAGACTTATACCTGCTCTTAGTGGAATCAAAAGGAGAGTTTGATTATAGTTTAGAATGAACTATCGATGATCACACACATTTTTAACAAAAGCTTTATTACAACATACTTAACATACTAAAAATCAAATGTTAATTTTATGAAGATTAAAAAAAATTGATAAAAAATATAAAGTCGTCAAATCAAATAACTAGAAAGGCATAAATTATAAGATTATAGAATATTCTTAAAAAGTATACAAAAAAATATATAAAAAATGAAAAATATTATAAAATTTCAAATATATAATCAAATAAATTATAAAAAAATATATTTTTTATAAAAATATAGAATTTTTTTTAAAATTAAAAAAATTAAAAAAATATCAAATTATAAAATCAAAATAATTTGAAAGCATTCTTACTACATGCCTCACACACAAGGAATCAAAATATAATTTTATGAAGATTAAAAATAATTGATAAAAATTATAAAGTCATAAAATTAAATCACTAGAAAAGTATAAATAATAAGATTATAGAATATTCTTAAAAAGTATACAAAAAAAAATATTAAAAATATTAAAAATAATAAAAATAATAAAAATATTAAAAATATTAAAACATTTCAAATATATAATGTAATAAAAATTATAAAAATGAAAAATTAGCAAACTATAAAATCAAAATAATTTGAAAGCATTCTTATTGCATACGTTGAGCATGATAAATCAAAATATAATTTTATGAAGAGTAAAAAAATTGATATTAATAATAAAGTCATAAAATCAAATAATTGGGAAATCATAAATTATAAGATTATAATATATTCTAAAAAATTATACACAGATAATATTAAAAATTATAAAAATTGAAATATATAATTTAATAAAAATTATAAAAACGAAAAATAACCAAACTATAAAATCAAAACAATTTGAAAACTTGCATAATTATAGATATTTTAAATAATTATAATAATTATAAAATAAAAATATGAATCATCAAAAAATATAATTATAGAATAACTAAAATTTGAAAATTTCAATAACACTTTTTAATTAAAAAATCAAATTTTCATTATACTTACATTTATAAAGTTTTATAAAATTTTAAAAATCAAAAAATTTGTACAATTACAAATAATATATGATAAATTATAATATTATAAAAAAATGTTTCCATGAAAATAATAATTTTAAAAAATTTTAAATCATTAGAAAATATAATTACAATTATAAAAATTGTAAAAAATAACATTAAATACACACATTATAAAATACAAAAATTTTAAAAATTATTATTTATGTTATGTTAAAATGTATCAGATTATAAATTTAAAGTAATGAGAAAACTAATTATCAAACTCATTAAATTATAAAAATATTTATATCTAAACTTTAATTTAATGAGAAACAACAAACTTTTTATAATTATAATTATTAAAATAAAACTCATAGTAATAATTTAAAATAAAAAACTATACTTAAATAATATAATAATTTAGATAATAAAATAAATTACAACCTAATGACATTTGAGATTGAGGATGATGAAAAATGAGAGTAAATATTTGTTTATAGAAGCAGAATGAGCAACCCGAAAAGGAATTTTTGAAATAGGCAGGTGATATTTCATATGCTTATATTTAACCCTATATTCTCACAATTGAAGTTTAGCTTTCACATGTCACTTATTTTTTTACTAGGCTAATAAAAAATTGATATTATATGAACTTGTCTCTCTTTGATAGCTTTGTGAGAAGCTAGGTTATTCTCTATAAGAATTTTTTGTATATTTATATTTTATTTTTCTACTTTTTCTCATATAATATTATATTGTACTCTAATATATTTTACATTTGGGTAAGATGATGAATTTTTTCTTAAGTGTATAGCACTCTAACAATAACAAAATAAAGTAATCTTCTTTTATATATGTCTAAGCTCCTCTAATAGAATTTGCAATAGATTGCTTATTTACAAGCTTGTCTAATTGTAACATATTATGTTTCTGTTATAGAAGTAGACACAATAGATTATAAATTTGAAATCCAACTTATAGCTCATCCAACAATTGTAAAAAAATAGTCAATGTTGAACTTGTTATTATCAATATCTCATGTATAATCTAAATCAATATAATTCCTAACAATGAGATCTGAACCTTTATAACATATTGCAACATTTGAGGTATTATTGATATATTTCAAAATCTTTTTTATAACACACCAATATTATTATTTAGGATATACCACATGTCTACTAATAACTCTTACTACTTATGTAAAATCTAGTCTTGTACAAGCCATGTTAAACACTTAACTTTAGAAAGCTAATGGATATGGTACTCAAGATATTTTTATCCTATATACTTATTTGCTAGGATGCATGTTTGTTGACAACTTGAAATTAATAAGAAAATGAATAGAAATTAGATTATAATTGTTCATATTGAAGTATAATTATACTTTCTTGATATTTTTTTTATGAAAGTCAAATCTTCCAATTATTTTTTTCTCAATACATTTGTATTCTCATTATATTATTTATTAGTCCTAAATTCTTCATGTCAAATTTTATTTCTAAAATACTTTCAATTCTTCAACATGATCAGTGTTGGGTCATATTACCAATATATCATCCACATATAATAGCATGATAAAAAAATCATCATCTCCAGATATATATCTTGTAATATGCACAAAGATCTTAATAAAGTTTGTTGTATTCAAGACTCATGAAAAAGGAATCAAACGCCTTATGCCACTATTTATGTGCTTGTTTGGGTATTCAATCTACAAACCAATTACTCTCTTTATTTTTCTTTAAAACCTTTTAGTTATCACATATGTATAACTTATTCAAGTTTTCTAAGAAGAAATATAGTGTTCATATTCAAGCTTATATATTTTGATATTACCAAACCCAGTATGAAAATTTTGATCCAACATTTCTAATAAGTTAAGTAGATAGTCTCGAGGAAATAATTAGAGATTGATTAAATTAAATTATCAATATTTTAATTTAATCAATAAGTATATGTAATCTTAATACGGAGAGTTTAATAAGTGTTGAATAACAAAATGTACAAATTATTTTTAATAAGTAAGAAAATGTAGTTATAATTCTATAGTAGTATAATTATAATTAATAAAAATTATGATATAATATAATTTATATTGGGAGCCCAAGATCGTATTTAGGTCAGGGTCCCTTCCATAGCTTTATCAAACACATAAAAGCTATTTAAAAATTTTTTTGTTTATCTATTTATAATATGTATGTATATATAATCAACATTATTAATTTGATTAAAATTGAATTATTTGATTTTATTGTTAAATCAAATTTATTAATTTGTATTAAAATTAATTTTGGTTATATATATAATCTTTAATAACATATATTAAAATTAACAATAAAATAAAACAGAATGTTACATTAATTAATGATATTTACTATAATGTTTTTGTTTATTTTTATATTTAAAAAACAAAAAATAGATCTGATGCTGCTAATCACTATAGCATCCTCTTCTTCACGAGATTGGATGGTGGCATATAGGAGAAGCCTTTGCCAGTGACACCTACTCTTGAGGTATGTCATTCTAATTAAAATCAATGAGAATTCTAATTGAAATGAAAATAATCTATTATACACATGTTATCTCTTCAATTGATTTTTAAATCCTCATTTTAATGACAATGGGATCATAGGGATAGTGATGATAACGTGAGTGGACAAATTAGGTTTTAATTATTTAGATTGAATGTGTAAATGCTTTCCTTAAACACATGCATTCTAGTTTCTACTGATCGAGTTAAACAACCCAACTATATTTTATGGATTATGGTTATGAGTGTTATGTGCTTATAGATGCATTTCTTTTATAAGTTATATTTTGCACTTATTATAGTGTGAATTTTCACACGAGGTTATATTTTTTTTTGTGTTTTGCGCTTCATTTGAACTTTTTGTAGCACTAGAGGTATTCACTACCAATGATGGTGCCCACTTTGGTGGATACGACCAGCGACAATGTCAGTGGTAGTATAGAAGCCGATGACATAGCTTGTGGAGGTTGGCTAGGCCAATGATAATGCTAGCTAGTGGTGATATTTGTTGTCAACAATGGTGAATATGGAGGTCTTCACGGTCAATGATAGTGCCGATGGTAGTATTTGTAGCCAAAGATGATGATTGCTATGGTTGTCACAATCAATGACACTCCATGTGGTGGTATTTGTAGCTGGTGATGATGCATGTGGTATTTGACATTGGCCAATGATGGTGGCTTCTTTGTTAGTTTCAGCCAATGATAGTGCATTTGGTGGAACTCATTGTGGTAGAGGCTGAGAATAGCAGAGATGACATCCAAAATTTCAAAACTAGGGCATATTTTTTTATTTTATTTGAGGATGTTGCTTTGATCCATTATTAATTACAATGGGTAGATTCAACTTGGTTTATGGTACCATCTCAAACCCTATGTTTTCTCAAGGAAATTCCTAGGTTATAGTGCAATAAAATCAATATAGCTAGGATGTTCAATATTTAGATATAAGTGATGTTTAGTCTTCACGTATTTGTGACATATTAATATATATATATATATATATATATATATATATATATATATATATATATATATATATATATTTATTTATTTATTTATTTATTTATTTTGGCATGTCAATATATATATGTTATGTCTTGTGAATATATATTTTGTGACATGTATATACTATGACATGTTTTTGTGAATGCAATAATAAGATATGATCGATTCATTTATATAAGTGTAACAAATTATATGATAATTGTTTGCCGGGGGTGGTAAGTTCACATAATCTTCATATATATACATATGTTTACATAGGCATGAATAAAATTCTTTTTTGTCCAAAAATAAAAATCATCAATTTTAAAGTATCTAAGTAGGTGAGAGAATTCATAAAGATTGAATCCCATGTTCCCACTCATTGGTGTAAAGATTATGCAAGCTAGTTAGTACACCATCATTGGAAGGTGGGAGACTATAATTATAATATGTGAAAAGTCTATAGGTGATAGAATTAATAATTAGAGATTAATTAGATTAGATTGTTAGTAATTTAATTCAAAAAATAGGTATCTATAATCTTAATATGAACAGTTTAATAAGTATCGAACAACAAAAAGCATGAAATATTTTGATTAAGCGAGGGAATATAATTATAATTCTATAGTGACATGAATTATAATTAATATAAATTATTATACAATATAATTTATATTGGGAGCTTGAGATCTTATTTATGATAGACTCCCTTCCAAAGCCTTATCTAGAGTAATAAAAATTATTAAATTTTTTTTGTTTATTTATTTAGAATATGTATGTATACATAATTGAAATAATTAATTTGATTAGAATCAAATTGATTGATTTTATTATTAAATCAAATTAATTGATTTATATTAAAATTAATATATATATATATATATATATATATATATATATATATATATATATATAATTTTTAATAATAAATATTAAAATTAAAATAAAAAAACAACATATTACATTGATTAATGATATTTAATGTGACATTTTTTTATTATTAAAAAATAAAAAATGTCTTTGACGAAGTTAACCACTGTAACATCATCTTTTTCGCAAGATTGGACATAGGCATATGGGAGAAGTCTCTGCCGAATGACACACACTCTTGAGATATGTCGTTCTTGTTAAAATCAATAAGAATTCTATATGAAATGAAAATAATCTATAATACACATATTATGTCTCCAAAAGATTTGTAAATCATCAGTTCACTAATAATCTCTACTACTGATAAGCATGTAGATGGTTTTTAAATTTTTTTTTTCATCCTCCCCCCAATCCCCCCTTATCAACCCCATGATAGATGCATATGGCAGATTTCCATACTAGTCAATCATCTCAGTAGTGATCACGACCAAGTACAATTAACTTTGGAGTTCTTATGAGATTTAGTGCATAAATGATAGTATAAACGCATCTAAATTAAGTATGTAGATAGGCACCCCACAAATGCCATTTGTTTACTCTTTTAGCATGTTCCAAGAATTCATATTTTCTAGATTTGAATCAAATTTCCATATTTCTCAGATATGGTGCATAACATACACAAGACTTCAAAATGAATGTAATAGAGAATAGCCACCTGGCTTACTCCTCCATATTTTCTGCATCCTCAAGTCAATCATAATTGATAATCTTGATTGTTTATGTCTAAAATGACTTAGCCATCACCGTAGATATTAACATGACATTTGTTTGTTCTAACAAAGTTTTGTTCTTCCTCTTTGCTACTCAATTTTGTTGTATAATATTTGTCACTGTGTATTCCTTCTCGATGTCTTATTATTGATAAAAGCAATTAAATTTAATACTAATATATACATGCTATATATTATTCTAAAAAGCATGTATATAGACATAATGCATGTCTATAATAATATGTATATTATTCTAGAAAATATGTCTATATACATAAGAATATATAATTCTCCAAAACAAGTACAGTTATAAAAAGATGTCATTAATATAGTAATTTTTTATTTAATTAATTTTAATATCCATTATTTTATTCAAATTATGAATATTATTGCCTCTAGCATGGTAGTTTCGCTAGCAAATAGGATGAATGCCCTTTATCATAGGTCGTGATTTCAATCCATAGGACCGCCTAATATGAATTTTGTGATATGTTTATAATTCAGATAAAAAATAAAATATTTTTATGTGGTGGACCATGGCTGGGCCCAATCTATAAATGGGTTTGTGGCAAGCCCAGGCCCATTCAATCATTTGCATGTTCTTAACTTGTTGGTTTGGACTCAGGGCTAGGTCCAAAGTAGCATTGGGCTCATGACCAATTGAGATTTGTAAGGCCAAAATTTGAACCCATAAAGGCACATAATCACATTGTAGAACTTAAATTTATATAATAATTAAAAAAAATTATTAATATTCTTATTTTATTTTAATTTATGTTTTTGTAAGTATTTTTATCATTCTTTAAAATTGTGTTTTTTTTTTGTTTATAAGAGCAACTCCAATGGAAGTTGCTATAAGAGGTGTAATCTTCATAACTGCTAAAATGGTACCCAAACAATAAAAAAAACTTGTTCCAATGGATTTGGTATAAGAGGTAGTAAAATACCATCAAATATCTTGGGGTACCATATTTGACAACCTTGGAGAGAGAATATAGAGGATGCAAAATAGCAGTTATGACTAATGTGCATCTCAAAGTATCTTTCTCATAGGTTAAAAAAAACTTTAATTAAAACAGTATTTAATTATTAAAATAACAATTTATTTTGGCACCTACATTGGAGTAAAAATTTGTTTAGGGGTGTCAAAAATAATGTTAAAGTTTGCAAAATAATATTTAGTACCCGGCATCCACTATTGGAGTTGATCTAAGATATATATATTATTAAATTTATAAGAGTGGTTCCCATCATTTTCATGTGCGAGCTTCATTTTATTTCCAGAAATATCTACATGATGTGGTCACGTGGTCAACTAAATCAATCAATGTCCAGCGACAAATCTCTCAAGTTACGGAAAAAACAAACACGGATAAAATTCCAACATCACTATTTGCCAAGACAAACAGCTTTCTGACCATGCCTGCAAGATGGCGGAAACGCGGCCTCTCTGTCAACTGGCTAATTCATCTCCTCAAGCTCACTCATCCCCCAAAACGCAGTACCCTTCCATTTATTGTCTCCTAGCTTCTACCTTCTAGAAACAGAGTCATCAATATCCCGATAGTTTCATCAAGTTTAATGGACATGCCGTAAGGACTCGGCATCCGATTTGACAATGAAGGATTCGGAAAAAATAATATGGGATCAAACGCGAATTCCGCCCGGAACTATGCCACAAGGGAATGGTTCGGCAAGATTATTCCCCAAGCTGATGGTGTGGACGATCATCTTCGTTTCAGCCACCTACGTCGCGTGCACCTTCAAGATCGTCTCCTCCCCGGCCGCCTGCACCACCGATCCTCACCAATACTCCCGTAGTGTTCAAAACAAAACCGCCATGGCAGAAATTTATAAAACCAAAGAACAACAAACT
The DNA here is from genome assembly GCA_029783825.1 of Sapria himalayana. Classification (NCBI taxonomy): domain Eukaryota; kingdom Viridiplantae; phylum Streptophyta; class Magnoliopsida; order Malpighiales; family Rafflesiaceae; genus Sapria; species Sapria himalayana. Next base: position 1,010,058 of record JAREIK010004892.1, read on the forward strand.
AGTATAAGACACGTGGTGTTTGGGATTGCAGCATCAGCCAAGCTATGGGAGAAGAGGAAAAGCTACATAAAGGTTTGGTTCAGGCCTCGAGAAATGAGAGGCATTGTCTGGCTAGATAACACCGTGCGGTCCTACAGAGACACCGGGCTACCACCAGTTAAGATCTCCGGAGATACATCCAAGTTTGCTTACCGGAACCGTCAGGGTCACCGATCTGCGATCAGAATATCCCGTATTGTATCCGAAACGCTCCGGCTCGGGCTACATGATGTCCGGTGGTTCGTTATGGGCGACGACGATACTGTTTTTGTGACGGAGAATCTGATCCGGGTGCTCCGCAAGTACGACCATACTCAGTTTTATTACATCGGAAGCTCGTCGGAATCGCATTTGCAGAATATACATTTCTCCTACGGCATGGCCTACGGCGGGGGTGGGTTTGCAATAAGCTATCCATTAGCCGTAGCGCTGGAGAGGATGCAAGATAGGTGTATTCAGAGGTATCCAGGTTTGTACGGTTCAGATGATCGGGTACAGGCTTGTATGGCCGAGCTTGGCGTCCCTCTTACCAAGGAGTTCGGCTTTCACCAGGTTTGGTTTGCATTTTTTTTATAAAAAAAAAATTCTAATTTTGTTTGTCAAACAAATATCTCTTATTTCTTGTGCGGCCACAACTAATCCAAAGCCAAAATAAATGAGTATTAAATTCAAAACAATTTTTATATGGAGACCAAAAGTGAAATCAAATTCTTACTTTACTTTAATGTTCAAATCAATTTTTTGTAATTTTTTTTTGTTCTAATTAACAAATGGATCAAATCAACATTCTCTTTCATACATGTCTTATAGTGATCACATACACACACACACACACACACACACACACCTGAAAAAAGATAATTATTTTTAATCCTAAAATAAATAATAGTTTCAAATTATTTATTAATTCTAAGTAACAAATTAATTTCTCTATTTTGAATGAATTCTAAATAACAAATGGATCATGTATAAGTAGTTGCGAGTGGGTGTGTGAGAGAGGAATATGTGGTACGATAATTTGGGGTGATAGTGTATTGAGGACCAGAGGGGCTCCAAGGGTTTTGGGATTTATGCGTGGGATTGATTGTGGTTGGGAGGGAATACTGTTTAGATGTAATTGATTGAAGAGAAATTTAAAAGTTGAGAAAACTTAAATAAAGTTCTTCAAAGATAATTGAGTTGTATCATGCTCAAATAGCTTGGACTAATTCTTTGTGGTCATCATTGAATCCATTAAGAATTTTATTTGTGACTTCTTCTTTATCAATCGAGACTCCAAGAAGAGCAAGAACATCTGCTTTGGTTCTGATGGTCTGCATAAATTCAATGATGGCAGATGGTTATTTGATGATATTATTTAATTGAGTTTTTACTTGCTTGATGCCACCACAAGATGATTTGGCATGGTTTTTGGCTAAAACGATCCAAATTTGTCTAGATGACTTAGCTTGGGCCATGTAGAAAATGATAGTAGTTGGGATGGAGCTAGTGATGAGGCCAAGGATCAATTCATCATGATGGGTTCAAAGAGTATAACTTGGATTGAATCTATTTGGGTTTGATTGTGTAATGGAGTGGATCCATTAACATAGCTGATAAGATGATGATAGCCTTTGAAGAGGGTTTGAAAATATGAGAAGCTTGACATTTAATTCTATGCGAGCAGCCACATAATTAGTATTTTGTAGGCTAGTTGTAGCCGCCAAGTCTCCTTCATATGATGCACATTAAGATTAAGAAAATATGTGAAATACTCTCCTTCATATGAAAGAACTTTGAGAGATGAGCCTTGAACTAGCCAAGAAAAGCATAATCAGAACTAGTAATTATAATATCATCAACATAAATCAAAAGAACAATACCAATGTCTAATTTTTGAAGAAACAAAAAAAGTATCATATTTATCATGTTTGGATGAAAATTGTAATAAAATAATGGAGAATTTATCATACCAAGCTCTTGGAGCTTGTTTGAGATCATAAAGAAAGTGGCGAAGCATACACATGTGGAGTCGAAGAGAAAAAAATGGCCCTGAGGGCTGCTTCATATAAATGCATGCTTTAAGATTTTTATGAAGAACAATATTTTTGACATCCATCTGATAGAGTGGCCAATCATTAGAAACAACAAAAATAAGAATCGTATGAATAATAGTAAATTTAGCCGCATGAGCAAATATTCTCTCCATAACTAACATCATATTTTTGATTATTTCCAAGTACAACAAGTTGAGCTTTGTAATAGTCTAAACCTCCATTAGATTGGATCTTAATTGAGTAAACACATTTGCAACATAGAGAAACAATAGTGGGTGAACATGATTCAATCTTTCCGTTATGATTGGTCTCTAAAGTAATGCTTTCTTTCTTCATAACTTGCAGCCAATAATCATGCTTGGTAGCATGTGAGTAGTGTGTGAGAATATCAAAATTAGGTAATGTAGAAGTAAAGAGACAAATAGAATTCAGAGAATTGGAAGATTAAATTGAGGAATCATTAAAAGAAGAGCTAGTGACTGTGATGAGTATGTTATGCTGTGCTATGAGACCACAAGTTGGTGACAATATGGGACATGATCTAGTCAGCCAAGACATAATCTAAGCATCAAGCATTGCCGATTAAGGAGAAGAGACTAGATTTGTGGATTAATCAGGATTAAGTGCGCAATCTGTGCCATCAATACGACCTCTAAAACCTATTCCCTTGAAAAAAAATTCAAATTAAAAAAATCTAAGTAGAGTAATTTTTCTGCACTATTGTTGCTCCATTAGAACATGGCTCGCAGATAGGAAATTCCTTCTTTAAATAGCTTCCACAGCTGTTTCATTCTGATACGCAACACCAGATTTTAACAAGTTGTTTGAGCAGGATAGATAATGATGGTTGGTCATGAGGTTTGTGGGGGTTGAACACCATGAGAAATGTGTGGTTTATGAGTCAAGTTCTGCAGGCATTGTTGCATGCTCTGCTCCTTGCAAATTATGTCCTGAGTGAGTGACATGGTAAGCATCACTGCAGGAAGCAAAATGGTGTTATTTGCAATATCAGAAGCAGAAAGAGGAAGGATAATGCTGGAGATAATGGAGGGATAAGACTCTTGCAGCTTGTGTCTAGGTTTGCAAATCTACACTCATCATAGTATGACTAGGACATGCGATTAGATTATCCTATAAAAATGTCAGATATACATCCTTGGGTGTTCTTATATTATTATTATTATTATTATTATTATTATTATTTTATTTGAGATAAATTTATTATTATTTGCTTATGTGAGTCAGTTCTATTGTTGGTCCCAAGCTTGAATGAAGGAGAGTGGCATTAGGTAGATAATCAATATTGATAAATTTGTTATCAATTTATTATTAATTTTGAATTATTGATATTTGTTAATGCTAGGAAGTTGTATGCTTTAAGCAATATGTATATTGTATGAGTGTAGTAACTTGGCAAGGATCATTGTGATGCAGCCCAGTTGTAATGTCAAAAAGCAAGAGTTTTTACACTTTATTGGACAGTGGATAAATTAGTTTGAGTTAATAAGTTTTGGGTATATTCTTGGAATATCGAGATATTGAATGGCGAGAGCATAAAATTAGTTGATGATTTAAAGCATATAAAATATTAATATATGATATTTATAAGAGACTAAGGTGGCGTTTATTTTTTTTACTAAATGCTGAATAGAATTTTTTTTGAGATTAATACTAAATATTAATTATTAACATTAAGTATTAAATCGTTTGTTTTTTTTTACTTAATGCTAAATAGATAAGTAGAGACCGAAGTGAATGTTTTGATTGTGTGGAATTGAGTTTTTTCTGAATGAAAAAATTATTTTTTGATTTTTTTTGTTTCAGCTATTTTTTCAAAAAATTTAGTATCAAGTTAGTAAAAAATAAAAAAAATAAATGCTTGCATGCTGAAATCAAATTGGTTTCAGCATTCAGCAAAAAAAAAAAAAAAAAAAAAAAAAAAAAAAAAAAAAAAAAAAAACAAACACGCCCCAAGTGAAAAGATAAAAAATCTAGCAAGATAAATGCTTGTATGTTTTAGTATGTGGGCAAATAGACAAGTATGAATGATGTTATGATAATTATGGATAAATACTTAAAAGATAAAATTGTAGAGATCAAGAAAACAAATGATAGATTTATAATAATCAAACTAATAGCAGGTAAAATGTCCTAAATATGATTATTATCTATGCTTCACAAGTAAGATTTGGTAAAAGAATGAATAATTTTTTTTTTTGGGAAAATATAGAATGATTATTATAAGATATACTAAGCGAAGATGGAATCATAATTGGTGGAGGCTTATTATAAGTAATAGGGATAATAGGAGACACCATAGAGAATATGAGCTGAAAAAAAGTAATAAAATGAGAGGAATAATCTTAGATTTTGCCAAAACTTACAATCTTTTAATAAACATTATCTATTTTAAGAAGAGAGATAAATACTTGATTATATTTAAAAGTAATTTTAATAATAGTCAAATAGTTTTATTCTTATTAGGAGAAAAGATAAAATATTATATAAATATTATAAAGTGATATCAAGTAAGAGTATAACTAATCAACATAGACAAGTCCTAATGGATTAGTACCTTAGAAAGTACAATCATATTTAGACTTATAATATTTAGTTTATTTTATTATTTTATTTGTTTATTTATTATTTGGGAGAACCTGACTTGTGAGTTATCCCAAATTATACATATATATATATAATTATGTTGTATTCAAAATGGACTATTTTATTGTTAGCAAAACTTTCTTTTTTTATTTTTCCATAATTTTTTCTTTCATGCTACATCCCTTCTCTCTATTTCGTTTGGAAAATCCTAAGCCCATGAATTTCAGCACTTCTGTGCACAAGTGATAGTGCACCTTCTAGGAGATATATATTATTGTTGTGGGTAGCACCACTATATTGTACTAAATTACCCATGTACAATGTATATTTCATATTATTATTGTCGTGTTTAAGTCATTAGAAGTTTGACGACGTGTTTCGAGTAGAAATAAGTTTTTTTTTTTGGCAATGGCATTAAAGACCACAATAGCCAATGCGATGGTCCATGAGGGACTCTCTAGGATGATAATATATGATATTTTGAAATATTGTATTATTTTTATTAATAGCTATATTTGATTTACATGATTATTAGTGTATAAGAAAAGATCTCAAAAATGTTCAATTTTATGTATTAAAATATAACTTAGCTTCTTTTTTATTGGAATTTATATTCTTCTAGAACCACAAGATGGTTCATCAAATATTTGTGTTGATACTCATGTTAAGAATGAGATAGCGAAGAAGAAAAATTAATATTTGTTTGATATGACTAGGATACTTATACATTATATGAGTGACTAGATATTTTTGAGGTGAAGTGTTAATCGCTAAATTTCTAATTATTTAGATGTCATCTTATATTCTTTCAAGCCTCATCCTATTCTAGCTCATATACCCTAGAGATATACTTTTTTTATTTTTTTATCTATGATTTTTTTTATTACTTATTTTGTTCAGAATCTCTTTTCAGGCAAAAATAAGATGGTTGCTTGTATCATCAAATGTGATTTAATTAGGTACTATTGTACTCAAAAAGGATTTAAGCATTATTCATCATTTACTATGAGAGTTATTATGAGCATCGTCACATTCTTCAAGCACAAAATTTGATCCAAGAGAATGTACCTTTAAACATTGTAATAATAAGCATTTTTTTGTCTAGTGTAATGACTGACTATGCCTATTTGTCTATATTTAATATGACTAATATGATATGTTTTAAGGAGAGTAGTGACATATCTCCTAGCATAGTGTGCCTAGTACAAGAATCTTGTATAAGTATCCTATTAGACATGAGATGTGAGGCTTCTCAAGAAAGAGAGATGAGGATAGAGGTGACAAATGAGTCGTGTTGGGCTGATATGATTCATTTTTGAGTGGTCCTTCTGGGCCACCATGTCATGTTGGCACGACTAAAAAACAAGGTGACCCAACAAGGCACCAAACTTTGGTTTCAAATTAGGTCGTGTTTGTCATGGTGGGTCAGGTAATTTTGGAAAAATAGGCATGATCCAGGCCATAGACATGGTTCACGCCTAGCCCAACATGGGCCTAACCCAGACTTGCCTGGGTGTTACGAAGTTCAACTACAACTAGCTTGGGTCTGAACTAGGCAAGCTAAGCACACCCTAGCTAAGCCTCAACCTTGGCTCATGAATCTAGGCAATGGGTCATGGTCAATCTCTACACCCCTATGTTGTGCAATGGCCCCTGTGCCATGTGGTGGCCTCTGGCCATTTGCACTGCCTATGGGTCTAGGAATGGATATGTACAATGTTGTTACTATAGTGTGCAATCATGTAGTGTATATATAATATTAATAATATGTTTATCTTTATCACGTGTGTATATATAATTATTAAACCTATATAGGTGTTAAGGTTTTTTGTTGTGCATGGGGGAAAGGGAATAGAGAGAGAGAGTGAGTGAGAGAGAGGATCGCACAACATGATAGAATGAACAATCTATTTTCACACAACATAAATTTTATAATAAAAAAGAAAATAAAAGCAACATAAAATAAACTAAACTAAATACTCCTTTTGTGTTGAGGTATACATGTCACAAATCTCAAATTTGTAAGAGAGGAAATAAACTTGCAATCTTTAAGTATATTCTAATTGAATGATTATATATATATCGATGATTTTTTGATTACATGAAATGATTAATTAAGTATATTCTAATTGAAATCATTTTTTACAAATAAAATTTAAAATAAAAGATTTTGGGCTTCTGAGATATTTTTCTTAGTATAAAAATCAGATATTTTGGACAATTTATCTAACCTTTCTATGTTAGAATATTCACTCGTAAGCCCTTCTTTTTTTGGCAAACAGTATGATGTGTATGGAAATCTATTTGGGCTCCTAGCTGCACATCCCATTACTCCATTGGTATCTCTACATCACTTGGATGTGGTGGAACCCATTTTTCCAAACATGACGCGGGTTCAAGCCCTTAACCATCTGATGGTTCCCATGAAGCTCGACTCTGCAGCAATGATGCAGCAATCTATCTGCTACGATAAATCGAGGAGCTGGACCATATCAGTGTCATGGGGCTATGTCATTCAAATTTTCCGAGGAATCTTCTCTCCCCGTGAGATAGAAATGCCTTCCAGAACCTTCATCAATTGGTATAAAAAAGCTGATTACACAGCATACGCGTTCAACACTCGGCCGCTAGGTCGAAACCCCTGCCAAAAGCCCTTCGTGTTCTACATGACGAAGGCAAGATATGATTCGCCGTCCAATCAAACTGTGACAGAATATAGCCGCCATCGGGTTCCGCACCCCGCATGCCGGTGGAAGATGGAAGACCCTACCGATACCGACCGCATCGTCGTCCGGAAGAAATCAGATCCTTACCTATGGGATCACGTAAGTTCTCTTGCTGTTGGTCGTAAAAACTAGGGTGATGCTGATGGGGTTAGTTTTTTTTTTTTTTTTTTTTCCTGACGACCGTGTTGTGGAACTGTGTTGTTGTGTTGCAGTCTCCAAGACGGAATTGTTGCAAGGTGGTGAGCTCAAAGCAGAATCGAAGCATTGCGATTCATGTGGGTGTGTGCCGCGATGGCGAGATCAGTGAGATGTAACGAGTAGATAGGAACAGCAGCTTAGCATACCAATTACCATACCTGTGTTTTTGATGGGAGACACCTAGTCGTCGTCCCCATATGTTACAAAGTTCATATTTATTCGATTGATTTTGTATTGTAGACTCAAGCAACACAACAGAATTTGAGAACGAAAAGCCCTTTGCTTGATTTTGAATCTCTATTTGATTTCATTTGTTTAATTGATTTTGTATTTAACAGAATTTGAGAAATAAACAAGATTTTGGTTGATTCCGAAGCTCTATTTGAGTTCTTTATGGGATATTAGTTTTTTTTTTTTTTTTTGGAGATTTGTATTTTGATGAATTTTAGAATAAATGTTTGTGTTTCCATAACTTACCTTTTTTGGGAAATACAAAATATTTGTGTTTTGGTGCATGAAATTTTTCATAATAAAAAAATATACTAAATTTTAAAATAATTAAGTTTTTATTACTAAAATGTATCAACATGATCTTGTCTTCCTATAACAAAAATAAAATTATATTTAATTAATTTGGAAACTATTATTTGAAATCAATAAATCAAATAATGATGTACAAGGGATATTGGTGGGATTCGAATCAATATCTGCTTACTAAAACCACTAAAACAAAGTAGTCACTCGATTATTTTTACGAGAGCAATATCGATTTCACCTGGGAGGTAAATATGCGCAACATATTTCAATGGTCTGAAGGTAAATATGAGCAACATCGATTCTAGAGCCTCACTAGAATAATTGGTCAATTGAGAAGCAATGACAGTTGTATTCTCCACTGCTTCATATAATTATACAATACAATATAAATCATCCATACTATAATCAAATAAAAATTAAACCAGTAATCAAACAATCAACATCCTACTAAATATTATGATAAAAATGATGTGAGTCATTATAGTTAAGGAGTTCATACATAATAACTCACTAATACTATTACTAAAAAGAAGATACTTCACTTAGAAAATTAATTATTGTGGTTGTCAAAAATTTGATTTTTTAATATTTTCTTCTTTAACATATTACAATTTCATATAACAAACTTAAAATAGTAAATGATAAACTCATATTAATATAATTTGACTGATTGTCTACAAATGATTCATCTCTCTTCTTGTGCATGCATGTTCTTGAACACCTCAAATGGTATTGGTGGATGTCCCAACTCATCCTCTTGAAAATAAATAATATTAACCAATGATGTATATGAAACATTATTATTAATTTAGTTTCATTTGCATTCACAAAGTTAGCATCAAAATAAAGTAGAAATGAGACTATTATCAAATCTAAAGGATGTTGGTATGTCATTTTAAAACCACTAATATGTTTGTAAGGTCTTAATCATTCACCTGCTTTCTCTGATTAATGATTTTGTAATATCATCTGAGACAAGACCATGAACTCTTAACTATTCCATTATTCTCACCATTTTATCTAAACATCTAGAGAACCACTATTTAGCTTTGCATCTTTATCATGTTTTTTTATTTTTCAAACTTTTCATTTTATTTGACACTAACCACGTGTTTCCATTTATCATTCACAAAGATCAGCAAAGTGTTATTTCATTTATATATTTTCCGCAAAAAAAAAAAAAAAAAAAGAAGATTACATTGTGATGCATTTTGTTTTAATTAGTTTTTAATAATAAAACAATTTGACAATTTGCTATATGCATAAAATTACACTTCAAATTCTTCCCAATAATATTCCTTCTTATTTGATGGTACTTTGCTCAATTTTATATCCTTTATAATTAGTTTCTCCTTAAAAATCTTTCTGATTATACGAGAATCAAAAGAAATAAATCTGTAAATAATTTAATATTAGCAGACACATACATATAAATGAAAAACACTCACACTTCCATTACTAAGTTCATGTTTTTTTCATTTATATTATTTATCCAAAACTAAGTAATTGAAACATAATTTTAATTCTCAATGATAATGTTGTATCAGTAACAAAATCATAGTTAGTTATTAATAAATTCTATCAGATTTTAAACAAATAACAAACATTTATATTTTTATGTATAGTTGTAAAATAAATTAATTACCAACAAAAGAAGAAAATCTAATAATACATGAAGTGTATTATTTTCAAGAGTGTGTCGAATGAAGATTTCATCATAACTTTGCATGTAAATCATAAATTTTGAATATCTAACCATTGTTGATGTTGTAGTAGTAATTCATTTACCTCTAAAGATAGGCGGGATGAAGCTAATAATATCAACTGGTACAAAATAATACAAAGATAAAATGTCAGTGGTAGACAATATGTGTGTGTCAAGATGATGTGATGCTAATATATCCTCTATACATGTAGGTGAATGAGGAGAAATACTTGTAACATTATTATCACTAAATAAAAGTTAAATTCCTCCTCTACAAACTATTTGTTGACTTCCACTTAGAGGTGTCAAATGAATTGTATCGTACCGGCATGACCCATTTTTTAAGGCATGACCGTGCCATTGTGCCATGCTGTGCACGACATGGTTAGATTCTCATGTCATGCTTGACATAGTCCACCAGCTTAGCATGACATGATAGCACGACCAAATACACGGTGGCGTTGGACCGTGCCTCATTAACTATTGCATGATGGGTAGCTGATTTATGGGCTGGCCGATTACAATCAGCCACGTGGTAGATTATTTTAACAAAATTGGACCCCCCATGATGAGGCGCTCTTATTTAAAAAAAAAAAAGCAACCACCTAGTTTACCATGCTACCAAGCCAGGCACATGGGTCGTGCCTAACCCAATATGAGGCATGGCTCATGCCAGCCTAGCAAGGCACAATCCATGCCATGGGGTGGCCTGGCCCAGCCTGAGGCACAATTCTAGACTATGCTAGGCTTGGTGATGCACTATTAAATTGGGCCAAGCCATATATATGCCTTGCCTTAGTTGCCTAGCTTATTTGATACCTCTACTTCCTATATCCTTCCCTAGAGATTGTTATCCTTGGCCACTTGAATAGTCACCTCTCATATCTAATTCAATTTTCATAAACATGGAAACATGCAAAGACAAGAAATATAAATATAATGAATATGTGATACTATGAAAACATCATGACAAACACATTCACATTTATATTTGTGAAAAAAAATATTTTAATTGAACATCCCAATTATAATATTTAAAAAATAATTAATATGGCTTAACATTGAAGTTGAAATATGTCTACTTATTATCCAAAATTTTTAAAAAATCATCTCTATTTAAATATTCATCATTATCTGATTGTGTAATTAATTCTTCTTCATTATATTATTTAATATGTACATCATCAGTGTTTAAATAGTTTTCATCTTTACCAATCAATGTTTTAGGCCCATCATTTTCCATAGGATTAATTAGATGAATTTTCACAATATTCTCTTGAAATGCAAGTACATGCAATGATATCACTATGACATCCATCTTAACAACTTCCTTAGTTGATCTAATTTTTATTTTACAAATAGCTCACCAATCACCACAATTTCTTTTTGTGGTTGGATAAGTAGTACAACACACTTATTCTGTTTGCACCACAAGAATTAATGACTCACACTTATGACAATAATTCTTATGGTGCACATCCACAAAGTTGTTTTGATGATAAATTCTAGTGTCTAATTTTGGAATGAGAGTTAGACCCTTTAATGTATACATCACCATTCATTACATCTCTATTTGAACCATATTTTAAAGTGTGAAATTTATATACATTTACATAATATATGAGATATATCTATAAACATTATAATGACTCTTTTGCATGATCCTTTAATTGTTAATTACATATATTTGATGATGGAAAATATATTTAAAGAGGATAAAAAATAAAATCAAACTTAAATACTATGGCACGTTTATTAGAAGGAAACATGATAAGTTATATATTGACAAATTTCTCAAACCAAAATTCAAAAATTTTGGCAAGCTTGGCATCAATCATAGCATCACTTAAAATATGGTTTTTTTTTTCCTTAATTCCTTAGCATAAATTATACAAAAATAAGATTAAAGTTATTTTGAATATTAACCTAGGTATATCATATGCCATGAAAAAAAAATGACAAAGTAAAATAATTATAAATCTTACTTAATATAAGGTTTAACTTCCTCACAGTTCAACAAGAGATATGTGTGTGCAGTATGATACTCTTGATCAACCAAAAATTATTTTGATTTTGCTCTATCATATGATTGACCCAAAACCCACTTGGGTAAAAATAAAAAATATACCATCTTTTCCTGATTCATCCTTCATACCATAATCATTATTTGATGATTTTTTTGTAATGCAAAGTATACACTTGTGGCTGAAAGTAGTACACACAAAATGTCAAAAAAATTTCAACCTAGTAGATATTGCATATCTATTCTTCACTTTGACTTTATTTCTAATATTTTTTTTTCAATCTTCTAATATATGTGTAAAAATTCTTAATTAGAATAATATTTATTTGTCTGATAAATTTAAGTCAAGACTTCCCAAATACTTATTTTAGCGAACACTTGTCAAATATTGCATGGAAGTAATTCATGGAATGCTATGGGTATTAACCTTTACATAAATACATGGCCATCATGAATTTTCATCTCACACAACTTATGCTTCTTCATATCAATACATCTTCCCATATTAGATACATATCCATTTGAGAATCTGAGCTTTATCAGTCAGTTGCACAAAATTTCTTTTGTATTATTGTCAAGATTATAACAAGCCTCAGGAAATTTATTCATTGATCCAACCATATATAATTTTGGATCTGAACATAAATTTTTTAAATCCTCTCTTGATTTATCATTATCTTTTATTTTTCCTTATATTTTTATGATAGTATTAAAAATATTATCAAAAAAATTCTACTCTATGTGCATCACATCTAAGTTATGCCTAATTGGGTTGGTTTTCTAATAAGACAACCCAAAAGATACTTTATTTCTTCCAACCATAGTGACAATTCTTCAAAATTTACACATTAATGCAGTCATCATTAATTTCTATAATATATTTGAAGTCATATCTTTCAATTACCTTTAATATTTTTGCAACCGACTTCAAAGGTAGTGCACCTATTACATCTATTTGCCATTTTCTAAATGCCTTTATATTTCTCCAAAAAGGATGTTCCATATATAAGAAATTTTGATGGTTATCAAACTAAGAAAATTTTCAACCTCTACTCAGAGAAAATACATCAAGTTCTCCATGCTGTAGACAAACTAATTTTTCTATAATACTTCATCTTGATAACATTGAATATACTAGAAAATCACTTATACATAAGTGCTGCTCACATGTAGAAGTTCTACTTTCTATATATATCATAAGTTTCCACACCTAGCTATCATAAATTTTGTAGCCCTATAATAAGGGGCTGTAGGAAAACATCTAACTTGTTTTTTGAATTTCTCTAACCATTAATGATAATACACAAAAATATGTATTCATCTTTCATTCACATCATTGTGATAAATTATATGGTGTAATAATCACAGCTCTAATCTAACATTTTGACTTTAATCTGCAAAAGATAAATGAATATAATCAAATTATTTCTAAGATGGAAAATCTAAGCAAAGCCACATCATACCTTCTTCGATAGTATGCTCTTAGTACCAACTCATATCATTAGTAGCAGCTTTAGATTCAAATAATCTTTATAAATGAGGAGTCAATGAGAAGTAATATATCTTCTTATGTGGAATATTAATTTTCAACATTTTACCTGTATTTTGTCTTTTATACCATGAATAGTTAAAGAAATTGTAAGTAATTTTTTCATTATCTTCACCTCAATATATAATTCAATCATTAATGCAACAATAAATTTTTTCTACAGGCAAACATAAACCTCATATTAACTTATTTGTACAATAAAATATATCTATTATAATATTATTCTCTAGTAATAATTCAGATAACAACTTGTAAATTTCATCAACACATATTTATGAAAAATGATGTTTTGCCTTTAAATTCAATAGTTTGGCCATCATAGATAACTTTAATTGGCCATATGAATTATTTGGCCAAATTTCTTCTTCTGATACTCTTAATATTTCATAAAATTCTTGCTGATTTTGAGATATCATCAATGACATTTGGATTAAATGAATAACCAATAATATGGTTCAACATGACTTCACATGCATTATTGGGATTGACATATTCTATTACAGCATTTGAATGAACACATCTATGCACATATTACTTTGTTGTTTGTGACACAACTTTTTTCTTATGTTTATACCAAATAAAATAATCTATAACAAATCCATTTTTTACAAGATAGAATTATATAGTGTCCACATCAAAAACTCCAATTCTGACATTTATGGTCTTTACATAGGCATCTTATTTTTGTTCCATCTATTAATTGAGGCTACTTTTCAGTAAAATTAACAAACTCTTCAACCCCAGCTACAAACTCATCAGTCAAAAATATATCTTTTAATCTAACATTAATCAATTCATAATCAGTTCATATAATATTTTTCATTCTTGTTATATATAATACCAATATATATTTTATAATAATAATGTAGACAATTATTTATTTGTACTAAAATTATAGTAACTTATTTATGACATTTCAAAATATCATAAATAAGTTGTAGTCACACCATTTTATTTTGTATGATAATTTTTTTTATTTTAATAAATGTTGGATGAGGGCACTCCCCATGAAAGAAGCACCACATGTGTCTCTGGTTAAAAATGGAAGTTTCCCAATTATCTAAATTATTTTTTATTTTAATTTTAGGATCGGATAAATTTATCACACTTTCATGATCCACTATGCTCTACACATGTAAGAAAACAAAAAAAATCATAAAAAGTAATAACTATAAAATAAAATATTAAAGCTTAAACTAAGAAATATATATTATCATTTTAAAATTAAAATAACCAAACATGATTACAACTAAATATAGCATGATCTTTAGAAATCGGGTAGGCATGTAGGCGGGTAGACCCAACAAAATTATCTTATATTTATGAAATAAATGAACTTGCATAACAAAAATCAATGATATCAAAGCATGAGTTGAAGGTAATATTGCATTTAAATTAGTTGATGGGGGTTGCATCAAACCCTTAGATATTAAAAAAAAAATTTCTCATATAGAAAAAACCAAATATTTTAGATTTATCTATTAAGAAAAAAATCATAAAAATTAAGCAATAAATCACATAAAATCAAAAATTAATAAAACATGCTAAAGACAAATCAAATTTGCTTTTGGCAAAAAACCAAAAAATAAATATCTCATAAATGTATTACTCTCCTAAACTTGTATGGACACGAAATTGAAGAGAATATCTAATTTTCTAAGATTTAGTTGGGTGACACTCACATATCTATCTTGTCAAGAAACATGTTAAAGTACATCTAATTAAATTAATCAAAAACTATATATATATATATAATATTCACATATGTGATACTATATGAAAAGTGGACTTTAATAAGATATATGTGTGTGTGTGTGTGTGTGTACCTTTATGAATGTTAAACAGGCCAACATGGTGATTTTCCATAGTGTACACACACACACACACCATACACAAGTAAGAAATTAAAATTATATACCTTTATGAATGATAAACATGCTGGCGAACACAACCATGAAGGATTACAATGTCGATTAGGTCGATGGATGAAGAAGGTTGGTGCTTAACCCGTCCAAAACATATCCTAAGTATGAAAAAGACAAAATATACTTAGAAAAAATTCTTTAACGTCAAATTGCTTTGGAATAATTTTCCATTTCAAATTTAGCAATTGAATTGAATTCTGTCATCAAATTCTAAAATGGATCTCCTATTCATTTCTAAAACAAATTGAAATGGAATTCAATTCCATCTCAATGTTTAGACAAGTTTAATTTTTAATAATAAATATATACATAAATAGAATCTTTCATCGCTAATACTACACAACTTTATCAGCAAATATCCATGCGTGTAACCAGAGATGGAAAGTCAAACCATTTCAATTTCCATCTCTAATTATGTTTCTAATTCAATTTTTATTTTATATGAAATTACTCACCACTTCAAATTGCGATGAATTATTATTTCATTTCTAAATTTTATAGAAATATTTTTTTCTCATTTCTATTCCATTTAGAATTTTAGAAATGGAAATATGCATATCTATTTTCCATTTCTATGTTGTTATATTGTTGAAGTGGAGGTTGCAAATGATAAGTCTTGAGACTGAGACCTAATCGATTAAAATATTATTAGATCTCTAATTTTAGATCTACTGCTTTTACATGAAGATGCTTACTATCAATTAAGGCATGATCAATATACATTCAAATATTACATACATGCACATTAAGATTATTAAAATATATACATACGTGCATATATATATATATATATATATATATATATATATATATATATATGCACGTATGTATACGTGTATGTATATTTTTGAATGGACCTTTATACATTTTCCATTAGAAATTAAGGTCATAGTTAATTCACAAGACTCTTGTTTAGTATTGAGTTTGTGATAATATTTTAATAATGTTTCTTCTAAAAATGTTACATATGATAAGTCTTGAGATTGAGACCTATTGCTCTTAGAAAATTGCTTATTATCACATTAAGTCATGATCTATAGTACATATATACATGCAACATGAGGATTTTTCTTGTGATCAACCATTTTAATATTATCCACGACCAAATACTTTTAATTTGAAAGTTAAAATAAGATTTGACGTGTTAGTATTTGTGTATTCGCACACCAACTTTTAATTTGAGAGTAAAAGTGTCAAGCATAACAAACAATTTTTTTGGTAGGTGTGGACTACAGTTAGTGGCTTACTTGCTATTGTCCTACTAAAGATTACTGAATTAAAAAACTTAAATAGTTGGTTCCACCGTTTTAGATTCTACAAGTGGTTTAGATTGCACCATTTTACTTCCAAAATTTTGCTTTCATATAGCCCAACACAAGTTGTTGGGGTCTCAAACTTCTTGTTTTGGGGCATTAAATTAGCTACAACTGCAATAGAGAGAGGGGGTAGTTAAGAATGATATTTTTCTATTCATTACTAGGATGTGCCACCCTACATGGCCAATGAGCGACTCTTACTGAGGCTGGTCTACGCATGACTCTTTCTATGATCTTAACAACTAGGTGGATGAAATTGGAATACATTAATTATCTAAGATTTAATGATGGGACAAGGAATGATCATTTTTTTTCTCATTCACTTATCAAATATTTGAATGAATATTAGAGCATCCGTACCATTGTTTTCTTTATAAATATTTGAGTTATTTCTAAATGAAGATCATGTTAGATGATCAAAGCAATATGTTTATTTGTCCCTTTCATACATATACTTAAGTATGCCCTTCTACCTATGCAATGCACCAAAAACTTTCTAGCGATATTGTGTCAGCATCTCGAGCAGCATGTTGGAACATATCATTGGAGTCTTTAAGGGTGATGTAATTGTGTATGACGATGCTAATGATAATTTGATATTTAACTTGGAGAATGTTTTAAAGTGGTGTGTTGTGAACAACTTGGAACTTAATTAAGAAAAGTGTCACATTATGATGGAAGATGGTGTGATCAATGACCATGTGTCAATGTCATTGGTTTGCCACTTCCCACTAGTGTAATGAAGTGGGGAAGGGGGGAGGGGGGTTTGGGGCATGTTAGTTTTT